>CM037584.1:23678029-24278029 GCA_021018995.1 Chloranthus sessilifolius | reverse complement strand
CAAACAGAAAGATTGGCTTTATCTGATTTCCTATTAAAACACTTTAGGAAGATCCTTTATTTGTTTCTTAATTTGATAGGTATGCTAGAATTGAACAACCTCAAGACCGCTACATTGAGCATCTTTCATTCATTCACCCAAGAACCCCATTTTCTCATTTTCTAGATTTTTTCCCCCCTCTTTATAGGAGTTTTCTGAAATAGATTTTATGATGGAGCTGCAGAAACATCAAGTTTTCTAATCCTTCTTGTTTCTATCTGGCTTTCTTCTGTTAGTAGGAAATCTTGACCATGGAGAGCCAGATGACAGGTGCTGCGAGGTATACATCCTTGACACGTGTATCTGAAAAACCTAGTACTTTGGTTGCTTTCAGGAAATATGGCATTTTTATCAAGGTATAGATTAAGGCTAATCATTTATATGTTTCCTGGTAACAAATGTTAGCTTTCTGTGATTCTTTGGTTTGGTTTGGTTTGGTTAATGCTTCACTTTAAGGTAGAATCAAATATACATAATCTGTTGCAGAATCATGTATGTTCTTGGTGCTATAATTTTTAGTTGACGATTGCTCATGTCATATTATACTTATATTGATGATTGTTACCAGGGATGCAGATTCGGTTTAGGGAACTGAGCTGAAACGAATCGGTTCATTTTTTATATATTTTTTAAAACCGAAGCCCAAAAATTTTGGTTTTTTCGGTTTGGTTTTTTATTATTTATTTTTTTCGGTTTTCAGGTTTTTCTTCTTTATTTTTTTTCAGTTTTCTCATCCTACCTCTTCAGTTTCCGCTTTTTTCCAATCAACAAAATCTGTAATATATATATATATATATATATATATATATATATATATATATATATATATATATATATAAATATAATTGTGGATCACTTTTTTCAACGTTTAGGTACCATTTGGTTTCCACTTGATAGTATTTCAGATATCTAGTGTCATTATGTATTTCAACTTTTCAGGTTTTTGTTTATCTAGGTGTTTTCAGTTATTTATGCGTTATGATCTTTTGCTAGATTTTCTTCTTCTATATCCCTAACTCATATTTATAATCTTGGTAGGTGTTGTTCTGGAAATCCTAAATCATGGGCTTATTGGAATTCGAGCAAGCAGCAATTGGAAAATCCCCATAGACATTCATGTAATGTGCATTTTAATAATTTACTGATGGAGTCACAGAAGTTAGCTTTTCTACGTTATCCTTCTAACAGTTTTTCAATAAACCATCAACTAATCAATGTGAGATATCCCATACGCCAACTGATTTGGAGACATCCATCTTGGAGAACCTTTGCAATGTCTGTTAATCTGGATAAAGAACCTCTTTCAGTATCACAGGGAGATCATGTAGCCAATAATGATGATGTTGTTCCCAAAGATCCATCAGAGAACCTTCTTTCACAGCGTCTGGATACTAATGAGGTAAAGTTTAAAAAAGATCTAAATATTTCAGTCCCTCATATTTTTAAGAACACGGGTCTCTGGACCAGGGTCGAGAGTAGAATCCTGGTACATCCACATGGCATCCAAATTCACGTTCGGGTGCCACGTGGACGTGCGCAAGGTTGATCTATCAATAATGAGAAAAATAATTAATCATCATGATCAATGTTCACTAAATTAAGGGTGAAATGAAAAATCGTTTCACCATTCATTTTAATTACCATGTGGCCTTTTGGGTGCCAAGTGAACTGAAAAAAGGTGCTGGACCAGGGTTCAATTTCTGGACCCTAGACCAGAGACCTTTTTTCCTATTTTTAATTCCATTATAGTTTACAAATATTGTACATTCTCCACTTTTCTGAGGAATCATTTAGAACATTAGTTGATTGTGTAAAAACACAGCGACCTGAATACAATAGGGACCATAATTTCGCTAACTTTCCCTGACCTGGACTAAGATAATATTTTCTCACTAATCCCAAGTAAGGAGACCGTCTTCGGAGGGTTGGAGTTGCCTAACACTGACCTACTACATAACCAAGCTTACTTATGTTTTTTAGAGAAAATTTGTTTGCTCCGAAAAACTTCTTACAATTCGCTCAGAATTTCGTCCCTAAAAAATTCCTTATTAAAAACTGCAGTGTTTTCCCTGATTTCTCCAGGGTGGATCATTGTCAGAAACTGATGACTTCACTGCAGATTACTAACTTTGGCTTGCAATCTTGTTGATTTGGTTTTCTTTCATTCATGATCTGTTTCATGCCACTACTTTTCCGAAATTTAGGGTAGTCATAGTTCATCTGAATAATTGCTGGCTGCTCACATTTCTTTGAACCATTCGTCAAAATATTTATAATGCAACTTTTCCGACATGTGATGTAAAAAGCTAGTTCTTACACTGTTGATCAATAATCCTTAACAAATGAGTTGTGATGGGCTTTAAGAATAGTTTATGTATGAAGTTGTTGAGTGCTGACATTAATTTTCTGTTTCTTATATTAAATGGTTAATTTCATTCTTTCAGTTATAGTTGACATGTACCCTAATTCCTTGTCAGCTGAAGTCACTGCTAGCCGATTCTGAAAGGACAAAGCTTACCAGGAAACTAAGTGAAGCTAATCAACACAACCGGTTCCTCAAACGACAGGTATTTAAACGTGTATCATCCTACATATTTTTCTAGCAGGATGTTTACATGACCTGTGAATGCCCTTTCACATTGCCCGTTTGTGGTTCCATTGTCCAAAGTACCACTAATGTAGATGTACATGTTTCAAGCATTATGTTTGATACTTTCTGTATCAAATGGGAACATCAATATTTTACAGAAATCCGAAGCTATGCTCGGGAATTAGACTATGAAAAATAATAGCCATTTCCTGGGAATCGAATGATGCATTTACTCACTTATATTCAAAATTAAGATGTTGGTTATAGGATTTCTTACTCTCATTTTATACGTGCATGCACCTTCGTACATCTGGGGATGCCCTTTGACAAGTCCCTCAAGCAAAAGGTTTGTAAATGTTCATTCCTACATTTTGGGAAGTTCTTGTCGGCAATATGCATAAAGCTGGTTTTGTAGAGCCCAACAGAGGCTAAAGCTTGTGTTAAGTAACTTAATTATCTATTGAAGAAATCAAGAAACGGAATACAAACTTAATTCGAGGGGTAATATCACTAACGATTATATCATTTTACCCTTAGGAGAATTTGATATCGTGGACTTTTACGCTCCATTTGTCAAAGCTCTACTTATTGTAAAATTTATCCGGATAATCACTTTTGTAAGAATTGATTCTTTATTCTGTAAGAATTCTTGTTGTAGGAATCATGGTTTGAAAACTCGACTTGACTCCAAAAATCAGTTGGGTCGAGTTAACTCGAAAAAAACTCGACGACTCCAACTCGAATATATACACATAAAATTTTAAAATCTCTCTCTCAATGCCCCAAACTGGAAATGCCCATTGTTACTGCTCCAACATCATCTTTCCAGGTTTCCTCCTGCAAACTGAAATGAAGGCTATGCCCGTTGTTGAATCTCTAATATATGCGAAGAGAAGAGTACGTGGAACATCCAACTATGCCGGAATTTGAGAGAGGAAGATATTAAGGAATTTGCATGCAGGGGTCTCAATGTGAGCTCGGGCTGGCCCTGCTGGCAATGGGCCGGGTATGGACTAGTTTAAGAAGCCCGATTAAATGTTGACCCGTTTAGGCCCATCCCGAATTCGTTCCCAATCAATCAAATTAGTTCTTTTATATAGAAATTGTTGGGCCAGCCCGAGGCCTGGCCAAACCCGACCCGACAAAGGCCAGGTATGGGCTAAGGTAAGTCAGTGTTTTTGAAGGCAAAACGCCAAGGCATAGCGCTTTACCCCATTTTTTTAATAAGTAGGAAAAATTATAGATGACTTACCAAGCATAAATATGTCAACATGCAATGGAAAACATATAAAATTCAACACATCAGAGCTAAAGGCTTTTTAATATATAAAAAAATTAATGGCTTGAATGTGGTCTAAAGCCGACTGTCTTAGCAGTTCTGGCCTAAAAAGTTCCATGACAGTTAGCCTTTGGCTGGATTAAGTAGTTAAAGCAATTCTTTTTAAATTCGAGCCCCTCATGTATGAAAAATAACAGGTCCCGTGATAGTAAGTTTTGACTGGATTTGATGGCTAATGGCCTTTGACTGAATGCAATAGTTAAAGCCTTAAAGGCTATTTTAATTTAGGGCCCCCACATATATAAAATCATAAAATATGTAAAATGAAGGTCATTTTAGATTAGGGCCCCACGTATACGTATAAAACAAAGTCAGCTTTACCTGGAGATTGTTATGGTCCAACTTAATTTCTTAATTTCTTAGTTTCCTTCTCCCCTGTTAGGTTATTATTAGTATTCTTATTTGGGAAATTACCTTATCAGGTAAGAGTTATTGTTAGAAAGGGACTCTTTGGAGGACCAGCCTATATAATGTTTATTTTCTCTATGGAATAGAATATTTGAATTACCTTTTATTCTTGTTTGCTTGCACGAAGAGGATGCCTTTACTCTCTCAAGACGTGGGTTTAACTTCTTCACTTCAGATCTGATAAGGCTTAGCCTTATCTATTGGTATCAGAGCAACGATTTGAGCATGCCTAGGCTGCCGCCGTATCATCACGAAAATGGAAACGAGATGCTGCAAATTTCTTTTGAAATTCGTGAGATGAACAACAAGCTTGATCATCTCACCAATTCAATCAAAAGTTTGATAAAGGACGGAGCTCATTTTGAGGAGGAAACTCCGAAGAGATCGGGACTGTCAGAAGAGGAGAGTTCGGTTGATATAGTGGTACTAGTAATGGTCGGATCCAAAAAGTAATGGTCGGATCCAGGTCCATTTCGCACGGATCGACTTTCCCTGATATGATGGCCAAGATCCGACAGAATGGGTCTACAAAGCGGAACAATTCTTTGCCTACCAAAGAGCACCAGACTATCAAAGCGTGCTCTTAGCCTCTTTTCATATGGATGGGGTTGCTTTCGCAATGGTTTCAATGGTACCATAAGGTCCATCCAAAGTTGAAGTGGAAGGAGTTGGTTGGGGCATTGTGCCTCCTATTTAGCCTGACAGATAACGAAAATTTTGATGGCTCCTTAGAAAAAATTCAACAAAATGGGTCCGTGCAAGCATATGAAGAGGAATTTGAGAAACTCGCTAATAGGGTCGAAGGATGGACTGAACGAGCTTTAATAGGAAGTATTGTCCAGGGAGTATGAGATGAAATCGGGCAAGAAGTACTGATGTTTTGCCCATCATCACTGAAGGAAGCAATAAGCTTGGCAAGACGCCAGGAGGGGAAATTGCCCCGCTTGCGCCATACGACACGACCTGTGACGAGCAAATAAGGGGCTGCAACTCTAGTGGGGTCTGCATCGACTAGCCCTGTAATACTACCTAAGGCTTCTCAGGAACTACCAATGTTCCTTTCAAATGACTTACATTTGTGGAAATGAAGGCGCGAGATGCCCTCAAGGATTGTGCTAAAACTGTGATGTAAAATTTGTTCCTAGGCACACATGTAAGTCTATGCTGATTTATGTGTTGGATGGCAATCGTGAGGAAGAGGAGTCCAAAAAAGGACTGATACTCGAGGAAAAACCAGAAATTTCATTGCATGCACTAGTAGGAAGTACTCTGTCCAAAACGATGCGTTTAATAGGCCACATCAAGAAGCAGCGAGTTACTGCTCTTAAAGCCTCGGGAGTATGCACGATTTCATTGTAACAAATATGGCTCGGCGATTGGGCCATGTGCTGCCATCAGGGCAGACCTTTGACGTCTTGGTTGCAGATGGAAATCGACTATGTTGTCATGGGAAATGTGAACAGGTAAGGATTAAAATTGGCAACCTTGATATAGATACTAACTTATGTGTATTGCCCCTGCATGGATTTGATGTCATACTAGGAGTCCAATGGCTCGAAGTGTTGGGAACCATCATATGGAATTTTGAAGACCTGACAATGACTTTCACTCATCAAGGTTAGCAATACTCTCTTCGTGGTGTACAAAATTCAACGTTAAAATCAGTGGGGAGGTCTGAAATGTGTACATTATTAATAAAACTCCATTGGGTCTACTAGCTCAAATAAGATATGGTGCTGATGTGGACAGTGATGATGGTGTGTCAGATGACCTCCAAACAATTTTAGAGGAGCACAAGATAGTGTTTGAAGAACATACACAATTACCACCCGCGAAGATCACAAATTCATCACATACCCTTGAAGCCGGGAACTATGCCTCCAAACATTAGGCCATACCTCAATCCTCGCTTGCAAGTACTGGTGGAATTGTTTGTCCCACCTTTTGTCAATAATTGCCCAATATCGTTTATATTTTGTAAGGCATTTGGTTTTGATAGCCAATTTTACCTTTCCATTGACTCGTAAACATATCCCATCATTGGTTTATCAAACTTTTCTTTGTCGGACTGGTCCATCCATCGCACATAATTGTGCAACCTATCTCATCCCATACTTCCTCAAAGCTCTTCAAATAAGCTCCTATCTCGGCGTACTCATCATCCAGTAGGGGCCCAGATACCTCGTATGCAGAAAACTTTTAACCACTGGACCAGCTTCTGCACTAGTATTAATCATACTTTTGAAGTATTGTGACTCCATAACCTGACTCCGAATGTGGTTGAATACCACGAACTTTGTAATGGCCTTTCCGAGCTTCTTTCCCTATGTTTTCAATGAGGTTGCACTCAATTTAGTTTGTTTCACACTTTCTATTCGGTACATGAACGGATTCATGGGACCTGTAGTACGGCCTGTAGTAGGCCTCCTGGACTCCCTTGTGGAACCTGATCTGCGCAATCCCTATGTCTCCTCGATGTCCTCATTATCATCGAGATCATATGACCTCTAACTAGACCCAACACCACCAGCACGCATGGATGGGCTCCTCAAGATAGACCGAAACTGATAATCGACTTCTTCCTGATCTCGTCGGTGTCGTTCTTCTCTAGTACTCTCCCTCATCACTCTCACGGTCACCGCATCAATATCATCATCATCCCCTAATCTCTCAGGTCCAAGTGCAGGAAACTCTGGATCCCCCTCTTTATTCTCTCATAAATGTCCCTATCCCTATCCCCGTCGGCTTCTGTTTTTTTTTTTACCTTAGCTGCCTGCAAGCTGGCTCTGATAGCTTCTCTCACCTCTTTCGATACATGCTCACATCCTTTTATCTCTCCTCTAATGTGAGTCAAATGCTTCTTCAACTGCTTTATACCTCCTCCCTGCAATTTCTTCTCATAAAGCCTACATTCGATTCGGAGCCTATCGCCATCTATTGGTTTGTCGTATTGCCAAGCTGGATCTTGCCAATGTATCATATTTATTTATTGCACTTGCATGAATTACTAGAAGATAGGATGTTAATTAGAAGCAGCTAAAAATTGATGATATGTTCCTAAATCCTAATTGCATGTGTCACATGTAATTGATGTGTCACATGTCATTAATGACATGTAACACATGCCATGGGGTATGTGACACATCATCAATGACATGTGACACACATCATACCCCATGGCATGTGTCACATGTCATTAATTACATGTGACACATCACATTTTATTAATGACATGTGACACATGTCATTGATGATGTGACACATCACATTTTATTATGACATGCGACACATGTCATTGATGATGTGTCATATACCCCATGACGTGTGTCACATGTGATGGGGTATGTGAAACATCATCAAATGGCATGTGTTCAAGGTTCAAAATTTCAGCCGAAATGTTTCGGTTTTGGTCCCCATTGAAACCGAAACGAAAACTCAAATAGCCAGAAGTTTTCAGCATTGTAGCAAAATTTCGGCCGAAATTTTGGTTTCGGTCCCCACTGAAACCAAAACGAAATCTGGAATTTTGAACCTTGCATGTGTTACATGTCATTGATGATATATAATTAATGATAATATATAAAATAATTTTTAAACGAATAATTAATATAGGTTAGTAAATAATTAGTATTAAAAATATATGTTAGATAATAATATATGTTAGTATTAAAAATATATGTTAGGTAATAATTAGTATTAATATATGTTAGATAATTAATATTAAAAATAAATAATAATTTATTATCTATGTGAGCTACTAATTAACCAAATTTCTTGATTTATTTTAGGAAAAAATAAATAAACCTAGGTTATTAGATCTAGGCTAGGTTAGCTCTAGGTCATAAACCCTAAAAATAAACTCAATTTAGGACCCATTCGAGACATTATAGGCTCAAATTAGGGGGTTTAACACAAAACCTTAAAATTTGTGCCTAAAATTTCAAGATCTACCATATTTAAGTGTAGATCTTGAATAACTAAAGGTTAAAATGTAAGAAATTGGAGGAAAATAACCTAAAATGGTAGAACACATACCTTCTCTACGATCTCCGGCGATATGGCAGCGATCCCACACTTTTTGGGTGGTGCTAGAAGCCTTAAATGAGGGTTTAAAAGCTTCAATGTGGAAGTGGAGGAAGAAGAGAGAAGAGGGAAGAAAGAAAACAAGCGATAATTTGCCCATTTCGAACGATAATTTGGCGGTTTTAAGGGGTACCCGATAAAAACCCTTTTTATCGTATCGGGTACCCCCCAAAACGATATGTATTGGACGACACGTATCGGTATCGTCCAATATTTTGATCCATGCCTCGTTTCCTCCGACGCCGGTATATGCCATAAGGCCCAAATCCAACGTCCATTATGTTGGCGTCCCCGTCAATTCCCCGGGACCAAAAGGGCTTCATCACCGATGAAGTGTGGTTGTGGTAGTGATCAAGCATGTCGGGGTCTAATCGACGAACTTTGTCCCCACTGATCCAAGTGTTTTCTAAATTTGGCTTATCATCCACTTAACCAACTACTTCTGAAACCGCCCCCATGGGTGGATACCACAAGATCATCTAATATCCTTTCAATCATCTCTTTTCTCTGTCTGCTTGGGGAAGGAAGGGGTAGCTGTAAGGTTAGGCTGGGGTTGGGGATATGAGAGGTCTGGGGATATGAGAGGTCTGGGCTGGGGTTGAACCCAGATAAGGTCCTAGGTCTTTCACATTGAACGTTGAACTAACTCTTATACCTGAATGAAGCTCAAGCACATATGCATTAGGACCACTCCTAGCCACAATTCTAAAAGGTCCAACGCCTCGTGATTGGAGTTTCTTTGCAACTCTCGATAGGAACCGTTCAGGCCTAATCTGAACCATCACTTGATCACCCACCTGATATTCTTTGAAACGCCTGTGAGAATTTGTTGATAGTTTATATTGATCATTGCTTGAATTAATTTTTTTGTCTAATTTCAGCATGCAAGCTATGAATGTGTTGTGCAAGTGTATCTGCGAACTCAGACACTATGTGATGCAGACATGGTGATCATATCTAAAGTTGTCTTAGGCCTATGACCATGTACAACCTCAAAGGGACTCATGCCTATGAACCTATTGACTGAATTGTTGCAGGCACACTCGGCTATGGACAAGACGGAATCTCAGGTCCTAATATGATCACCGACGAGACTGCGAAGGAGATTCCCTAAACTCTTATTGGCGACCTCGGCTTGGCCATCTATTTGAGGATGATAGGCCGATGAGAATTGGAGCATGATGCCCATCATGTGCCAAAGGGTCTTCCAAAAATAGCTAGTAAATTTGACGTCCCTATCTGACACGATGGTCTTAGGCAACCTATGAAGACACTACCTATCCAAAAAACAGTTTTGCAATATGAGATGCATCGTAGGTTTTGGAACACGTTATAAAGTGGGCCATTTTGGATAATCGATCCACTACAACAAAAATGGAATCATGTTTCCTCGGAGTCTTTGGGAGTTTGAGCACGAAATCCATTAAGATGCCTTGCCATGGTGTGTGTGGCACAGGTAAAGGGGTGTACAAGTCAGTATTCTGCTTATTATGTTTGGACACTTGGCAAGTACGACATTGTTTTATAACCCGGGCGACATTTCTCATCAGGCTAGGCCAAAAGAATATATCCTCTACGAGCGCAATGGTCTTGTTACGCCTAAAATGTTTGGCTATCCCTCCGGCATGTAACTCCTAAATGAGGAAATCGCACAATGATGTGCGAGGGATGCAAAAGCGAGTACCTTTGAACAAATACCCATCCTGGAGGGTATACGTAGAGTGTGTGTTGGTCGGATCACTAAGTAGGGCGTTGTATTCCATCCCGAAATCCAGGCACTCGAGATACTCTTCCCTCAACCGTTCGAATCCGACTTCGGTGTTCATGGTTTGCAAAGTCGCCACCCGACGACTAAGCGCATCTGCATCCTTGTTTTCAACATCGGCTTTGTGCTTCAACACGAAGGTGAACCCTTAGACGTATTCAACCCATTTCGCGTGCCACGAATTTAACTTCTTTTGAGAGGCTAGGAAACGCAAGGCTTCGTGGTCGGAGAATAGCACAAACTCTTGCGGCCTAAAGTAATGTTTCCAATACCATAAGGATCGAACGACCGCATTGAACTCCTTATCATAGGTGAAGTACTTTTGTTTTGCTTCGTTAAGCTTTTTGCTAAAGTAAGCCACTCTTTAGCGCATGACGGGTGCACTACTTATTCTTTCTTTGATCTCAGCAAAAGCCATCATCGCGGATTTGCTCCATCGAAAATCCCCTTCTTCATGCAGTCGGTGATCGAGGCCATGATGGTACTAAAGCCTTTAATGAAGTGACGATAGAAGGTCGCCAAGCCATAGAAGCTACGGGCGTTGTGGATGTTCTTAAGTTCAGGCCAATCCATAATAGCCTTAACCTTTTTAGGGTCCGCAACTATTCCTTCGGCCGAGACAATGAATCCCAAGAAGACAACAGATTGTTGCAGGAAGGTGCACTTCTTGAAATTCGCATACAACTTCTCGCCCCTCAAGGTTTCACAAACCAACCTGAGGTGGATCAAGTGTTGTTCCCTGTTGTGGCTATAAATCAGGATATCATCAAAGTACATGTGACGTCCCAAAATTCACGCACCGGATCATTGCGCTCACTTGGAGACATCACACAACATTAAATATCTATGATCATAAATAAATTAATTAATCCATGAAGATCCGCATATAAACGCAACGATAAAAAATAACGATTAAAAGCGACACATAAATTTTCTTTTTTCCATCATCATGAGAACAATGCTAAAATATGAGATAACAACCTATTATACCAAATTCTATGCCTACTCTTTAAATTGATAGATAAAGCTGAAATCAAGCATAATCCATCATTAACATGAACTTGTTTATAAAATAAATTTGAAATAAATGTCTTAAAATCCTTCCTAATGCATAAAGAAAACACTTAATCAACTAAGCTTCAAATCCTTCTTCACTCAAATATGGATTTCCATCAATCATTGACGCATCTACTTCATCCACTCCATGTATAGCTGTACTCTCTGAAATCCTAAACAATGGGTCAATTTACCAAGTTAACCGGTATGGACCAGACATGATGAGGCTAATAGAAAAGGTGCATAACTCAAATCAACTCATAAAATCAAATAATAACAGAGATATAACATGACATAATAATGAGTAAAGCAATAGCATGAAACTGAAACATAACACTAAATCTAAATATAACAATATGGCTTGGGTCTCTACCCTAATTTCATGTGTGGTCATTTTTAATTGTGCATTTAATGCTCATGAATCGACATACATAATAGACATGGTTCTCTTTCTTAATCATTATCCTAATCTTCTCTGATCCTTTGATTAATATCTACGTCAAACTTCACATAACTTCTCTTTAGTTAAGTAGTAAGCTTAAAATTAAAGACCTTCTCCATCTCTTTAGTCTTATCATTAATGCATGGATGTATAACTTTTATTACTTGTCATTCTTATTCATGTTAATTCCTTTAGCATAAGTCCAAAAGGAATTCTATCGTAATCATAGAAATATTTTCTTTCATGTGTCATTTCATAAATGTACATGCCCAAAAGGAATTCTATCGTAATCATAGAAATATTTTCAGTTTTATGGATGCCATGAATGTACATGCATAAAAAAAATTGGAAATCAATCAATCATGTAATAACTCTTTCACTTGTTTAGGCTTAACATATTATAGACATGTAATCTCTATCAATTCCTATTGGTTTCATGTTGTGTAAATCAAATATCTTAGGTTGTATGGATTTTAAGCAATAAAAATGATGATGAATATAAATAAACATTTAAACATGATGATTAAATATAGACAATATTTGAATAGAAATTCATTGCCTGCATCTTAGACAAATTTTGAAATTCCTAACAAATTTTGGATTCTGGATTCCAAAAAAATTCTGGATTCCAAACAGATTTTGAATTCTAAATGGATTCTAGATTTTGGACAGATTTTGGATTCTAAACAGATTTTAGATTCTATAAAGATTTTGGATTCTAAACAGATTCTGGATTTTGCGCAGAATTCCGTGATCAATCCCAAAAACCCATGTACCATCGAAAACTCGTGATTTAGCATCAAAATTTAACAATCTAACATGAAGAATATTCATTAAATGAAGTAAACCCTAATTCCTATTTTACTTGTGTTATCTACGTTTCCGATTAATCTCAACATGATTTCTCCATACCTCTAGTCTTCTTGTAAAATTTACGTAACTCCTCTCCCTTGATCCAATCCGAAATCTGGTCCGTAAGCTCCTCTTGCATTCTTCTAAGCTTTCAAACAAAAAACTCTTAGGGTTCATCTTCTAATTCTTCTTCTCTAGAATTTTCTCTCTTTCTCTATGAGGTTATTAGGTTATAAGAGTTATGTAAAAATTCTGAAAATTAATCTCTATATTTATAATACTTTATGGTTTCCTATTTAAGATATAATTCTATTTAGAATGCTTTAAGGTTTCCTATTTAATATCTAACTCTTTGTAGAATACTTTAAGGTTTACTATTTAAGATCTAACTCTATTTAGAATTTCCTACATGAGTCTTAAGTGATTCTATGAGCCTTTAATTACTTAATGAGTCTTTAATTACTTAATGGGTCTTTAATTAATTATTGGGTCTTCAATTATTTTACTAATATATTTGAAAAGTTCATTAAACATTATTAAACGCACCCCAATTATTACTAACACATATTTAAAGACTTTTATGGTATATTAATTAGTTTAATTAATTATCATGGGTCATTATTAAATAAAGTAAACATTATATTCATGCGCAATAATTAATCACATGCATCAAATCAATCAAACTAATCAAAATTACAAATCTAGCAAATAATTAAGGACTAAATAACGAAAAATCTCGGTTGTTACATTCTTCCCTCATTGAAAATTGTCATCGAAATTAGATCGTACCTAAAGTAAAAAGGTGTGGTTATTCCTTCCTTATATCGTCCTCGCGCTCTCAAGTAGCTTCTTCTTGTGAGTGGTGCTTCCAATTAACCAAAACCAATAGAATATTCTTATTACAAAGTGTCCTCTCTTTTCTTTCTAGAATCGAAATTGGTTCCTCAATGACGGTGTCCTCAATTTCTAATGGCTCCAAATCGATCATATGTGAAGGGTCCTTGAAATATTTCTTCAACATTGATATGTGAAAAATTTTGTGCATCTCGGCTAACTTTGGTGGCAACTGAATCCGATAAGCCGTCTCTCCAATCCTCTTCAATATGTCAAAGGGTCCAACATTCCTCAGACTTAGTTTTCCTCTTTTTCCAAATCTTATCACGTCCTTGATAGGTGAGAATTTGACAAAAACTAAATCTCCCTTAGCAAATTCTGCGTCTCTCCTTTCTTTATATGCATAACTTCTCTGCCTGCTTTGAGCCGTCTTCGTACGTTCTCTGATTAGTTGCACTTGTGTCGTCGTGTCTTCAACAATCTGTAGTTCAAGTAGGTTTCTTACTCCAACCTCATCCCAGCATAACGGTGTTCTGCAGCTCCTTTCGTAAAGTGCTTCAAATGGTGACATTTGAATCGTCGCTTGATAACTGTTGTTGTACGAAAATTCTGCTAATGCTAAGTGATCATCCTAACTTCCCTTAAAACCTAGCGCGCATGCTCTTAACATATCCTCTAGAATTTGATTCAATCTCTCAATCTGACCATCTGTCCGATGATATAAAGCCGAACTATACTCCAATCTTGATCCCATACCATTCTGAAAACTCTGTCACATACGTGAGGTAAATCTTGAATCTCTATTGGAAATAATACTCACTAGCATGCCATGTAAACGCACAATTTCTCTTATGTAGATATCTGCCAGTTTTGTAGACGAAAAAGTAGTCCTGACTGGAATAAAATCAGCACTAGTAGTGCTGATTTTGTCAGTCGGTTTACTACAACTCAAACTGAATCGTTCCTTCTCTTCGTCTTCGGCAATCCCGTGATAAAATTTATACCAATGCTCTCCCATTTCCATCCTGGTACAGGTAACAACTGCAATAATCATGGTGGTTTATTATGCTCAGCCTTCACTTGCTGACAAGTAAGGCATCTTGACACATAATTCGCTATTTCCCTCTTCATATCTGGCCACCAATAATTCCTCTTTATATCTTGATACATCTTTGTACTTCCAGGGTGTATCGCGAATTTTGATCTGTGAGCATCGTAGAGAAGCTGTTTCATTTTCGGATCATCTGGTACGCAATATCTTCCCTTGAATAACATTATTCCATCCTCTCTAAATGTTACTTCTGCGTTCTTGCTCTCCTTCAAACGAATCAAAACTGGATCTTCTAACCGCTTCCCTCTAATTTTGGCAATTACTTTATTAGGTAAGAGTTATCGTTAGAAAGGGATTCTTTGGAGGACCAGCCTATATAATGTTTATTTTCTTTATGGAACAAAAGATATGAATTACCTTTTATTCTTGTGTGCTTGCACGAAGAGGGCACCCTTACCCTCTCAAACATGGGCTTAACTTCTCCATTTCAGATCTGATAAGGCTCAGCCTTATCAGATATGTCAAATTACGGCTTACAGGTATGTCAAATAAAGGGCTCCTTCTGAGCCTCGTTGCCTTCACAAATGGCCGCAGATGAGAAAGAGAGTCAAGGCAAGGAGAGACATAGAAATAGAGAAAGAAAAAACAAGCCCAAGAATCTTCTTTAGAGTGCTTAGAGTTGGAGAAGAAATGGAGAAAGAGGATATTCAGGTATGTAGCAAATAAATAAAAAACCAAAAAAACTCACGAGCTGTTGGAACCAGAGGTGTGTGCAAGAGCTTCAGGTCTGTATTTTGTTTTTGTTTTCCTTCTGTTCTCCTTTCTTCTCTTCTTTTTTTTTATATGTTTTTTACATCGGTTTAACGCAGGCGAGGCCCCACCCTTTAAATATTAAAGGGTTTATCTATTTGTTTTTTACTCTCTCTTAAAAAACCTTTATAAAAGGGAAAACAGTAAATATAAATAGTTAATAGCCCTTTCTTACAGTTTTTTTAAGTTATATTTTTTATATAGCGTACGCCACACGTGCGAGGTATGCTATACGTGTAAGTTGTACACCTCATAAACACTTTTATGGGTTTGGTGCCTTAACACAAATAATACCCTTGCCTTGATGATGTCCGCCTTATACCCATGCCTCAAGGCAACTTGCTTGTGCTACACCTCAAGGCACACCTCAAACGCCTTTGAATATATATATATATATATATATATATATATATATATATATATATATATATATATATACATATATATATAGGATCTTGGTAAGGTGCCCCAACAGGGCACGGTGAGGGTTCCCCAAGGTTCCACGTGGAGCTCCACATGGCACCCAAAACAACTTTTTAGCCATGTGGAGCTAATTTTTTTATTTTTTTTTTAATTCAAAGTTGATTTTTAGGAGGTGAATTTGAAACATTGACTGATTTCAATGATCTAGATTTCAAGGTCCCTGATCTCACCTTTGCATTATCCATGGTTGCACGTACTCCTCACTTTGCTGTTGTTCTTCGGCGCTTCCTATGCTACATCAAGGCATATCTTTGTCGAGGCCTATTCTATGGATATGCAGGTCCTTTCTCTCTTAGTTGCTACAGCAACGTTGACTATGTGGGTGCTCCTACAAATCGCCTCTCCGCTTCAGGTTTCTGTGATTTCCTTGGTGGCAATCTTGTAGTTTGGAAGAGTAAGAAGCAGAAAGATGTCTCCAAGTCTAGTGTCGAATCTGAGTATAGGGCTATGGCTCTTGGGACATGTGAACTTCTATGGTTGCGCTCTCTTCTCACTGAGATAGGTTCTCCACCATCCATTCCCATGTCGATCCATTGTGATAACCAAGCCGCCATTGACAGCGCTGGTGACTTGGTCCTCCGTGAAAGGACCAAACGTATTGAAGTCGATATTCACTTCATTCGTGAGAAGATTCAAGCTGGTCTCACAGATATACCCAAGGTTTCCTCTGCTCAGCAATTGGATGATGTCTTCACTAAAGCTCTTGGTCCTACTTAACTTCAAGATGTAATTGTCAAGCTGGGCATGATAGATATCTATGCACCAGCTTGAGGGGGAGTATTGAGTTATATGTTACGGGTCTTGGTTTGTGTGTAGTACATAGTTTTAGTGAGCGTCACTTATGGTGTGTGTAATGTACTGTTGGGTGTGTGAGTTGTAATTGTTTTATCAATATAAAGGCTAGTAGGCTACCAAACCCTAACCCTAATCACCTTTATCGAAGTCAATTTTTATACCTTAGTGATCACCAATAATGATGTAAAAAAAGAGTAGCTATTTTGGCAAAACTCGAGGTTGATGGACTGTGCTGATTTGGGTTGATGTACTGCAACTTAGGTGTTACTCTATTGAATGTTGAAAGTGGAAAATCTATCTGATGACAGTGTTCTCATTACAATTTTTTTTTTTCATCAGTAAAAACTTTTTTTTTATGGGTAAGCAGGGCACGAACCTTCTTATTACGATTTTTTATCATGAAAAACCACTACTACTCATATGCCCGGCAAATCTTTGTGTTTTACAGTTGCAAGGAAAGGAGGATGCTTTGGTCAACTTCAAAAGTGACCTTGCTGTCCTGGAACTTGAATTTCAGGTCTGTTTCTTTGAGATGAAGATTTTATGGTATTCAAACTAAATTGTAGAAATCAATACTACATGATAAGCTTTTCTGCAATTGATATGGCTTATATTTCATAAATTGGTTTTGTTTGTTATAGTAATATTGAAATGTAGGATTTTATTATCATTTGGATCATGGTTAGAATATTATACACCTAGGTTAGACAATCTATAGTAGTGTCAAGGAGGGTCCCAGAATTGCTCTCAGTTGTATCAGTTAGTTGTCTTTATTGTAGTTTATTGCTGAAGTTATGTGATCCATCCTCTTTGTTTCTTGCCAAAGCAAAAATGTCACTGACCCGTCCGCGCTGATACTCTACATTGTGCTTCACATGCTTAATTTAAGCAGTTTGTAGAGCTACTTACTTTAAAAATGGACAATATAATGTTAGATGATAGGATGACAGAACTATGGATTTTTACACTGGATGATCTTTTAAGGATGAATGAGAATTCAAATTTTTTGAAAGCTGAGGTTTCTTGGATCCTTTGAAAGCTATTGGTACATTTATAACAAACCAAATGAATATTCATTTGAAGCCTATAAAATGATCTCATGAAGCTTTTTTAAAAAAAAATAACTTTGCAAGTCTAAATTTAATATTCCAACTCTTGCATTATCATCTTTTAGAAGAAACAAATATCGAGGTGACTCGAGTTTTAGTGTGTGCACGCATGCGTGCCTCTGACCGTGTTTTTGGAGAGGAATGAGTTAAAGGATCTTGCTTTGCGAGAGTGGGATTTGGCAGTTCGGCTCATCTGCTGGGAAGATTAGGACCAAAATTTAGGTATCATGTGTCCAGGTTAATGGTGTGCTGCATTTTTTATGCCTTGGATGGCCGTTGCTATTGTTGCTTTATGCTCTACCATAGGAATACCTTTTCTGTATCTCAGGGTCATTGTTCTATATTCATGAATTTCTGCTTTGGGAGCTATAGCTTGGATAATTGTTCTCTAGTTGCTTTTGATAAGCCCTTGTACTGAGCATAGTCACCAAATTCTCCGAATTTTTTAAAAATTAGCGAAAAATTCGCCAATTTAAAGTTCTAAGAACTATTCATAAATTTCTAAAAATTACGTCTGTTCTTCAAATATTCACGAACTTCACAAATAATTTGCAAATAGTTCATGAATAATTCACGATTATTTCAATATATCATGATTTTTAATATTCTTTAGAATTTTGTACTTTTTAATCTTATTTGTATACTTTTTCTCCGACTTTTTTCCCTAACTTGCCGTATTTTGCCAGATTTTTTCGAATTTTAACCTTGCCAAATTATTGCCAAACCTTGACTTGATGACGATGGTACTGAGAGCTGTTTTTTCTTCACACACAAACACGCACAGGATTATGTTTTCATTAATCCCATCAGTTTATATAGTGAAGTTCACTGGGAAAATTTGGCAAATGTGCTCATTTATTCGAGCCACCTAACCAATGATAGACCTCTTGGATGACAGCCCGAAAATTCTGTAGAATGGTCCTTACCATGCTACTAATCTTCTGCTTTTGGGTAATCAGTAAGGTATATGCGCCTGTCTATAAAAAAGGTCCGACCATCCGACAATTAGAGCATTCAGATCACCCACTCAACATGAATTATAAGATTTTACTTCATCCATGAGGCAGCCTATTATTGGACAATTCGGATAAATATGAGTATTCACAAACTGCTGGTAGAAATGAGGGGAAAAACACTTTGGTGGGGTGGTGCATCATGGTATCGTTATTCAAAATTAAACATTTACCCATTACTTGGATCGTCGAGTCGATGGGCCACCTCTTGGATGGGCAATATCCTGATAACATCCAATCGATCTCCTTTTCTTTTCTTTCTTTTTCTTTAATCTTTTTTTCCCCAAGCGGTTAATTTAGTCCACAAGAAAATGGTCAGAATCATCCAATCGATGTGACCTTTGGTCTGGTGGCCATCCAAGAGGTGATGCATCGATTAGATGATAGGGATCAACAAGTATGCTCACTGCATTTGTCAACCTCCATTTTCTCACCAACAGGATGGAAGAGTGTGTGTGTGTGTGAATTATGTATATTATGTAATTATCATATGACATTACCTTTTTGACAATAATATAATGTGTATATATGCAAACTGACAAAGCAATGTAATATTCTTTATATAAGCAAACTCAACACGGACATTTCTACGAGCTTGTTTTAGCAATATTTAATTTATGCTTCTGTTAATTATCATGATCCATATTTCCATGAAAAAAATGAAATTGAACATCTACCATCACAAGTCTTAACTCATAAATTTCCATAAGCAGACTTTGGTCAGGCTTGCAGAGGAAGTAGCTAAGTCTGGCATCCAGCCTGGTACAAGAAAGATCAACGGGAAATACATTCAATCCCATCTTCTTTCCAGATTAGAAGGTATCATTAGTATGTCATGTGCACTTGGAAATACAGTGACATTTTCTCTAGTCCATGATATTGCTTGGATTTATATTTGCCTGCTTAGGCAACCTTTTTCTGAAGTTTTTTGTGTTTCTCTCCATTTGATAACCATCTCGTCCCCTTTGCAAATAATGCAGTTGTCCATGAAAAATTGAAAGAACAAATAAAGGACGTGGATGCTGTAAAGTCTGAGGAAGTTTCCTTGTTCTGGTATGGCGTGGCTGAGGTAAGAAATCATAGACATCAAACATCTCCATTACGGGTGTCAATTGGCCAGGTTGGGTTCAGGTGGGCCTTAAAACAGCCCGAATATTTAGCCAGAGTTTAAAATGTGGCTCTATCAGGCTCAATTTATAATCCGGCTGGGTTAGGCTAGGCCTGATTATTATTGGGCCTGCTCCCCGAGCCCAAACCATGCCCTAACTGAGTTCTGGTCAAGCCGGAGGGCTTTAAACGGGCTTATTTTTTAATTGGTCCTAAAAGGGCCCAACCCGATTATTATTGAGGCCATTATTGGCCCAATCTGGCCAGGCCAGGCCATCGCCCAACACAGCCCATTGACACAAACCTCAAGGTTGCAATGCCAATATTGTCAACCTTCCAGTTGAGCTACAGCCCCAGCCATATTTCTCAGTTAATTGAGAATATTCCCTTCAATTCACTCTGTATAAGGATTTGATGTAGGTAAGATGATATAATGGTCAAGTGGTTGTTAATTTTGGTGTTGGATCGTACTACAGAGTTACTTTCTTAAAACAATGCTTAGTGGGCTGTACATGCTGTACATAAGAAAATGTTTATCAGAAAATTTCAATTTTCTTATTCTTGAGAGTTACTATGAAATTGAAAATAAAGAACATTGGTTATGGTATGAATGTTTTCAATCTCCCTTGGATAGCAGAATGTGCAAGTAATGGGATCCTTCGATGGATGGAGTCAAGGGGAGCAGCTGTCACCAGAATATACTGGTGCTTTCTCTAAATTCTCAACAACTTTGAAGCTTAGACCTGGAAGGTTTTCTCTTATCTCTTTCTCATACATACACGCAGACACACATACGTAGTCCCACACTTCGCTTTTAAATGACCATATCTCCTCAAGTCTTACTGACCAAAGAATGTTTTTTTCTTTTCTTCTGATTGGTGACCAAAAATGTTTTAAAGACTTTATGCAAAGCTTTTTAAGAAGCAACAATATGATCAATGAATCAAGTCAACATTAAAAAGTTCAGTAGGGATGGTAACTTTAGAAGCCACCCTTTATATATATATATATATATACAACTCCAAAAGGTTTTATTCTTAGGTAACACAGATTTTTTACTCCATTTCATAAACAGGGCAAATACTTAGTTGCCTTGGAATTCTATGAATAAAAAACTTTTTAGGAATCTCAAAATTGGACCATTTATTTGTTCAGCATTGCAATATATAAACTCCAAATTCCATGGATTTTTGGGCTAAAAAGTGTTCTCCTTTATCCAAAGGAAGTACAACTCTTGACGCCACATTATCTTTGATCTGTGTTGATGAATCTTAAATTTTCTACAAATGATACGATTGGCATAGTCCACCATGATGTTCGATGTTGAATTTAGTAGATTACAGTTGTATTTCAAAGTAAGCCATTCAAACCATTTGTGAGTAGTATGAGATTCATGACCAGACTGAAATCTGTTTTTGCAAAGCATACAATATTTTGGTGTCAGATTCTTGATCTCTTGAACTCTTTAAACCTAATTCAGCTTTTCCCTTGTCTGGTGGATGAAGGTACGAGATCAAATTCTTGGTGGACGGAGAGTGGCACTTATCACCAGAATTCCCAACCACAGGCGACGGTCTGATGGAAAACAATTTACTAATTGTGGGATAGCGTCAATGTCACTGACCTCAATGTATCCAGTGTAGCAGTTTTTTATTGCTATTATTGTAACCAATTATCTTAGCATTTTATTTCACGCAATAAATCTTTGCCATTTATGATCGAAATTGTTCATTGAATGGTTGAAAGTGCACATCAGATGTCAGTGTTATGTGCGCATGATCTTTACAAAAAGAGGAGAAAAAAAGGAAGGAGAGGGTTGGAGCTGACTCACTAGATGCAAAATGGTTGGAAGATTAATTTGCAGTGCCAAAAATGTAGACGATGGTTCTGATTGACACTGGTGATGGTAAATTATAGGTCAGATTATATGTTCTCTCACTGTTGCGTTCTCACTTTTTCGTGGTGGCGGCGGCAGCAACCACCTTTGGAAATGGGAATAGAACGGGTCAATCTCCTTTTGCTAAAATGGTCAAACATTTACTTTCCATGATTAGCATGCTAATAGATAGATGTTTACTTTCCAAGGTTTTACCATTTTAGCATAGGGGAATTGACCCGTTCACACATGAGATTCCAACTCATCGGCAAAATCGTGGGTTAAGTGATGCTTCGAGGAAATTATTTCATCATGATTTTATTCTCTAGGCGACCTTAGGATACTTCCATAAGTATCATTAAAGTATCCCAATCCTGAGCTCATAG
The DNA here is from genome assembly GCA_021018995.1 of Chloranthus sessilifolius. Classification (NCBI taxonomy): domain Eukaryota; kingdom Viridiplantae; phylum Streptophyta; class Magnoliopsida; order Chloranthales; family Chloranthaceae; genus Chloranthus; species Chloranthus sessilifolius. The sequence goes on along the minus strand of CM037584.1, from coordinate 24,255,991 downwards.
ACACTACTAGATTGATGTGAAAGTGCATTTCTTAGATTCTCTTGTATCGAGGGTTTTATAGTCATTTCAACTCCATATAGGGTTCAATAGGTTTGATTTGATCAAAACCTACAATAATCCATTAGCCAATCATTTCAAATAATTTTTTAAATATATATGAGATTTATCATTTTTAAAATTTAAGTTGGCAACAGCCAACTGAGCGGGAAAAGAAGGGTGACTTGGTATTTTGAGCGGAAAATTTTAAATGAAAAGAAGGGGGATTCTTGATATTTTTGTTGGGGAATGATAGTTATTCCGTTTATATGGCTAAAACAGGAATCTTATTAATACTATAGTTGAAGAAGGGGAATTCTTGATCTTTGTTATGGAATGATGGTTACAGTCTATATGACTACAAGATGAATCTTACTAATACCTATGGTTGAAAAGAGACCTTGCCAAAAAATATATTCTTTTCTGATAACCTAATCCCAAGTTGCCGCATGGACTTCCTAAGCGATGCCATCATGCCCACCGTGTAATATTTCATGGAATATATATCTCACGGGGCATCCTGTTATTATAGAAGAGGAGTCGTTACTCGTACTTATGACCTTGGAGAGCATACTCAAGTCGTCAACTATGCCTCGACCCCTTGGGGGTGAGATCTTGTCAATTTCAATAGTTGGGAAAGGGATTTTGCAAAAATGTCCTTCAAATTTCTTGCTTACATATGAAAGTAAAAATAAAAAAATTATTGATACCGGGCCCTTTACTTTTAAAAACCATGTTATTAAAAAGAAGAGAAAATAGCGTGCTCCATGACACGCATAAAGAGGATAGGATTGCAACTGATGTTGAGCAAGGAGAGTGCCATGTTACTGAATTGGCCAGGATAGAAAATGACAAAAGAGTAGGGTAGACTGACTTAACCCTAAAAATGCAATATAAATAACTCAGATCCACGAAAAAGCAAGTACATCACCATGTGGAGAATGCTAAACCTTACCTTCTTCATGCTAAAGGTTAGCATTGTCTTCAAACCAAAATGCCCCGATATTTTGATAAATAAATGTAAGGCAAAATTATCATTTTTTACTATTTTTAACAGTAAAATTATAATTACAAGTTTCAAGTGGTAAACTCATAATTATAAAACGAAAATTATAAGTTTTCTGTTGAAAACAAAAAGAGCAATTTTATCTTTTTATTTTTATTTTTTGAAAGGATCACAATTTCATCTTTTATTATTACTATAATACCACCAGATGAGAATATTTTCGTTAAGGGGCGACGCTAAACTCACTTTAAAGAGGGTGAGATTAGCATTCTAGCATGCCCAATACACACGCCTCCAAACATATATATATAGGAAAGTGGGACAATATAGATATGGGAACGGTCTCTTTGAATCTTGGAGCACATGCCATATGTTAAGTGATTACATTAAAACACTTGTTTTGGATCATGTGTCATGTACCATATGATTTATAAAAGAAATTTAAAAAATAAAACTTTTTTGGTGTTCAATTCTGTGGTCAAAGTTTGGATACGGTCCACACATTCGGGTGCATTGAATATGTTTCCCTCTGACCACAGTTTGAACGGTATATATTCATCGGATCATACCCAAGTTTTTTGGGTGGTCTTTGATCGTCCTTGGGCAAATTGCTGTAGAACCCAATCCCTCAAATGGATGCCGCATGGTCTCCAACTGACTCTAACCCAATGCCTCAACAGAGTTTGAGTCCATAGTCGTGAGCCTTATATATATATATATATGGAAAAGGCCTCTGTTCTCCATGGGAGGACGGTCACCGTCCTCTAAGCTTCCACGTGGAGCTCGGGTGCATTGCTTAGATCATCTTTGAAAAAAAAAAAACTTGAAAACTCATCTCCACCGTGTGTTTTTTGAATCGGGAAATGTGAACCAATGAAACCCGTCAAACTTTGACTTGTAGGTTTAAAAAGTTTTTTGCAATTTTTTTTTCTTTAATATTGATCCATACCGTCCACTTGTGTTCCACGTGGCACCCAAACAGTGTTTTGGATGTCACGTGGAGCTCCATGTGTATCTTGGAGGGCGGTGACCGTCCTCCATTGGAGGACCTAACCGGCTCCTATATATATATATATATATATATATATATATATATATATATATATATATATATAGATGTGTGTGTGGTAATGATCACCTGACTTGAGTCATGCATGCTCGAGCAGGTGACCGTCATATCACGTTGCAGTAGACATTTGACCGCGATTTGATGGTCACCCGCTCGAGTCACGCATGACTCAAGTCAAGTGATCATTACCCATTCACTTGAGCCATGTGGGCCACACGTGGCACCCATCTATGAGATCGAATGCCACAATAACTTACCTAAGGACAATCTGGTCCAGCCGCGGAACCGCTAAGGGGTCGGTGCACTGGGTTTGCTTGGGAACCTTTGCTTGGGACGATACATTCTCTAAAAGCACCCACGTCAGATCCCTTGAAAGCCATTGATTGCTTAAGATTAGACGATGGAGATCGTTTTTCACCGCGACCTTATACAAAATGGATTTTGAGATCATGTCTCAACTATAAGATGGTCCGTTTTCATTCCCCAAAAAATCCTTAAATCATATGCATTTTTTTGGCATCATATGACACATCACACTCAAATGTGAATTCATTTTTTGGGGATCCGTAAGCTTGTAACACATGGAATAAAAAACAGACCGTTTGATGAGTGAGACATAATCTCAAGATCTATTGTGTTGAAGATCAGGGTGAAAAACGATCTCCATCATCTAATCCGACGCAATCAATGGTTTTCAAGAGGTTTGAGATGTGGTCGCTTTAAAAGAATGCGTAGGCGCAAATAGAAGTTCTCATCTCTCTTCTCAAAAAGCTTATCTCTTCCCACATGCATTTAATGTTGACTTTTTTAATCAAATAATAGAAATTATTTTTCAGCACGGTAGATCTTGGTCCCAAATTAAAAAAATTCATTAATTTTGGTGAAATTTTATTAAATTCATTGAAATTAATGAAATTTTTACAATTTCGGAGAAATCACTGACATTTCGTTAAAAGTTTGATCTAACCCTTGTTTCAGCAAGTTTTTAAGAATTTTATCGAAAATTTTCTCTAAATCTAGATGAAAATCCTCATTCCCCCACTGATCTGGTCCATTGATATCTATCATCCAGGTCTAAAATTTAATGCACCAGGTTACTGAGCCAGTAGTCAATTGTTGACCATAATTTTGTAGGGTAAAAAAGTTATTGATAATGGGTACTTAGCGAGTATGTGTCACAAACTTACTTTTTAAAAGTCATGTTATTAAAAAGAAAAATAAATAATAAAAAAACACATACATGTGCTCCATGACACGCGGTGGAAAAGCGTTGCAACTCATGTTTGAGCAAGAAACATGCCATGCATGTTACTCAATTCGCCAAAAACAGAAACGACAAAAAGAGAGGGTAGACAGACCTACTTATGAAAATGAAAAAAAATGCTCTCATGTAAAGACATAAATATATGAAAGATAAAATTATCTTTTTTATTTCTTTGATTGAAAATTTGTAATTATAAAATAAAAATTATAACTTTGCACCAAAAACAGTAGGCACCCCACTTAAGGAAAGTACAAATTGTTGACTATTATGAATGATGATGGAGGTATTTTTCGTTCAATTTTTCACCCAATAGATCTTAGGATGATGATCCTACAATCAAGCAATCAAATGTTGATTTCATGATGCATACATCTTAAAAAGTTAATTTGATTATGGCTTATCATTAAATATATGTATATCATATGAAATTACTATTTGACCGTTTGATGATAAGCCTAAGATCTAAAGATCTATTAAGTGGAAGATTGGGAGGAAAAGATTTCTGCTTTGCTTAAGCAAGGTAGCTCTAACTTAAGACAATTTTGCATTCATATGTTAACAAAATGCCACCAGAAGGGGTATTTTAGTTCAATAAACAAAAACCAATTCACCAAGAGAGAAAAGGGTAGGTTTTCAATTTTGATTTCATACCACTATAGAAGTGAGTTGAAAATTTGACTGTACAACCTTTATACAGTATATGCAGTCCAGATATAATGCCTGTACAAATTGTACACTGGGAGGAGACCGGCAACAGATATGAGAATTAAAACCTACCACCGATTGCTTTCAAGGGGAAGAAGATGTCAATTGAGCTAACACTCACCGGCAAGTGGAGATTGCCTCTAATTTCAACGAGTCAGCATATAAACAATTGGCATTTTTATGAACAGAGCTGCTAAGGGTTATACAACAACATCCCGATGCTCAATAAAACAACATATCCATTGAGGCCCAACCAATTGTGATAGCCTCTATAAATTACAAAAAAAAAGTACGGTGGTCTCTATAAAAAAAAAAACCGTATAATTGTCGTCTGAGCCGACCCTTTGTGCAAAAACCCACCTACATGCCTATCCTTTCTGGTGAGACTTCATGATATCAAAACTAATAAATAATGCGTCCTTTCCCGAGTTCAAACGGTATAATTGTAAAGGAAGATAGTAACAAATTTATTCCAAATCTTCCAAAATTTCTTTGAAATTTATTGAAATAAGTTTCGAGCGAAATTTCGATGATTTCTTTGAAGTCGCTGAAATTTCACCAAAATTAATGAAACTTTTCTAATTTTTATTATTTTTAAAATAATAAATAAAATTTTTATGAAGTTTAAATATAATTTATATTTAATATTTTTGTACTTCCCGAAATTTTTCCGAAATTTTTTAATTTTTTTTTGAAATTTATCCAAAATAAACCGAAATGACCTCCTATTAAAATGTTGCGGAAAACGAAATTTATCACTATGTAAAGGAAGTGAAAGTAGAAACCAACCACCAAGTCACAAACTCAAACCAGATAGCCCCTAGAGACAAATTACCTCCGATACCAACTCCATGCTATGTAAATGGCTTTGGAGAGTGCAAACCGAACTAGATAGCGGCTGGAGACAATTATTTGCGGCTAAATACGGATCGATGGGCAGCTAATGGGAGATCAGGATTGTTTCGGGTAGATCGGGTTCTGCAATATGGAGAGCTATTGGTGATAGACGACACTTATTAAGATTAGGGGCAAGTATCTCAGTTGGTAACAAAGCTAATACTCGCTTTTGGAAGGATGTTTGGACCGACAAGGAACCATTGTGCAACAGATTTAAGTCCTTTGAGGTGTCACTAACAAGAAAATCACACTTAAAGATGTCATGCTTCCTCAGGGACTCTCCTCAGTGGAATATGCAAGTTGATCGCAAGTTATACGATTATGAGATTCTAGAGTTGACCGAACTATTGGAGGCTTTTAAACCTATCCGCCTCTTGAGATTGGGTTCATTTGATTGGCCTTATTGGTCTCTTCATTCTTGTGGCTCTTTTTCAGTTAACTCTCTTTATCAGCTCATTGCTTTGGTAGTCTCCCCCAATCTCCCTACTTTTGTTTGGTCTTCCATCCTCGACAAAATCCTCACAGTGGACAAACTGTAAAGACGAGGCTTCCATCTTCCAAACAGGTGCACATTATGCTATCAGGAACAAGAAAAAAATTCACATCTCTTCATTCATTGGAGTTTTTTCACTCAAGTTTGAAATTCAATCTTTCAATGGTTTGACATACAATGGGTAATGCCTCCATCCACGGCCGATCTGGTTGGGTCTTGCTATGTTGAGGGGCAATCCTGTAGGGAAAAAGGAGTATGGAATATCATCCTTTTTGTGACTCTTTGGTTGCTTTGGAAAGAAAGCAATCGGCAGATATTCGCAAATCAAAGATCATCCTCGTTACTTACCTCTGAGAAGATCAAGATCAAATTATTATAATGGGCTAAAAGTAAAAAAAAATTAAATCCTTATTCTATTCTCGACTGTATAAGGAACTGGGATTTAGTGAGCAAGGCTAATAAAATAGATATGTAATCCCACCCCCTTGTTTCCCTTTTTTGTTTGGTGAGTGTCTAGTAGAAGGGCAAGGTTCATCCAACCTCTTTGTTATTCATATAAAAAAAAAAAAAGTCACCAACTCAAACAAGGGTTCTATACAAAATCAAAGTTATTTGAAACTGAAGATTTTGTTCCCCAACCATAATTTTCACAAAATCATTGACTACCCAATCTTCCAAAGAATTAATATTTAAAAAATGTTGATTCCAGGTGGCACAAATCCCACAAAATGTTTATGATCATGGGTGTATCATGAGAAGGGGATTCTCAAGTCATTTTTGGGATGTGTGCCTATGGATTCAACATATGACATGAAACGACTGAGCACACTCCAAGATGCCCCGTAGGGTTTGTAAATCGTGAAATACTCATTACACGGTGGGAGCGACGGCATCTCTTAGGGATTAGTTCAAGCGTAAGCTTGGAATTATCCTAAATTATCAACAAAAAGGAAGCGACTTGAGCCAAAGATCAAAATTTTGGCCAAAATGACCGAAATTTCGGCCGAAATTATCGGTTTTGGTCCCCACCGAACCGATAACTATGGACCGAAATTTCGGTCATTTCTATATGGGACCTAAAATATCGGCCGAAATTTCGATTCAAATTTTTGGTTTCAACCAAGTCCAAAACCAAAATTTTACCTGAAATTTTGATCCTTAGACTGAGCACACTCGCTTGATAGGTTACATCACCTGTGACCATTTCCCTGATCCAAATAGCCAATGCCTAATCCATGCCAACAATTAACAAATAGCCAAAGCCACCACATTTGCTCTTTTTTCTTATGAAATAGGCAACAATTTTCTTTCTTCATATAAACAGCTCACTGGAATCGCATTCTTTCTTTTAGACGGGTGCTTAGAGGAGCTGACATTTCTCAATTCCAATATCTCCCCTCGACTACATTTGGTCTCGTTTTCCATTTTACTTTACTTTAGTAGTCTTTCTCTTCTCCTATTTTCTTGTGATTACAGCGTATCAATTTTTTATCTAAGACTTGCTATTAGAGTCTCATGAATATATCCCAACCACTTCAAGCCACAATATTTTTTTTCTTCCTAGGTGGCACCTAGGTGGCACTCTTAAATTTTCTATTCCTAACTCTTTTCAAATTTTATTATTTTTTTACTTCATACAACCATCTTAGCATATGTATAATGAGTACATGTATTCTTATCTTCTTGTTATTTTTTTAATAGCCCAACATTCTGCATCATATAATATGATAAGTGTAATTGTTGTCTTATGAAAACGTTCAATGTAAATGGAACTCTTTAGGCATACCATATTTTGCTTGTTTGCCTATGTTTCATCCAAAACATGCCTTATTTCTATTTGAAACATCCTCATCAAATGTGCCATCTAATTTTGAAGTAGAGCTTAAATTACGAAATTTGTAGCAATGTGGCACTAAAGGAATTTCTATTCTAACGAAATCTTCCTCTACACTATCATATTCACTAAATTTTTATTCAATGTATTCTATCTTTATTTTGCTAATTTCAAATTACTTGATTCTAAGGCTTTTCTCCATCATTTCAATTCATCATTTTTTCTTCTCATTTGGCCAATTAATGCTATATCATTCGTAAATAATATGCAACATAGAATCTCTTCTTATATTTTTATGATTAATGCATTTATAATTAGGGAAAACAAATAAGGATTAAGGCAAATCCTTGATGCAACCCACCTCGGAGAGAGAACTCACTCGTTTATCTACACGTCATTCTTATATTAGTTATTGTCCTCGCATGCATATCTTTCGATCATCTCAATACATAAGTTCGGAATGCATGTCTTTCTCAACATCTACCAGATTATTTGGCTCTACACATTCTTCTAATATGCAAGTTTTTCTTGCTCTTTCTGAATTTTTATTAATTGTCTCAACAAAAAAAATAATTGAATTGTTAATATTTCCATCATAAATCAAAACTAGTTCTCTTATATATTTGATTCTTCATTTAGGAGCTCTATTATTCTTCTCAAATTTTCATACTCTAGATCTAGTTTAATGTCTCCTTTGTTTTTATATAAAAAATTCATAAATCTTATAAAAAAAATAATAATAATAATAAATAAATAAAATATATATATATATATATATATAATAATAATAATAATAATAATAAAATCCATAAAGGTAATCAACCAATGATTAATAAAAAAATCATGGTCCATTGTCCATTAAAGGTAACCACAGTTCAATGGGGATGCCCATATATCCAAAGGATATATCCATCTAAAAGAACAAGTATAGAGGGATCATGCCCCAAAAGCAGTGTGCAAGTGAACCGGAAACTACTTAAGATATCTATATCACTTGTGGACATTATCTTACACCCATTTAAAGCATCTTCAGTAGAATCAAATTTGCCAACCCATCCTTCAAAATAACATCTGTTACAGTGCTCGCTATTGCAAATTTGCCACGTGATATGCGGTCACCATTTTCGGAGGGAGCGGAACTTATAAATGAGAGCAAAACTATCTGACATTTTTTTATCAATTATAATATTGTTAAGGTAATTAATTTTCTCAATAAGACGTTCCGCCACCAAGTCACCCAATTGAAAAGTTTTTTGGCCGTACTCAACAGGTACATGGCCCAATTAAAGAGCATCACTTATAGCTTATATTATAACCAGTAAATAACAATGCATTCGTAGTCTTCTAGATGCAATATTACTTAAATATATAGGTTGAAAATTTAAATTAAAGCTAACATATGATGATACAGTTTAGTGCCCATGCGGATTCAGTGTCCGGTCCTCGATTAAAACATTGGTGAAAACCATTCCCTCTCTTGAATCGGATGATGGAGATCTGTTTTAGACTTGGGATGTGGGCCACCATAAAATCAACGCCTAATAGTCTAGGTGAGACTTTAGATAAGCTTTGTGAAAGATTACGCCCGAGAGTTGGATTGTGTTTGGCATAGCTCCCCACTATAGCTCCCCACTAGGCCCTGCCCGAGAAAAATTCACCTCCGTTAGGAGGTCCCATTCTCCTCGCTAAAACCGTGCTACCTGCATTAGCATGTTCCCATTTTCCTTGCTAACTCCTTAACTCCTTGTATAAGGAGATTTACTTGCTCAGCAGTGTATGTCTCCCTTTTCCTTGATAACACTCCTGTATAACAAGATTTGCTGGCTCCCCTCCTCACACTTTGTCTGAGGAGATTTTATTTATTCTGATAAAAAGTTAACAGAAAGCATAGAGGTAACTGCTCTCTCTATGTGAATCATACTATACAAGGAGTTATCAAGGAGAGGTGAGCCTGCTAAATCAGGTGGCCGGATGTTCGCAAAGAGAACGAGAACTCGCTAAAGAAGGTGAATTCTACTCCAGCGTGGGCTAAAGAGCTATGCTAAACATAACCTTAACCTACAATGAGTCTCCACCCATTATGGACGGTAAAACAGTCCACAGATGTGACTGCTTGAGGGGCACGAATTTTTGTACATTTGAAAGGCCGTGAACAATAAAACAGACGTCTGTGGAGCCCAAAAACTATCTGCATTTTCTATTCAAAGCCGTCAATGATTTTCCCGTGCTGATAGCATAGATCATGGATTAAAATTTCGGCTCAGTCCCCACTAAAATGAAATTTTAAACAGAAATTTCGGTCCACAAAAGTAGGGGGAAATTATCGGCCGAAATTTCGGTTTCGGTCATGCTCGAGACGAAAACGAAAACGAAACCGTAAGTCGGCTTACCGAGAATAGCTAAAAGGTACAGCTTATTTAAATCAGAGTCTTATCTTTGCATCCTTACGTTGCACGTGTGAAAACTGCTAAATGCCAATCCGACGATGGAGATTGTTCATCCCAAAAACTGATCCACTTTTAGATACGCGTGCCACAAGGAATCAAACATCTCACCGCCTTATGGTAAGCTGGAAAATCGGTGGGGGAAAATTAAATAACGCTACCCCAACCAAAACTAGGTTTCTAACTTTCCAGGATACGATTCGTTCGAAGAACGAAGGGAAAAAAAACAGCATTGCCACATAAAAATCATTCCTTTTTATTCCATTTCCCATGGCTGCAGAGATCTAACACATAGAAAAAACCGAACCAGAAATCTTAAAGAGTCTTATCAAACCAAACAATAAAAGGGAAACGAAAACCCTAACCCTAATAAGACATTTTATTTTCAAAGAACGCTGGAATGCACTAGAGAACCACACTAACCTTCAAAGAAAGAGGAGATGTTCAAAGAATTGATCTTTCGATCGATCAAACTCAGTGAGAAGAGATTTTGAAATTGAGGGATTTGTTCAGCCAAGCCTTCCAACTCCCGCTTCCCTTCCGTCCGAGCACCATCGTACGATCCACATCCGTCACCGTCTTCTGATGCTGCTGCTTCTTGCACAGCGTGAAGTTTCTACCGCCGTAAAAACCAATCCGTTCCCAAGGGCTCAAAGCTGCAAATCAATCAAACGTAAGAAACCAAAACCCTAATCACAGAACAAAACACAAAAACCTAGATCTGAAATTACCGTCAGATCCAGCATTAGCGCAGTAAAGGAGGAAATCGTTAAGATCGGAGCCGAGAACAGGGAGACGCCCCTCCCGAGCGTAGGATCTGAGGACAGTGTCGATGACGGCGGCGACGAGCTCCTCCTCGTTCACCAGAAATCGGATAGGACCAGCGCTGCCGAGAACACTGACGGTGATCAAGATCCGGGACCCCTTGCCTTGGTGGTTCTTTCTCGGTTTCTGTAGATTTAGGATCGACATTGTTCGATTCTCGATTTTTTTTGTTTAGAAAAGGAGATCAGAAATGAAAAACAAAACAAAAGAAAGAGAGATAGAGAAAGAAAGAAAAAGATCAGTGATTTAGGGATCAAGGCCAATGCAGCGGTAGTACCAGCCTTGCGTTCGAGAGCCAAAAGAAGAGGGAGCACCGGTAGAAGCAGAGGAGATCGAGATAAGGGAAAAGGGGTGAGAGGAGAACTGCGCGGACGAGAAGCGCGCGGTTGCCCTCGGAGGTGGTGATGCTGCAGAGAAGGCGAAAAGCATCAAATCGCGCACAGGTTCCACCATTCACAACGAAGAAAAGGTTTAGAATGGGAAAAATGGAGAGGAGATTTGCTTCTCTTGCCACTGCTCCCTCAGTCCCTCTTCCTCCTGCCAAGTTTTTTTTAGGGTTAGGGTTAGGGTTGGTAAGCGCTCGCGCATATATACGGGAAAGAGAGAAAGCGGAATGTGTTGTTTGGCTGTAAAATCCGAAGATTATAACGAACAACCCCTTCTATTCCTAACGCGTCTAAAATTATAGGGTTAATGGGAAGTCACCACTCTTGTAAAGATACCACCCTCACCGTCAGAGTGTCTATGGTTAGATAACAATACTACAATAGTTTGAACGGCTTGGATGGCCTATAACGTGGGACTATTAAAACACGCTATCAAGGGCGATGAGCTCTCATCAATATTCTGGTAACTATTTGAACGGCTGTGATTTTTCAGAAAAAGGAAAGGAGTAGGCGGCCCTAATTAAAGGACAGAACACCCGAGCTCATGCACGACGTCACACACAAACAGCATTTTTGACAGTGACTGTCCTCAATTAAATGACACAACACTCTTCCAAATTAGGAAACGGTTACTTTCAAGGATCAGAATATCCGGCGAAATTTTGGTTTCGGGCATCACCGAAAGTAAAAATTTAGACCGAAATTTTGGGAGATAATTTGACTCCCGTACCAAAATAGGGTTTTTTGCAAATACACCCTTGAGTTGCTCTGATATTATAAATAATCTCCCAATTACAGCAGTTAAAGAATAGCCTAAATACCATATTTATCCTTTTTAAAATTAAATTACTAAATTGTCACCCTCAATACGTGATAAGAGTAATTTTAAATTCACCCTCCACTTACAAAAAAGAGTAGTTTTAAATCCACCCACCAAATATTTGAGTTTACTCACGCTGAAAAACATTGACTACATTGAATCGGACGATAGAGATCGTTTATCCTCCCAACCTTTCACACGATGGATCTTGAGATTACGGTAGCACCATTAGACGGTTGACTGCATTGAATCGGACGATGGAGATTATTTATCGTCCCAACCTTTCACACGATGTATCTTGAGATCATGGTGGCACCATCAAATAGTTGACTGCATTGAATTGGACGATGGAGGTCGTTTATCGTCCCAACCATTCACACGATGGATCTTGAGATTATGGTGGCACTATCAAACGGTTGATTGCATTGAATCGGACGATGGAGATTGTTTATCGTCCCAACCTTTCACACGATGGATCTTGAGATCATGGTGGCACCATTAGATGGTTGATTTTTTATTTCATGTGGTACACACCCAAAAAAATGACCTTAAAATTAATTTTAACCGTATACGTGATGTTAAGGTTACTTTTCTAAGATGTGTGCCACGAAATAAAACACTGATCGTCTAATGATATGCCTAAACGATCTCCATCGTCTTATTCAATACAATCAATGTATTTTAGCGTGGGTGAACTCAAAGATTTGGTGGATGGAAGCAGACGCAATTAGGCAATCCAATTCTTAAAAATGGGTCTTGAATAATGTAGGAAATTGGAGGGACGAGTATTTTGAGTGGAATATGCAGATTGAAGGTTTTCTTTTCAAGAATAATTGTATCGTTGCATGCTTTAATGAGGGAATCACCCATCTAATGAGTTTTGAATATGATGGGTGAATGAAGGGTCTTTTAGAAGAGTACCTTTAAATCCACTCACTGAATCTTTAAGTTCACCCACGCTGAAACACGTTGATTGAATTGAATCGAACGATGGAGATTATTTATTCTTCAATTCTTTCACATGATGGATCTTGAGATCATGATCACACCATCAGATGGTCATTGTTTTATTTCACATGACACACATTTCAGAAAAGTGACCTTAACATCAAGTGCATGCTTAAAATTGATATTAAGGTCACTTTTAGGGGTGTGTACCACATGAAATAAAAAATCGATCGTCTGATGGTACACCTATAATCTAAAGATCGATCTCATAAAAGATTGGAACGATAAAAAATCTCTATCGTTTGATTCAATGCAGTCGATGTGTTTCAGCGTGGGTGAACTCAAAGATTTTGTGGCTGGATTTAAAAGTACTTATTTTAGAGTAGTGGTAAATTATAATGGCATGACTTGTAAATAAAGGTGAATGAAGGGCATTTTAGAATGGTGATAAGCTTTAATGGCATGACTTGTAAATATAGATGAATAAAGGGCTTTTTAGAATTATGGTATTTTTAAAATATTAGTTTCATTAAGGGCAAAGTAAACTTTCCGTCCATAAACTCACGACTAATTAACGGCAGAGAGTTAAATGAAACAGAAACACAAAAGTAAGGGCTCCAAAATAAATACCCATAACTTGAGGAGTTTCTTATAATATTAGCATAACAAAAGGGGGTTTATGCAAAAAACCCTATAAAATATAACCAAAATTTCAATCCAAATTATCATTTCTGTGAGGACTAAAACCAATAATTTGAACCAAAATTTTGATCCTTCAACGCTTTTATTTAAAACTCAAATTTCTCCTTCTCATCTTTAGTCTTCCTTACAATGTTGCCCGCTTAAATCATAAGATTGGAAAATAATTTTTATCTTCCACATCCGAAAAGTGAACATCAGCATAAGTATTCTCACATCACTTTTCGAGATGTGTAATGTGAAATTGAATTTTGAGAGTTGATGGTCAATCCATGACCTTAAAATCAATTTTGTTAAAAATTTGAGTGAAAAGAGGATCTCCATCCTTTAATTCAAAGTAATCAACAGTTTAGGCATGTATAACACAAGTTGTGAAAAAAGAATCATGAGTTAAAAATTAAAATAAGGACCAAACCCTTTAGACCATCATTAAAAAATCAAAATGATGTTTAAATGATCTTACACCATTAATGATTTAAGATGTGTATAATTCACACCGTCAAATTGATAAATCATAAGTTGAAGCATGATAATTCCAAAAATTTCATTTTTTGAGAGATTTGAAACATCCGATCTGTAAATCTAATACCAGTCGTTGTTCTTAACTTTAACGACTGATATTAAAATTCATCGAACGAATTGTTCACATCCACTTGTAGACATAATTTTTAGACTCAAATATATTAAATTGCCACTTTGGATAATTTAAATTGATCACAAATGCATACTACTTGAAAAATAATAAACTACACTTCAACAGTATAAATTAAAAAAAGTCTTATTTGACGGTGTAATATCATTTAAACACTACTTCAGTGTTTAAATGTCGGTCAAGGGTTATTATCCCTATAAAATGTGTTAACATCCGAAAGGGATGGGAAGACCAATTTTTTTTTGTTTTTTGTTTTTTTTATAGAAGTGAAGACCAATTTTGCTAAGTAATACATGGGTTGGATGTGAAGATACATTCTAGAAAGAGCCAGCTGGAACATCTATGGCCGCACATTTTATTTTTCGCACGTTTTGTCTGATGAAAGGAGGAAGTGAGGTCGGCCTGGGTTGTTTGTTAACCCTAAATTGATACCACGAGGTTGAGAAGGCCAGCTGGGGACGGAGCCAAAAACTTAATGGGAGGGGGCCAACATATAAACCTCCGAAAAAGTTTCGAAATGTCGAAAATTTATAAAAATAATAGAAGTTTTGCATATATCGGCAAATATCCGTCGTACCACTATTTTAGAGAATTTCAATGAATTTTGGTCAAAGTTTTTATTTTGATTCAGACATTGATTGATATTGGTGTCGGTGCGCGATCATGTGTGCTTGAGCCTTGTGGCTAAGATAAAAATTTATATCTTACTTATATAAAACAAAAAATAATTATAATTTTTATCAATTTAAATGAATAATTTGAGTCAACTCGATTGAGCTGTTTGTCTCTAATTCGCAAATCTAATAAGTCCCATTTGTCTCTAATTTGTTCGTTTTATCAATAAGCCTCATTTTATTTGTGATTTCTTTGAAAGTTAAGACATATGACTACTTAGAGGTCTTTTTTAAATAAATAAAAAATTGGAGGGGGGCCATGGCCCCTATTGGCCCTCCCCTAGCTCCGGCACTAAGGCCAGTCTAACCAAGATAATACATCACAGTCAATCTAGTCGTTTATCCTTTTGCTCCTACAGGATTAGTGAAAGCGCTCTCATCCGCAATCCCTTCAAACTAATTGACTGCATGGAATCAGACAATCAATATTGATTTTCATCCCAAATTATCACACTAGGGATCTTGAAACCATGCACTTATCATCGGACAGTCAGATTTTCATTTTGCATGATGTATATCCCAACAAAATGGCCTTAAAAATTATGTTTGAGTGTGATACGTGTCATATAATTTTAACCTTTTGAGAATTCATAACATGTGAAACAAAACACTAACTGTTACTCATAATTTCAAGATCGATTATTTCCAAGAATGTGGCAAAAAATGATATTCGTTGTCTGATTTTAAGCAGACAACGATTTTGAAGGGATTTTGAATGTAGGAGCTTTCAGTAATCCCATTGGCACAAAGAGAGGCACCCTTGTTGTTTTAATTTACAACTCATTAAGAAAAAATAGCGTACAGAATCTCTACGGACACCAATGCCAATACCAATACCAATACCAATACCAATACCGTTGACAGATTTGAATCAAATGATGGAGTTCTAACTGTTCATGCAATGAATCTTGAGACCATAGACCGACAATTAAATGGTTAGATTTTGATTATATATATGATACACATCCCAAAATTGTTATGGTACTTTCTAAAAGCATTTGGCTGATACGTTTCATTTTCCGCAATGCCCATATTTCCTATAGGGCCGATTGGCCTGCAACCCGCCTCGGGTCTGACCCAAAAAATCCGGGCTTTTTTAATAACTAAACCTGACCCAATACTATGGTAGGGCTTAGATGATGGCAACCTGGTCTAGACTAGGCCGGGTTAGGGCCCGACGATGTGTAGCCCACTCTGGCCTAGCTTAGGGCTGCAACGAAGCTGATCTAGTTTGACTTGGCTCGGCCCAAAAATGAGAGTTTTTCTTCTCTTAAGCTCGGCTTGAGAGTCAGAGTAGAGCTTTTTTTTTAAAGCTCGATTGAAGTAGAGTCAAGCTAGAGCTGAGTTAGTAATGCTAGGCCCGACTCGACTTCATTAATAGTTTATAATACTTTTATATAATAAAATATATTATATATAATTTTGAAAGTTTTTTTTTTCCCTTATAATAAGGTTCATCTCATGATTATTTTATAATCGATAGATATGTAATTAATATATGATCCTTATGATCCTCTATTGAAGTTTGTACTTTCTTTTCCCTTCTCTCTCTTAATATGTCTCTCTGCAATCATTAAAGTTCTTTCTTACTCATCCCAATGAATAATCACTAGCATGGAAATTAACCAATCAATCAACACTTGTGACCAATACCTATGCTCTTAATCAATATTTAACATGTTAAATTTAAATACCTTTTTATTTTTCAAAATTTAAGAACATTTTTCTCCAATCCATCCATTAAATTCAAAAGAACTAAGAGATTAAAAGATATTAAGGCATACATTTATAAATTTTATTAAATATTTCATTTATAAATATATATATATATATATATATATATATATATATATATATATATATATATATATATATATATATATATATATATAAAACAACATTAGGAAAAAAATTTATAATAAAACTTAGGGCACTTTAGAAAATAATGTCTCAAAAATAAACTTTTTAGCAAAAAAGACCCGACCTCAAACGTTTTAGAAAAACGGAGCTTTCACGGATTTTGGAACTTTCGAAAATCGTGAAGGCACTATTTTTTATTTTCTTTTTCAAAAACGGTGCTTTCATGATTTTTTGAAGTTCCAAAAATAAAATAAAAACAATGCTTTCACGGTATTTTGAAGTTCCAAAATCTGTGAAAGCACCATTTTTCTAAACCGTTTGAAGTCAGGTCTTTTTTACTTTTTAGGCATGTTTCTCTAATTATTCCTAAAACTTATTTAGTTCGAAGCTCGGCTCGGCTCAACTCGAGCTCGATAGAGCCGAGCTAGAGCTCAGACTTTGTAGGCTCAAAGGGCTAGAACCAAGTTCCAACTTGGCTCATATAAGATAGAGCTGAGCTAGAACTGACCCAAGCTCGAGCTCGGCCTAGTTGCAGCCCTAGGCTTAGGTGACTATTATATATATGGAAAGAGGGAGAATGCGCTCGGGGTTGATATAGGCGCGATACTAGCACCATTTTGTGAAGTAATGGGTGATATTTGAACTACTTTACTAACTAGGATTATACTTTTAAAATATTTCAAAAGTTAAATATTTTTTCAACCGTCATTCTTGACTTTTTAAAAAGTCTTTTTCTTTTCTCTCTTTTTCTAATAAAGTATCAGATTTACTTTTTCAGGTATATTTTACTCAAAAAATATGAGAACCTAACAACGAAGCATTAGCACCTCTGCAGAGAAGCGTCGGCACCTCATTTTGGGGGCGCCGGTGCTTCGAATTATTATTATTATTATTTATTTTTATTTTTATTTTATGAAAGCGCCGTCGGCGCTTCGTTTGGGGCATTGGTGCTTCCATAAAAAATAAAAAATAAATTCCGAAGTGCCGACAATTCATTTTGGGGGGCTAGCGTTTCAATTTTTTTTTTTTATAGAAGCACCAGTGACCCAAAACGAAGCATCGATGCTTTATTTAAGAGTGTCAGCACTTCGAATTTTTTTTTTTGGAAGCGCCAATGCCTCAAATCGAAGCGTCGCGTCGGCGCTTCGATAATTTGTATTTTATTTTTTTCGAAGCGTTGATTCCTCAAAACGAACCGTCGACGCATCATTTAGGGGCGCTAGCGCTTCGTTTTAAGAGCATCGACGTTTCGCTTCCAAAGTACTAGCGCTTCACTTTTTCATATATATGAAAAAGCGAGTGACACCTTTTTGAAAAAATAAAGAAAAGAAAGACTTTAAAAATGTAAAAAATGACGGTTGAAAGGATATTTAAGCATAACCCTAATTAGTAAAGTGAGCCTCATACCACCCATCACTTCACAAAAAGGACGCTACGTGTCGCACTCTATCAATTGGTGTAGAGATATATCTATGCCCAAATGCATATCCTCAGCCCTCTCTCTCTCTCTCTCTCTCTCTCTCTCTCTCTATATATATATATATATATAATCACAGAGCTACTAAAATATCCTCAAATTATATTTTTTTCCACACATGAATCTAGGGTATGTTAGTAAAATACCCTTACAACTTACAACATCAATATATAAAGGGTACCTCTGTTCGCACCTACACATTCTCTGAAAGTGCCTGTCTCAGACCCCTTAAAAATCATTGATTTCTTTGGATCAAATGATGGAACAATAGATCTTGAGATCATAGTGCAGCTAATTTTTTATTCCATGTGTCATAGATGCTCAAAAAATGGCGCTAAAATCATATTTGGGCATGAAGTGTGTAATATGATTGAAGTATTAGATATGATATATGCCAAGTAGCATTACATTGCATGAATTTTGCAGTAACCTTGACAGTTGCAGAATTTAAGAGCCCGTAAATCCATGAGTGTCTCAAGTTCTCCATAGCGCACAAAAAGTAAACTGTACTAATCAGTTCTCACAGAAGAATTTTGTCAGCAATTAGCCAACCGGGCAGTACAGGGACATCCTAGACAAAGCAGTGATGAACTGACGTTTTGTGAGCAATGCAGCAACATAGACCTTGAGACATTCACGGATTTCCATGCTCTTTACCATATTTGTTGTGTTTTAAGGCTTAACGGACTGTCAGTAGATTCAACACTCATTTCTTCCTGTGACCAACTGCTCATCCGAAAAACGGGCAAAACGGGCTTTCATCATTGACTTCTACCAGTTGAGGGATACAAGGAAAAAGATAAGAGATTGAAATCCTCTCTTGCGGCTAATCGCTACTAGGAGCTTGTTACATCTATGGCAGTGAAATGCCACATTAACAAGAAACATTCCTATCATATGCCAGGACGAAGTAAACAAGTATCGTCTTCACAATCAGCAAATAGCTCATTAAGCTGTTCATCTGTCCAGCCGGTCAGAGAAACTTTTGGAATCAGCTTCTTCGCTCTGTTTTCTCTGCCGTGACTAACGTGATTGGGCTCCTCAACCAAGTTAATAGTAATAACTCCCTGGCATCTAATGCTGCTGCTGCTGTTACCGGAGGTTCTGGCCGGAACTCCAACATGTCTATTGTCAATTTCCTTTCCTGCATCATTGGTATCTGTTCTAAGTATCTCATTAGCAACTACAGGTCCGGCCGCTAACGTTACGTTCTTTGCCACCCCCATCCTATTTTCTCTTTGTTCTTCTGGATATTCAAAAGATGATGAGCATTCAATTGGACTCTTTTGATAATGGGAAGGGGAAATTGAGAAAAGAAGACGAGCAAAGAAACAAATATTCTGCAGCCACCTGTACCCGAAGCTGGATTACTGACTGTAACTGCAGTTAGCCTTTGGTTTGGAATAGTTCTGCTGTCTTTACTGATCACCTGTTAATGCAGGGCGATTATATTATGAGCAAAAATTTAAGGGAAAGTCATGAAAGTGTACTTGATTTTTTAGGAGATAACTGAAATAATACTCATTATTTTTAAAAATAAGAAGGGATTTGACGTGGAGTGATTAGAGGTTGTTCTTTTCTATGAGAACTGGCTGGCCTTATTTGTAAAAAAACGGAAACCACAACTATTTCACTAGGTGAGTCACATATATATTTTTGCAGTTAGATATCTGGTTCATTTACTGAAAACAGACGAGCATTTTTTTTTTTTTGATAAAGGTAGCCTGGTACTAAGGACCAGGTACCTGGCCCTACATTAGTTTGCTGCAATGCGGCACCCAATCAAATGATTGGACGCCACATAAAAGATCGGCCAGATGATCATGAATATTGTGAATAATAATAATTATTATAAAATATATAAATCTGTACGGTCAATGCTGGCAACGGTGGAAAATGAACGGTGAAACCAACTTTGGTTTTACTGTTAATTTCCCGTGCAGTTCACTTGTTGACTGCATGGTTTTATATGGCTTACATCATTTTGTTTTTTTTTTACAATAGTGTTATGATCATCGAACTGCTTTATGTGGCACCCCATCATGTGATTAAGTGCCAAGTGGCAGCAAACTACTGGACCAGGTAAGTTATCCGATCCTTGCTACCAAGCAACCTTTACCCTTTTTTAATCGATAAAGGCCAAATATATTAGAAAATCAGAAGCAAAAAAAAAAATGAAAATAAAAATAAAAATTGTGCCTTAGCAACAGAATAAAGCTCCAAAAAATGACAAATAAGACAACGACACTAGACCAAAAGAAAAGCAGCTCAAAATCAACCCCCCCCCCCCCCACACACACACACACACACACACACACCAACACACAAAAAAAAACTCTACAAACACCCGAGCAAGTTATTTAATGGAAGGAAAATCATTCCAAAAACCAATAAAACCTTTACTCTCTAGAGTTTACACTATAATGTTCTCCGTCTTTGATTAGGCCTGCAGCCCCCTATGAGATCCAAAACTTCAATCCGCACAACAGTTTCATCATCTCTTAGATTTCGCATAAAATGGACATCCCAAACAATCTTGCTACCCACCATGTTATACATTTTAGTTTATGGCACAAAGTGATACAATGAAACTCCTTGAATCTACGTACCAAAACCATATCTCCCACCCATTTATTTTCTCAAAACATAATTTGGTTTAAGATCCCCCACTCATGCCTGATACATTGACTGAAATCCCTCTTCACAGAACAAACACCTCTATCACCCCGATCCTCTCTCCATCACCCATTTAATTTCTCAAAACATAATGTGGTTTATGATCCCCCACTCATACCTGATACATTGACTGATATCCCTCTTCACAGAACAAACACCTCTCTCCATCACCCTGATCCTCTCCTTCTGGACAGGATACTCAAACCATTCACTAAACCACCATATTCACTAATTAAAACTCAAACCGATAAACTACCTTCCTCGATACCCATCCTCTACAACCACTTACCAAGGAGTTCCCTGTTCATTTCACCAAGGTTTTAATACCCAAATCACCCTCACTCCCTCGAGAATTGTGTAACTTTCCCATTTACTAGGTGCTATCTTCTTTCCTCCTCGCTGCCTTCCCAAAGAAAATTACTTTCAATTTGTTCAAGTCTCTCAATTACAGGAATAGGACATTTAAAGTTTAAACAGAGACATGAAATACCATGGGAGATTCGAGAGTAGCTTTGATGAGCAATAGCCTTTCGCCCTATAGATAGATGGTTTCCTTTCTACACTGCCAAACGACTTTCAAGCTTTTGGATTATAGGTTTCCATAAAGAAGAACATGGTTTTCCCACAAACAAAGGCAAACTCAGTTACGTAGTTGAGAGGGTATCTGCAGCACATCCAATGCCATTAAGCCAAAGACACCACCCAGTTCGCCTCCATGCCCACCCCCAAGAGTCTGAACTTATGGAGTAACATTCTGTTCGGAGACATCCTCCTCATAATAGTCACAGTTCCCTTAATATGCCACAACTCCTCCGATGCCCCACAAAAAAATTATGGGATCATTGGCAAACTGTAAATGAGATGGAGGGATCATTCCTACCATTCTTGCACACCTAACAACTCCATAAATTCTCTTTTTTTTTTCTTCCTCTAAGCAGTGCTAAATATCCATTATTCATTAGGGCATAGAAGCTGAGGATCCAATGACCACTCGTGCGAGTCGTGATAGTTGCATTAAATAATAGTTAAAGGCAGGATAATCTAAATTACCATCTCTTTTGACAAGATAATTTTCAAAGCCAGTTGAGAGCAAGGGGAGACGGGCACAAATTTTCGTTATCACCAACATCTGCAGCTCAAAAGCAAGATGTTGTAAACATCTCAACCACTTATTATCTATCTAACACCTATATTAAACAACTATTTTGGGTTTTTCTTGAGGGATGAAACATGTCAAAAAGAATACATTTCACAAAACAAAATACTTTAGATTAAACATGATAAAAAGGTAAATTTCACAAAACAAAATGGGTTGGAATAAACCCAATACTCTCCTGTGAAATTTCTAGAACAACGCAACAATATATTAACAGCAGTCTATTTTTCAGCCCACAAGATTCCGAAATACTTTGGCAATCAATCTCCTAAAAAAATGGCCCATTTTAGCCTCTCGCACACCCTTAATAATCCCCACCTAATTTGTCATGATATTTTAAATCAATTAAAATCTTTTTTTAAAAACTAATGAAAATCAATCTCCTCTGAAAGGTTGTGTTCAGGTCCAATCAGTTGAATCGTGCATTGGGTTCAACTAGCTTTACAATCCCAAGATATAAGGGAAACTTAACTTTCATGGTCTCAACACCTTCACAATTTGACATAAAAATGCTTTTCAGATCAAAATCCCTTGTACCCAAAGGTCTTAAATCAGTTGAACTCAATATAGGGATCAACTGGTTGGACTTGAAAAAAAAGGCCATCCTAAGGAGGTGACCAATTTTGGTCTCTTGCACACCCTAAATCCCCACCTAATTTGACACAAAGGAGATGTGGAGAAGGAGAAGATCAGCGATTTCTTCCTTAAAATAAAAACTTTGAATCCACAAGGAAGGCTAGAGAAATTCTCTAAAAAATGAAGTTTGACTTGATCCCCAAAACAAGTGATATTCGACCTTGGAGAAACCTCAATAGGCCTTCGGCAGGGTGCCCTGACCGAAAACTCTTCGAGCCAATTAATTTGAATACTTGTTGTGGTCACGTGATGATACCCAGATCAAAATTTATGGCCATTTAAAGTTGGCACTATCCTTCCAGCCGGTTTTCTTCCGATCTTGGCATTCTAGAAAGTGCTCAATGACATGTTCTACATTAGTACCCTCCACCTGAAGAGAACCCATCCTCGAGTTGCTCTCTGAATCCAATTCATGTTACTTGAAAAAATCTGCAATGTTGAATGTTTGCGATATCATGTCTTCAGGAAGGTCAACAATATGTGCATTGTCATCTATCTTTGAAAGAATCAGGTAGGGACCAATATCCTTGATCTTCAATTTATAGTACTTGCCCACGCAAAATGCCCTTTTCCTCAGATGAACCACTTGAAAACACTTAGCTAAGCACCCAATCTGAGGGTATTTTGCCACCTTTCTTGAACAATTGCAGCCTCTTGGTTTGTCTGAATTTGCCTTGTATTTTGCATTGGACTCTTCAAGCTTTTTTTTTACATCAGTGAACACAACTTGGATTCTAGTAGCCATGCTTTCAGTTGCAATAACCATAGCGGAAGCTTGGGGAACCCACTAGGTCTAATGTATAAGTGGGCACCCAGCCATACATAAATGGAAAAAAGACTTTCTGATAGGGTTATATTATTCAAGGCAAACTCAGCTTGGGCCAGAGAAAAATTTTTGGTCTTGTCAATAGAAAGGCACCATACGATTTTCCCAAATGTTTGGTTCACCACCTCTGTTTGGGCGACGGTTCAGGGATGGAATGCACTCTTGTATTGTAAGGACATGTATATCCTCCACAATGTACTTACAGTGATAGGGTTAGGGTTAGGTAGAGTGAGGAAGAAGACGAAGAAGAAGAAAGTAGGAGAAGATTAAGGTTGAGTGTTATATCTCACTCTTCCCGATGTATTAAGATTTTATATGATCTTATTAGTGACACAGAATACGGTGCCACTGATAACAGAATAGATGTAAGTAATTCTACTTACACCCTACACCCCAAAATAGACTACTCACGCACCCATATACATTAGAGATAACTCTACACTCCCCCTCAAATTGGGACATATATATCTATCATGCCCAACTTGCTAGTGATATCATAAAGACGACTTCCACTAACAGCCTTAGTGAGAACATCTGCTATCTGATTTTCAGATCTGGCCCGAGGAATGCACACTTTTTTAGATTCAACCTTCTCACGAACAAAGTGACAGTCCACCTCTATGTTTTGTCCTTTCATGATATACTGGATTCTGAACAATGTGATGTGCGACCTCATTATCTAAATACAAAATCTTATTAGCGTTTATTGGTATGTAGAGTGTACCACTTATGGTGTGTGTGTGTCAATATGTAGGGTGCGATATACCACTTGGGCGTTTTTCCGGACATTTTTTCAACTGTTTTTTTTTAATAAAATTTGGTTGGACTATTTTTTAGGGGCTTTTTAAGGGCTATTTTTTCTAATAAAATTTGGTTGGGCTTTGGCTGTTTTTCTTCTAATAAAAGTTTGAGAAATATTAAATAACAATATTAACATTATAGAGGCTCAGGTACATGCTTTTATTCAAATATTTCATTTTAATTTGTTGCACAATGGTTATATCGGACAATGGTTGCACAATGATTATAACGAACAACGGTTAATCTCAGGTCATTTAAGTAAATTATATTTAATTAAAAGAATTTTTTTTATAACGTTAAAAGGATAAGTGTATATATATATATATATATATATATATATATATATATATATATATATATATATATATATATCCGGGCTGAGTGCGGGTGTTGGAACACTCAACCCAAGCCCGACCCGGAATTGATCTGTGTTGCAACATGTTTAGTCTAGTCCGGATACCGCGCCGGGTTTACTTGGTAGAAAGTACCACTTTTTTCGGGCCGGGTGCGGGCCAAAATCCGGGCCAGCACGGCCCATTGAGAGCCCTAGGCGTATATAATATATTGCCTTTATTACTATATAGGCTAGTTAAGGTTTTATCAAACCCTAATTATACCATTCTATTCTCTAACTATCTTCTTCCTCTCTCCTACAAACCCTAAAGCCAAGTTGGTATCAGAGCCACTTAACCCTATTACCATTTAAAAAAAAAAAAAATTCCAACCTTTTTTTCACTGGTGTTGATATCATCATACCTCACTGACGTCATCACTGACACCAGCAAAGTGACATCAACAGTCTGGCGCAGGATCTCGCCGGAAATCACACTATCATGATCGTTTTTCAATGCTGGTATTTTTGTCTTCTGGGTCGAGGCTGTTTGAGGGTTGCATGCTGGAGTTTTAGAGGAGGGTTTGCATCATCTTATACCTCCCACCGTAACCTAAACAACACCATCTGTGGGTGATTCCAGCTTCAGATATAACCCACAACTTTGGGTTATGCTGGAAATGTGCTAAGAATCTTCTTTTTGATCAAATATGGGGCTTCGGCTGCCCGATGACCATAGATCAAAATATCGTCTAATACCAATATGTATCGGATGATATGTATTGGTTTTGGACATGAGCGGTACGGTAAATACCCTTTTTACCGGGTACCCAAAAAAATCACATATTTATCAGACGATACGGACGATAATACGATGGTATTATCGTCTGTATCGTCCAATAATTTGGCAGATTGACAGGGATCCCATTTGGCCAAATTATCGAACGATACATTCAAATTATCGTAAGTATCGTCCAATACGGACAATAATTTCAAATTATCGGACGATAATTTGAATGTATCGACCGATAATTTGGCAGATTGACAGGAACCCCATTTGGCCAAATTATCAGACGATACATTCAAATTATCGTTTGTATCACCCGATACGGACGATAATTTGATTTTTGGAATTTTTTTGAAAAAAAAAAATTGTATCAAAATGATACATTCAATGTATTGCCGATACATTGAATGTATCGGACGATACACGATACGTATTGAAATTTCGATATTTTGACCAATGCCGATGACACAGTTTATATGGTCGTCTTCCACACTGTGGCTTGTGGGTTGTAGGAACCACTGCACAGTCTACTTGCAGCCATGCATTGCAGCAACAGATTCCCTCTTCCAGCCTTCATTTCTTGGAATTCTGCTATTTGCAACCACATCAGCGTGACCTGCCTTCTCCTCCAGCCATGGCTTGCAACGACTGTAGTCTCTATTTGCAACACAGTTTTTCTCGCAGATTTGAGTTATTCGCAACCAGTCTACTTGCAGCCAATTATATTTCCAGCCAGTTATTTGCAGCCAGTCATTTGCAACCAACCATATTTACAGCCAGTTATTTGCAGCCAATGGTCTTTGAAACCAGCAGTATTTGCAGTCAGTGGTACTTGCAAGTAGGGACTATTAGTTTCTTGTATGGCCATTATTGCTAGGTTCTAGGGCAGCATAGTGGATGTTCTTTCCCACTGATTTTCATGCATAATTTCTAGTTGTTTCTCTTAAAATCTGATTGTGGATGTTCTTTCCCACAATGGAGCCTATAATTAGGATTGGGGATGTTCTTTCCTCCCCTTCTACCCTTACAGAGCATTTTGCTCTTACATCCGATATTTCGGATAGTGGGAGTGTTGGTGATGTATGACGGAACGGCGCTAACCCTAAAGTAGCATAAATCTCGCACAACAGGATTAGGGTTTTGATCTCCGGGATAAAATAAAAATAAAAATAGAGAAATAAGAAGAATTAGAAAATCACTGGAATTTCACCAGCGAAAATATTGGCCTCAAACCAAACCCTAAACTCGGGGAAGACGAAAATTCTCAACGAACTCTCAAAGATAGCACAAAGCAATCAAATTTTCATTAATTCATCATAAACTCTCTTTTTTCAAAAGAGATTACAATGTGTATTTATAAAGCAAAAAAACCCTAAGAATGCTACAAAAAATAAAACTCCTAATAAACCATTAAAACATTCTAATCTAACAGTCACAAATAATTTCACCACTAATCCCGTTTTTATATTACCCGATCATTTTTTAAGGGTCAAATGATGTCCGATTGACCCAAAATTAGTCTTGTTTGAAAGTTTGTCGAAATAGCATTCCAACAAGACAAGAATCGTGCAATTCCAACATGTATTGAAGAACTTATGATCACTCTTTCGATGGTTGCGCTTACAGTAATGAAATTAGCAGTCACATATCACATGCGTCTAACCCCTAAATAATTCAAATAAGGAAACTAATCATAAAACAAAGTACTTATTAAAAAATCCTAATGAAAAAGGAAACTAAACATAGATAAAATCACCTAAAATAACGTGCATATGGCGGGCCTTCAACCCATCTTTAACGAGCCTTTTAAAAATCCATTTGCGGATCCACTTTCTTTTTCTCTTTCTCCTCTTTATTCGGCAACGATCTCGGCTTGTAGGGTTTGAGTCCGCATCAGGTGGTCATGGTAGCCATGGAATTGTTCCTCTCACTGTATGTTCTTTTTGCTTTCAAGCGGGACATGATTGCTTAACGTGCTTCCAGCTTCATGGTTTCCCTCATCGTCAGGGACCTTTACCGCTCATACTGCTATGCTACCAGGATTGTTGGATCCAAATTGTTTGATGCTACTCCATCCACTAATGCTTCCATCGTGTCTACATATGACTTATCTACTCTACAGGCCGAGCTTGTCGATCTGTGTGGGCATCTTCACGTTTCTCAGACTGTTCTGCCTCCTATGCCAGGTACCTCATCTACCTACTCAACAGTTATGTCCATACCACCATCATCCTCATCTACCTAGATCATTGATTAAAGAGCATCTAATCATATGTCTGATAAGTTCCATTTATTTTCCTCTATTTCTCCATTATCTACTCATAGGCAGGTGCGTATAGCTGATGGCTTTGTTATCCCTATCACTAGTCAAGGTAAGTTACCCCTATCAATTGATCTAACCCTTTCAAAGGTTATGCATGTTCCAAATCTTAAAGCTAATCTACTATATGCATACTAAGTCTTTGAATTGTTCAATAACCCTTTTTCCTACTTATTGCATTTTACAAGATCCGACTATCGGAAAAACTTTTGCCATGGGGTTCGAGTATGGTGACCTATATTATTTTGGCACTGAGAGACCTACAGTTGCTTCTGCTCTATCTACCTTTCCTGCTACTTTGAGTAGCGGAACTTTAGATCTTTGGCATGCTCGTCTGGGGAACATCAACTTGCAGAGTTTATGTGTTCTCTTTTCAAAACTTTAAAATGTTTCTAATGGTTTTAAATTCCAATGTCAGATTTGTCAACTGTCAAAGCATAATAGGTCCTCTTTCATTTCACATCCTACTCATAGTGATTCATTGTTTGACCTTATACATAGTGATGTATGGGGACCGACTCCTTTACCTTAGGTTGAGGGCTATAGATATTATGTGACTTTTATTGATGACTACTCTCGATGCACATGGGTATACTTGTTGAAATCTAAAGATGCGATACTCAACACCTATATCATCTTCTTTGCCATGATTCATACTCGATTTGGGAAGACCATTAAGGTTCTTTGCTCGGATAATGGTGGTGAGTACAAGTCCTCAACATTTCAAGACCATTCAACAAGGCTGGAACCTTACACCAATTTGCGTGCCCTTATACCCCTCAACAAAATGGTGTTGCGGAGTGTAAGAATAGGCACCTCATGGAACTGACTCATTCACTTCTTCGTGGCATGCAAGTTCCTAAATCTTTCTAGTTCATAACTTTGCTTACTGCCATGTTTCTCATAAATCGTACGCCCATGCACATTTTGAATGGGTAAACTCCTACGCAAATCTTGAGGCCCGGAGTCCCTTTATTTTCTGTTGAGCCTCATATCTTTGGATGCACTCGCTTTGTTCATGATCTTCGCATTCAAAGGCAGAAGTTAGAAGATAAGACTATTCAATAAGTTTTTGTGGGATATTCTGGTGTGTCAAAAGGTTGTAGGTGTTCTGATCCCAAAACCAGGAAATTATTCACTACTATGGATGTGTCTTTCTTTGAGAATATTTCATACTTCTCTTATCAGTCGTCCACTCCTGAGGTACCTACTATGGTTCTTATAATTCCTACTGAGCCAATACAGATTATTCCTACTGAGCCGACTCCCTCTCCTACGGAGCCTACTCCTTCTGATGGTCGGTTGCCTAGTCATCTCACATATCAGCGAAGCAATAGAACTGTCTCATACTTCTACACCACTACCAGAGGTTCCCTTGGAGTCAACGCCCTCAGGTATACCTGCACCAACTTTTCCTTTGCATTCTCTTGTTATTATTACTACTCCCTCTACTACTGATGATCTTGATCTTCCTATTGCTCATCGTAAGGGTATGAGAAGTGTCACAACTTACTCTATCGCTCAGTATGTCTCTTATCATGGCCTTTCACACTCTTATCGTGTTGCCCTTGAAAGATCTTCTACTGTCTCTATTCCTTGCTCTTTCAAAGAAGCTTTACAAAATCCCTTATGAACTGCTGCTTTGACTTAGGAAATTGCTGCTCTTAAGAGGAATAGGACTTTGGAACTTATTGATCCTCCATCGGACACGTGAAGTTGGATGCAGATGGGTATTTTCCTTAAAATACCGTGATGATAGTACAATTGACAGACATAAGGCTCGGTTGGCTGCAAAAGAGGTTTACTCAGGTTCCTGGCTTGGATTTTACAACTACATTTGCACCTGTTGCGAAGCTTACATTTGTTTGTGTTTTCATTTCTCTTGTTGCACATCATCATTGGCCTCTTTATCAGCTAGATGTGAAGAACGCATTTCTTCACGACACTTGGAAGAGGAGATCTATATGTCACCCCCTCTTGGCTATCACCTTAAGGGAGAGCATTAGGGAAAAGTTTGTCGGCTTCTCAACTCCATTTATGGATTGAAGCAATCTCTCAGGTCTTGGTTTTTATCACTCTAGTACCGTTATTCTCACCATAGGCTTCACGAGGTGTCACTTCGATCAGACATGCTCATTCACACTAATATTGTTGGGCTGAGGACTATCCTGATTGTTTATGTTGATGATATGTTGCATTTATATCACAAGTAAAGGCTGTCTACGGAAAGCCTTTGATGTGAAAGATTTGGGTCTCCTTCAATTCTTCTTGGGTATTGAGATTGCTAGATCTGCTCGAAGTATTTCTCTCTTCCAGAAAAGGTATTCACTGAAATTATTGAGGGATACTTGAATGGTTGGATGCAAGCCAACTAAGTCTCCTAAGCACTATTTACATGCGGATGTTGGAGAATTACTACCTAATCCTTCGAAGTATTTGTGTCTTGTTGGAAGGCTTATCTATCTTACCAACATACGACCTGATTTGGTATTTATTGTTTCCTTGGTGGCCCAGTTCATGCATGCACCTTGGACTCCTCATATGACTATTGTTCATCATATCCTTCGCTATATTAAGGCTTCTCCTGACTGTGGCCTCTTCTATGGTGATATCTATCATCTTTATCTTAGTTGCTATACTAATGTTGATTATGTTGGAGCTCCTACTGACTGTCGTTCTATGTCTAGGTACTGTACTTTTCTGGGTGGTAATCTTATGGTATAGAAAAGTAAGAAGTGGGATTTTGTATCCAAGTCTGCTGTTGAATCTTAGTATCGAGCAACGTCCCATGAGACTTATGAGCTTCTTTGGCTACATTCTCTACTTATTGAGCTTGATTTTCCTCCATCGCTTCCTATGCCTCTCCATTGTGCCAACCAAGCAGCCATTGATATTACCAAAGACTCAGTTCGTCATGAACGAACCAAAACATGTTGAAGTTGATATCAATTTTATTCGAGAGAAGATCCAAGATGGACTCATGGAAATTCCTAGGGTCACATCCTCATAGCAATTGACAAATGTTTTCACGAAGGCCCTCAGTCCTTTTCTTTAGGATATTATTGTCAAGCTAGGCATGAAAGATATCTATGCACCAGCTTGAGAGGGAGTATTGGCGTATATTGGGGTGTGTGTGTGTGTAGAGTTCGGTGTGAGTGTAGAGTGTACCACTTATGGTGTGTGTGTGTATGTCAATATGTGGGGTATATGTAATATATTGCCTTTATTAGTATATAGGCTAGTTGAGATTCTATCAAACCCTAATAAGACCATTTTATTCTCTAACTATCTTCTCTCTTCTTCTTCCTCTCTCCTATAAACCATAATTTTAACCCTAAAGTCAAGAAATCATAGGAAGCTTTACCTCAACTCCCAAATTGGCAAGAACGAAATAGCACCATCCTAAACATTGAAATAAAATTTATTAGAAAGTTGTAATTATATTCACTTATACAAACTACATTACAACACATACATTAGGTGTAATCCAAAATCGTTTGAAAGAGTTCTTTCAGAATCCCTTGGTCCTTTCTGATCAGCTTGTTGGAGTGATTCATCGTCTGCAGCTCCACATCCCTTGAAGTCAGCCGGTCATCCAAGGAATTGCATCGTGTCTGGAGGAGCGCATTCTCTTCCTCCAAATGGTTAACTTTCTGCACCAAATGGTTCCCTGTTTGAGTGAGTTTCAAGTTGTCGAGCACCATGTTGTCAACACTTCATTAGAGGAGGATGGTGCACTGCCGCTTGCATTCTTCGTGACCTCTCTTATTCTCGACCTCTCTAATTGGACGGGGCACTCTTCTGAGGACAAGTCTTCGTCCAACGTCGATTGGCTCTCAAATTATTTCTCGTCAACATCTTTGATGGGAAGGTAATTT
This sequence comes from Chloranthus sessilifolius, assembly GCA_021018995.1. Classification (NCBI taxonomy): domain Eukaryota; kingdom Viridiplantae; phylum Streptophyta; class Magnoliopsida; order Chloranthales; family Chloranthaceae; genus Chloranthus; species Chloranthus sessilifolius. The sequence continues at coordinate 24,224,491 of CM037584.1, read as the reverse complement.
CTTTTCTTCTTCGGCCTCAAATCCACTTTTACAGCTTTCTTGGGTTGTTCATCAACCTCTTTCCTTTTCCCCCCAACACCCTTTCCACACCGCAGATATTCCCTTACGACGGGTATCTCCTACTCGTACGAAACTGGTTCGAGGGGAGCGCAAACCTTTTACAAAAGAAGAAAATGGGAAACAATCAAAATATCAAAATACTAAAATGAATATATCGAATAGAAAATCAAATATAGAATATTAGCCCAAGATATCGACTCTTTAAATAGTCTATATCGACTTCTCAGGCAATCGATATCGATTGATTAAACAGTCGATATCGACTTCGAACATAGTCAATACCGACTTCTATAGGGTCGATATCGACTTCGAACACAGTCGATACCGACTGCTAAAATAGTCGATATCGACTTCCTACACAATCGGTGTCGACTGCTAAAATAGTCGATATCGACTATTTAAGAAATCAATACCAACTGTTTTAGCAGTCGACATCGATTGTGTAGAAAGTTGATACTCGCATTGGTACTCGTTACAGTCCTTAGAAATTTTAAGTAAATAGACATCATACCTTGTTGTTCAGCATCTTTCCGACAGTGTAGCGTTTCGTCCTCGTTTGCGCCTTATCCTCTCATTTCAACAATCGTGGGAAAGGGTTCTTCATGGGCGTTCTCTTAGGTGAGATTTCTGGTAGTATCTCATAAGCCCAACATTAAAGAACACAAATGCAGACATAAACGTTATACGGCTTAAGGGCTTTATCCTTGTCGTCGGTCTTTCTATTCGCCACGCTCTTTTCTATATACTCCAGCAAGTCACGGAACACGTAGAGACCCTACGGAGTTTGTTTGAAGCTCTCGAAGCCATCGACAAGTTCAACGTGCTCTTCCGACAGTTGATGGTGGGACCCTGAAAAAAGAAATGTACACAACACAAATTGAAGAGCCAATTTAACGAAATCCTTGTCACTTTGCGCTAACTTTATTCCATTTTCTCTATGAGACCGAATAATTTTTCTGGTAGGCAGTCCACGAAAATATTTGTAGCATCATCCACATTCCTTCCATAGTGCATTAAGACAGCTCTATATTCTCCTTCAGCACTTGAGTTAGAGACCACATGTCGTTTTTTGGATTTCCAAGTGACCAAATTTCCACCTAGAATGTGCCAATAGCCTGTGGTAGATCTCCTATCATCAAGGGAGCCTACCCAATCTGCGTCAGTAAAAATCTCTTGATCAAGGTGACCTCGATCTCTATATAGAAAGACCTCGACCTTGACTACTCTTCAAGTATCTCAAAATCCAGTAGACAACATCAAGATGGATACTCCTCGAAGAGTGCATGTACTGACTAACAAAACTAACCACATATGTTATCAATGATCGTGTCATAGTCAGATAGATAAGTTTACCAACAATCTGCTGATACATGCGACCATTCTTGAGTGGCTCTCCTTCACTGCCTTTGAGTCTATGATTACACTCAATGGGAGTAGTTCATGGCTTACATCCCATCATTCCTGTATCTCTGAGCACATCCAAGGTATACTCCCTTTGAGACAAGGCAATACCTTTCACGGATCTAGTAACTTCAATTCCAAGAAAGTACTTTAATGGACCTAAGTCCTTGATCTAAAAGGCTTTACCCAAATATCCTTTTAAATGAAGTATCTCCTCACTATCATCACCTGAGACAATGATGTCATTAACATATACCAACAACACTGTAAGATGCACTCCTCTCTTTACAAATAAGGTATGGTCATAATGACTCCTATGATACCCAATCCTCATGACTGCCTCACTGAACTTTTGAAACTAAGCTCTAGGAGATTGCTTTAACCCATAAATCGATTTCTTTACCCTGCAAACTCTCTCAGGCTCCCCCTGTTTTACAAAGCCCAGTGACAATGACATGTAAACCCCCTCCTTTAAGTCGCCCTGAAGAAAGGCACTCTTCACGTCCTACTGATAAAGCGGCCAATTCTTACAGGCAGCTAGGGATAACAGCACCAGAATAGTATTAGACTTGCCACTTGAGCAAAAGTCTCTTGATAGTCAACACCTTCTATCTGCGTAAAGCCTCATCCCACAAGCCGGGCTTTATACTTCTCAGCTTTACCATCAGTTCTGTACTTCACAATATAAACCCACTTGCATCCAACCACCTTCTTTCATGGGGCAAGATCAACAACTTCCCATGTATGATTAGATTCAAGGGCATCCATTTCCTATACCATAACCTCCTTCCACTTTGGCCGAGGCAAATCATTAAGACACAGAAGAAGGAATAGAAATGGAATCCAAAGAACTAATAAAGGCATGATGAGAATCAGACATATTTTGGTAAGAAATGTAATTACTAATAGGATGACGCGCACATGACTTGGATGACTTTCGAAGGGTGATGGGAAGCTCGAGCTCACTTTGACTTTGAGGGCCTTCCTCCGATAAAGGACTTTGGTCAATAGTGTCTAGAGGAGGTTCTAGTTGTGGCTCTTGTGATAACTAATATCTTTGAACTTCTTCTTAACATAGAATTTTCCTTCTCTTCACCATAACTCTCCCATGAAGAGGGCGCGTAGATTTCTCACCCTGGTTTGTATAGAAGGGGGTATCTTGGAAGAATGTCACATCCATTATAACAAAAAAGTTCGAGAGATGGGATCATAACACTTGTAGCCCTTTTGAGCAGGAGGATACCCAACAAAGATGCAACGCGTGGCTTTAGGATCAAGTTTGGACCGATGCCCTATGGGAAAATGGGCAAAACACAATGAACCAAAGACACGAGATACTATGGAGAATATACCACGATCTAGAGAGCCTAATTTGCATGGAGAATTGCCCTGCAGAACGGAGTAGGCATGCGGTTGGTTAAAAAAATTGAGGTGAGAATTGCTTCCTCCCACAGATACTTGGGAACATTCATCCCTAATAGAAGAGAGCGACCAACTTCAAGAACATGACGATTTTTTCTTTTGGGATACCCATTTCGTTGAGGGGTATAGGTACAAGTGGTCTGCCACTCAATTCCATGCTCCCGTATGTCTAAAGATGGTGAGAGACATACTCCCCTCCATTATCAAAATGCAGCGTTTTAACATGGGCATGAAACTGAGTAGGAACCAATCTATGAAAAATAGGAAACACATAAGCAACCTTATCTTTTGTTTTAACCAAATAAAGCATGGTATAACGAGTGCAATCATCAATAAAGGAGAGAGATTATCTATAACCATGAGTTGAAACTACAAGAGATGGAACCCAAATATCAGAATGTACTAACTCAAAAGGAACGTTAACAAGATAACTACTTCTCTGATGTTAGGCAAACTACCACACATCACACTAAAACAAGGACAAATCACAGTTCTGAAATTTTTTGGGAAGAAGTAAAGAAAGACGGTAAATGGGTAAGTGGCCACATCTGGCATGCCACAACTGAAGCTCCACGATCCTGGCACTAATAGCTATAGATCTCTGAATCATCTGTATATCTAGCACCTCCAACAAGTAGAGATGATGACCAAATATCCTCCCTTGAAATGAGGTCCTGAAACACACAATGAGAAGGAAAAAAGGCTACACAACATTTCAAATACTTGGTTAAGCGACTAACAAAACAAAAGGTTTACAGGCATTTTTTGGAACAAGTAAAGTGGAGTGTAACGGTAGGGAACCCAACTGGATGGTCCCCTTGCAGAAAAGCTAGAGATGGTAGGAAATAAATGCGACTTACCCTTCATATGGTTGGTAGCCTCAGAATCAATGACCCATGGGGATGTAGAAAAAGATGAAACATGTGTAGAGTCATAAGTACCTGACTCAGCTAAGTGTGAGGAGCTAGAGGATGGCCCATGATGCAGTCTATGTAAGGATCCGATTTGAAATCAGGTCAGATATTTAATTTTATTTATTTAATGCATTTAGGTAATTCAATAATTAGATGGGTATTTGGGACATTTAAGTGGTTGAAAAGGGGATATATGATAATTTAATTAATAAAAGGGCTTTGAAGGCATATAGGTGGTTGTGATGGGTATAAGAGTAATTTAATAAATCAAAGGAGACTTTAGCCAATTGTATAAACAATAGGGTCATACTAGTAATTCAATAATTAAAAGGGCAATTTAGATATTTTGGTTGATATTAGGTATTTTAATAATTAAAAGGGGCATACTTGTAATTTTATATTTAGAAGTGGCTTTAGGGTTTAGAAGGGACGAGAGATCTCATCGGGTTTGTAGAAGAAAAAAGAGAAAAGGAGGGAGAACCAGAGAGTAGAGAGAGAGATGAGAACAAGCAAGAGATTGAGAGAGAGAGAGAGAGAGAGAAATCTCTAGAGAAAGAAAGAGATTTAGAGAGATAAGAATTGGTGAAAACGAAGAAAAAGAGGATGAACCCTATAGCTGCTTGGATTTCTTGAGGCAAGTACCCTATTCTAGAATTTCTTGACTAAACCTTAATCTGAAATCATTATATAAATACTTCCTTTGAAATTTGGGATATATAAATTTGGGTTTTTGTTTTTAGAAACCCTTACACCTGGGAATGAATTTGGAATTTCTCTGAAATTGGAACATATTAAAATTTGAATGGATGTGGGAATTTGCCATGAAACTAGTACAAGTTGAAATCAAGATACCTGTGAAAGTTCTTCTACACTCTGAAGTTTTGAAAATAAAATTATATGGGTATGTTATTCATCCCTGTAAATTCAGGTTTTCAGTTATAGAATCTTTTTTTTGGTAACGTTTGCTTGAAATAATCTGAAGATCATATCAGATTTTGTATTTAAACCTCTGCCCTGCAATCTGAATTCTGCATATATATCTTCGAACCTATATTACTTGGTTGATCTAAATATCAATCTTTGAGCCTCGATTAAATATGAAAATTCTGATTTTTAACGGGTTATTGTATCTTTTCTGAGTGCGAATTCTTTTGGGAATATAAAAAAGAATATAAATCCATATTTTCTTATATTTATGCATTGGATCTGAATACCATAATTTCTGAAAGGCAATGAGATGGTGCCTATGGGTCCTGACGGGACAATTCTAACACCCTGGCGAGATTGTGAATCCATTATCTGCTATGTTATCTGCTATTTGCTCTGTCATCTGATCTCAGTTAAAAGATTAGTTGAGGAAAGCACTTGGTATTCGTGCTATTAGCTATAAAATATTCCCCAACATATATAAATATGTTTTGGTAGTTTAAGTGAAAGATTCATTACTTATCTGTCTGGTTTATGACATGGGCAATGAGTTTTGTTGTAGTATTGTTTTATGTGTCATGTTAATACAAACCCGAATTTATCTAAAAAGCCTGATTGTAAGGTACTTTGATGAACAAAATTTGAAATTTTGTTGTTAGTGATTTAGTCAACATTTATTAGAATGGGTTACTTGCGGAGCATGTGGATTAACTCTTACGGTAGTTTAACGACCCTGCAAGTTAAGGGAAGGGAATGGAGGCAGAGCTGTAGACGGAATTCTCGGCAATGTTATTTGGTGAAGACCTCTGTGTCTGGTAAGGTTATCTGTGTATAAAGTATGTTCATAGTGGGTGACGTGATTATAGTAGTGTCAAAATTATATATATATATATATATATATATATATATATATATATATAGTCGTTTGGGCCCTATTGTACAGAGGAGTTGTGTAATTAAATGTAGTGAGTTGTTCTGAAATCTGGTTATCTGGAATAATTAAATGTAGCGAGTCGTTTGGGCCCAGTTCTATAGCATGAAAGGAAAAAGTTTCTTCTGTTTTTCTGAAATCTAGTTATCTGGATATATGTCTTGTATCCCTCGTTAAAAAAAAAAAAAATATTTCAGATTTCTTCTGATATGACTGGGCCGCGACTTGAGATCCAGGTGCGTGGATTTTGGGTCGTGACATTTATGGTATCAGAGCTAGAGTTGAGTTGTGACAACGTTGTTGTTCTTTTGGCATGACCATTGTGGTCCTAGGAGTATAGTTATTAAGTTGGAGTCTTTTGAGGAATTTAATGATTATATTCTTTGTCCATGTAGGACGATATGTCGAAGATGGGCGACAAAGGAAAAGCTTGGCTCAAGAGGAAACTCTACAGTCGTTTGCTAGTGGATTTAAGAAGAGAGAAAGATCAAAGGGTAAGGAAAGTGAGATGAGGCAATCGTTCCAGGACTTTGATGAATATATAAGACGCCAAGTACAGAGCAGTATGGCAGCTCTTGGTGCGAGGTCTACTCCTGATGATGCTTTTAGCCTGGAAAGGTTTAAAAAGCTAGGGGCACCAGCTTTCCAGGGCGGTCTGAATCCTATTGAAGTTGAGGATTGGCTTATGGAAGTGGAGAAAATATTAGACGGTATGGAATGTCATGGAGAACAAAAAGCCGTATTAGCTGCATTTATGTTCCAAGGCAAAGCTGATATGTGGTGGAAAATGATACAACGGAAATGCCTGCAACCTGGAAAGAAGGTTTCCTGGGAAAGGTTTGAAGAATTATTTTATGAGAAATATTTTCTTGAGCACATATGTGACCAGAAGCAAGTCGAGTTTGTTGAACTATATCAGGGCAATAAGTCAGTGGCTCAGTATGAAACAAAGTTTGTAGAGTTGGAAATATTCATCACGCAACCCATGGAGGAGGCTGCTAGAGCAAAGAAATTTGCTCGAGGATTAAAGCCATCAATACGAGAAAAGTTATCGGCATTAAAACTGAGGACGTTTGAGGATGTTGTTGAGCGGGATTTGTTCGTTAAAGACGACATTGCAGATATACAACTAATCCGAGAGCAAAAAGGGAAGTCTAAATTAGCATTTATAGACCAACAAAAGGGTAAACAGCAATGGATAGAAGAAAAGAAGCTGCGTTTTGAGACTCGTCGCCAGATGGTACCTCCTGCGCAATCAATATCAGTTTGTCGCAAGTGTGGGAAACCTCATGGTAAGCAACCCTACTAATGTGAGACGGGCATGTTTTCGATGCGGTCAGTTTGGGCATCAGATTAGGAAGTGTCCATTACCTCCCAGGTCGCAGTAATTGCCACAACAACAACGTAGAGGGGACAAAGATCATAAACCTAATGTATCAAGACGAGTGTTTGCCATCACGAAACATGATGCAAGGACTTCAAATTCCGTGGTCGAAGGTAATATAACTATTTATCAACATGTGGCAAAAAAATTTATTGATCTTGGATCCATTCATTCGCATCTTCAAGCTTTGTATGTCACCTAGAAGTTGAATCCGTTGAATTAGAATATGTCTTGCACGTTGCCACCCCTCTAGGTAAATCATTAATCACCTATAGAGTGTATAAGTCTTGTGTTGTATGCATTACCGGTCACGATTATTAGAAATTTTGATGTGTTGTTGGGCATGGATTGACTCTCTGCTTATATGCTACCGTTGACTGTTTTGAGAAGATTGTCACTTGATATTCCTGGTCCGTGTAAATTTCATTATAGAGGGATAGGAATTATTCTAGACCTAGTTTGATTTCTTTTATAAAAGCGAATCGTCTGTTACGAACAGGATATCAAGGTTATTTAGCCTACATTGTTGATGAGCTGAAGTATAAGTTAAGGGTTGAAGATATTTCGATAGTTAAAGAATTTGCTGATGTGTTCCCAGATGAGTTGTCTGGTCTACCTCCACAGCGAGAAACTGATTTTACTATAGGTCTGACTCCGATGACTGCTCCAAGTTTGAAGGCACCGTATAGAATGGCACCTGCTGAGCTCAAGAAGCTTAAGGTGCAAATAGAAGAATTGCTGGAAAAAGGTTTCATTAGGCTGAGTGTATCCTCATGGGGTTCTCCGATGTTGTTTGTGAAAAAGAGAGATGGGTGGAGGTTGTGTATAGATTATAGGCAGTTGAATTAGGCTACAATTACGAATAAGTATCCTCTCCCTAGAATTGATGATTTGTTTGACCAATTGTAAAATGCGTCTATATTTTCAAAAATTGATCTGAGATCTGGGTATCATTAATTGAGAATTCAAAATGAAGATATTCCTATTATTGCTTTTCGTACCTGTTATGGTCACTACGAGTTCGTAGTAATGTCATTTGGACCAATGCGTCTACAGCGTTCATGGACCTTATGAATCGAGTTTTTAAACCATTTATGGACCAATTTGTTATTGTTTTCATTGATGATATCCTTATTTATTCCTCGTCTCATGCCGATCATGAACAACATCTGAGATTAGCCTTACAAGTGTTGAAGGAAAATAAATTATTTGGTAAATTGAGTAAATATGAGTTCTGGCTTAAAAAAGTTACTTTCTTAAGCCATGTGATATCGAAAGAGGGTGTAGCTGTTGATCCTTCGAAAGTAGAAGATGTCAAGAATTCGGATAGGCCAAGTTCAGTAACAGAGATCGGAAGTTTTCTAGGATTGGCAGGTTACTATAGAAGATTTGTTGAGGGCTTTCCTAGTATTTCAGCTCCTTAACTCAATTGACTCAAAAAAATGTGAAATTTGTTTGGAGCGATCGATGTGAAACAAGTTTTCAGAAGTTGAAGGATAAATTGACTTTTGCACTAAATTGACTTCTGTGCCAGTGTTAACCATTCCTTCAGGAAGCAAGGGGTTTAATATCTGTAGTGGTGCATCTCGAATTGGGTTAGCGTGTGTTGATGCAATTTCGTAATGTTGTCGCTTATGCTTCCAGACAATTCAAAGTTCATGAACAAAACTATCAAATGCATAATCTAGAATTGGCCGCGATAGTGTTTGCCTTAAAATTTTGGCTGCATTATTTGTATGGGATTCAGTTTGAAGTTTACACTGATCATCAAAGTCTGAAATATTTCTTTAACAACGAAGATGGATTGAATTTCTGAAATATTATGATTTTCCAATTAATTATCATACTGGAAAAGCCAATGTTGTGACAGATACTTTAAGTCGAAAATCTTTCAGATTGGTTGCTCGACTAATGATTTCAGAATGGCGAATGTTAAAAAAATAGACAGATTGGGACTATAGAATTCAAATAAGTCTAAAATTCTTTTTACAAATCTGACTGTTTGACCTACCATTCTTCAAGTAATTAAAGAGGCTCAACAGAAGGATCCTAGACTGAAGGCTATAATGAAAGATGTGATTGCAGGATTTAAGCCGAATTTTAAAATCCATGAGGATGGTAGTCTGAAAATCAATGGTATATTGTGTGTACATGACATTCTTGAGTTGAAGAAGCATATGTTGGACGAACCCTATCACTCGAAATACACAGTTCATCCGAGTATAACTAAAATGAATTAAAATTTGAAGGGAAATTCTGGGGGCACAATATGAGAATAGAAACTGCTCAGTATATTTCAAAATGTTTGATCTGTCAGCAGATTAAGACAGAACATCAAAAACTTGCAAGCAAATTACAACCCCTAGATATTCCGGAATGGAAGTGGGATGATATTATTAAGGATTTTGTTTTGGGACCTCAAACCAAGAATAATTATTATACTATTTGGGTTGTAGTCGATCAATTAACGAAATCTACTCATTTCATAGCCATTAGGAAGAATGACCCATGACCAAATTGGCTCAGTTGTTTGCCAATGAGATTGTCAGGTTACATGGGACCCCGAAATCGATTGTATCTGATAAAGACTTGAGTTTCACATCAGAGTACTGGAATGGTCTGATGAAGGCTTTGGGGACGATTTTAAAGTTTAGTACAACTAATCACCCAAAAACTGATGGGCAGTCGAAAAGGATAATTCATATCTTAGAAGATATTTTACGGAGTTGTGTGATGGAGTTTAAGGGAAGTTGGGATCAATTCTTTCCTTTGATTGAATTTGCATATAATAATAGCTACCAGACCAGTATTCAGATGGCACCGTAGGAAGCTCTGTATGGTAGACATTGTCGTCCACCACCTTGTTGGGACGAGGACGGTGAAAGAAAGTTGTTAGGCCCAGAATTAGTGCAAAAAACAACAGAGAAAATTAAACTCATAAGAGATCCACTTCAGGCAGCTCAGAGCAAACAGAAAAGTTACTCAGCTGTCAAGAGGAGAAATTTGGAGTTTGTGAAGGGTGATCATGTATTTTTGAAGGCATCTTCGGATAAGGGTGTGACGTGATTTGGGAAGAAAGGTAAACTAAGCCCAAGGTTTCTTGGTCCTTTTGAGGTTTTGAATCGAATTGGGGAAGTTGCTTATAGATTAGCATTGTTTCCGCATATGTCAAACATTCATAGTGTATTCCATGTTACAAAAATATGTTCGAAATCCTGCTCATATCTTGGAGTACGAACCGATACCAATTCGCGAGGACTTGTCTTATATTGAACAACCTATCCGAATTGTAGACAGGAAAGAGCAATTGCTTCAAAAAAAAAAAAGATTTCAATTGCCAAGATTCAATGACAAAATCAGTCTGAAACGGAAGCAACTTGGGAGAGAGAAGTTAAAGAGAAGTATCCTCAATTGTTTGATGATCTAGTAAATTTCGAGGATGAAATTTCATAAGGAGGGGAGGATGTAAAGACCCGATTTGAAATCAGGTCAGATATTTAATTTTCTTTAATGCATTTAGGATTTTGTAGTTTGCATTAACAGGTCTTTCGGTAATTCAATAATTAGATGGGTATTTGGGAAATTTAAGTGATTGAAAGGGGGATATATGGTAATTTAATTAATAAAAAAGCTTTGGAGGCATATAGGTGGTTGTCATGAGTATAAGAGTAATTTAATAAATCAAAGGGCACATGAAGCAATTGTATAAATAATACGGTTAAACTAGTAATTCAATAATTAAAAGAGCAATTTAGATATTTTGATTGATAGTAGGTAATTTAATAATAAAAAGGGGCATACTTGTAATTCTATATTTAGAAATGGCTTTAGGGTCTAGAATGGGCAATAGGTCTCATGGGGTTTATAGAAGCAATAAGGAAAAGAGAGAAAAAGAGGGAGAACGAGAGAGAGCAGAGAGAGACCGAGAGAGAGAGAGAGAGAGAGAGAGAGAGAGATCTAGAGAGAGATAAGAATTGGTGAAGACGAAGAAAAGAGGAAGAACCCTATAGCTGCTTGGATTTCTTGAGGCAAGTATCCTATTCTAGAATTTTTTGACTAAACCTTAATCTGAAATCAGTATATAAATACTTCCCTTGAAATTTGGGCTATATAAATGAGTTTTTGGCTTTAGAAACCCTTACACCTGGGAATGAATTTGGAATTTCTCTGAATTTGGAACAAATTAAATTTTGAATGGTTTGGGAATTTGCCATGAAACTAGTACAAGTTGAAATCAGGATACCTGTGACAGTTCTACACTCTGAAGTTTTGAATATAAAATTATATGGGTATGTTATTCAGCCCTGTAAATTCAAGTTTTCAATTATAGAATCTATTTTCTTTTTATTTTCGTCACACTTGCTTGAAATAATTCGAAAATCATATCGAATTTTGTATTGAAACGTCAACCCTGCAATCTGAATTCTGCATATATATTTTTTTCAACCTGTATTACTCGGTTGATCTAAATATCAATATTTGAGCCTGGATTAAATATGGAAATTCTGATTTTTAACGGGTTATTTGTATCTTTTCCGAGTGCGAATTCTTTTGGGCATATAAAAAAGAATATAAATCCATGTTTTATGATATTTATGGATTGCATCTTAATACCATAATTTCTGAAAGGCAATGAGATGGTGCCTATGAGTCCTAATGGGACAATTCTAACACCCTGGTCAGGTCGTGAATCTGTTGTCTGCTCTGTTATCTGCTATTTGTTTTGTCATCAGATCTCAACTAAAAGATTAGTTGAGGAAAGCACTTGGTATTCGTGCTATTAGCTATAAAATATTCCCCAAAAGAGATAAATCTGTTTTGGTAGTTTAAGTGAAAAATTTATTACTTATCTGTCTGATTTATGGCATGGGCAATGAGTTTTGTGGTAGTATTGCTTTATGTCACTTTAATACCAACCCAAATTTATCTAAAAAGTCTGATTGTAAGGTACTTTGATAAACAAAATTTGAAATTTTGTTGTTAGTGATTTAGTCAATATTTATTAGAATGGGTTGCTTGCGGATCATGTGGATTAGCTCTTACGGTAGTCTAACCACCCTGTAGGTTAAGGGAAGGGATTGGAGGCAGAGCTGTAGACGGAGTTCTCGGCAGTGTTATCTGATGAAGACCTCTGTGACTAGTAAGGTTATAAGTGTATAAAGTATGTTCATAGCGGGTAACTTGATTGTAGTAGTGTCAAAATTTTATATATATATATATATATATATATATATATATATAGTCGATTGAGCACTGTTGTACAGAGGAGTTGCGTAATTAAATGTAGTAAGTTGTTCTAACCAGTTTTATAGAATGAAATGAAAAGTTTCTTCTGTTTTTTTGGAATCTGGTTATCTGGATATCTGTCTTATACCCTCACCTCTACAAAACCCATAAAAAGATGGAAGCGCAGATCTCTCTCGACCACCACTCAGAGGACCAACATGCATAAGCTGCCTACGATTCATGGAGTGACTGTGTGAAGACTGAAGTAACTAGGGAACAATTCCCTCATTCCCAAATGTTAGCTCTAATGGCTTCATACTCGAGGTTCACACCCCTCAACAAGTAAAACACTTTCTTACGATCCATCATCTTTTGAGTCTTGCTATTGTAGGCACTATACATGTCACCCTCCTGATAGTGTTCTAACTCATCCCATAAGGACTAAAGTTGAGTGTAATAGTCACTCAACAATCTCTCCCCCTGACGGAGATTGCTAATCTTATCGTTGATTTGAGATATCTTCGCCAAATTTTGTTTTGGAGTAAGCTTCACGAACAGCCTCCCATAGAGCATGAGCTATAGTAAAACTCATAAATGACTCACTGATATTGGGTTGCATCGAGTGAAGCGATAAAGTCAACACATACCAATTTTCATATTCTCAATCACCATACTTGGGATCTGTAACATCCATGGATCAAAATATCGGAAATCCAATACCAGGAGGGACGATGGTACCATTTTTGTACCCATGCTTCTTTTTTGCTCCCAAAACCATGTATGCGGACCTGAACCACGATAGAAAATCCGTCCCATCAAATTTCTTTGTGGCTATTTGAAACCCATGTGACCCTTCGGCACTACTGTCGATCCCAAATTTCAAATTTTCCATTACAGGAAATTCTTCCACACTTTATGGCTACACAGCTCACAACTCTTCTACCACAAGCTAGCAACAGCAGCATAGGTCCACAACGCACATCATTCCATATGAATCAGTCATGCTCATCAATCCAAGGAGAAAATATATCTTACGGTGAACAAACAGATGAAACTATCACAAAGAACCTCAAAAATATGTGTTGAATCCTGCAAAAAACGGGCACAAAATAGTTTACCGACTTCAAGATATCATTTCCGACAGTTTCAGCATGAAACTGAGTTGTTCGATGAATTCCAACAGTTTCCACTGATCTTCAACAGACCTTCGAATCAGAGGTAAAAATGCATCACAGGGGCATCGAAATGTCTTATCTGATGATTTTGATGCCTTAAGGCTGCAACTCCAAGATCTGGAGCTCTGCAACTATCGCCTTTGCCTAGAGGAAGACGATCACCTGGAAGTAGAGTCTCCTGTCCTCAGATCACAAGGCTCCAAGAGACTTATGTGCTCAGGAGATGATTCCAACCTAAATCCCCAAATCTGGGAGGATTCCGGCAACTGCCGGTGAATGCTGACGTCAGCGTTGATTTTGAACCTGCTCTGATACCAACTTAAAGTGATAGGGTTAGGGTTAGGTAGAGTGAGGAAGAAAAAGAAGAAAGTAGGAGAAGATTAGGGTTAAGTGTTATATCGATATCTTCCCGATGCATTAATTTTTTATATGATCTAACTAGTGACACGGAATACGGTGCCACCAATAACAGAAGAGTTGAAAGTAATTCAATGTACACCCTACACCCCACCAAAAGAGACTACTCACACACCCATATACATTAGAGATAACTCTACAAATGTCCACCAAAAATGACTAAGAAACTTGGTGTCACAATCTGTAGTGATAGTTTTTGGCAAAGCATGCAATTTGGCCATCTCCCAAAATAAAAGATTAGCTGCATTGTAGCATCTGTTGTTTTCTTGTACAGAATGAACAGAGCCATCTTTGAATACCTGTCAACCATCATGAAACACAGAATCAACACCTTATTGAACACGTGGATGACTCGGCACCAAATCCATAGCCACGGTGCATCTAACACTAGTAGTGGCATGTAGAGACCAGTATTTTGGGATAAGCCTTTAACGACTGAATAAATAAGGCATCTCTTGAACAAATTTTCTTACATCTTTCTTCAACAATGGCCAATAGTACCTTTCCTCATGACAGCAGTGCTCTTATCACATCCCAAGTGCCCACTTAAACCTCCTCCATGCAATTCTTTGATAACTTGTTCTCTCAATGAACACCTCAGGATGCACAATCGATTTTCATGGAAGAAGAAAGCTTCATGCACATGCAAATCTCCACCTAACTACCCAAAGTGTCTCTAAAATCTTCATCTTTAGCATACAGCTCTTTCAGATATTCAAAGCCCTATGATGACTAACAAAGTTGTTCTCCTGCTAAATACAACTGCTACTTTGTTTTGTTGGTTCGACTTATGCTTTACAACAAAAGTAAACTCCTGCATAAAAACAAAAATCCATCTAGCATGCACCTACTCGGATGCTCGTAGAACTCACCATATAGCAAAAAAACAGAAGGCTATTAATCATAAAAACAAGCATTTGAGGTTTATGTACAATTTATTCACCTTAAGAAAAAAAATACTTCTCTAAGATGGTCCACATGCTCCTCATTATGGTTGTATCAATATATCGTCAAAATAAAGTACTTGAGAACCTAGTTTGTCAACCTCATGAAGGTACTTGAAGCATTCTGAAGTCCAAGTGGCATAACTAACCACTCATATAAACCATTCTTGGTCTTAAAGGCCGTCTTCCATCCATCACTTGGTCTAATCCTGGTTTGGTGATACCCGCTCCTCAACTCTAATTTAGAAAACACAACCAACCCTTCTGGCATATCCAACATATCATCCAATCGTAGTATAGGATTCACTGTTATTTTATTACTGCCTCTACAATCAATGCACATACACCAACTCCCATCTTTCTTAGGCGTCAACAAGGCTGGTATGACAAATGGGCTCATATTTCCAAACCAGACCCTTGCATATCAACTCTTCCACCTTATCCTGTAATATTTATTCTCTTTTAGGCTCATCCGATAATGCGGAAGATTAGAGAAACTAGCCCGTGGAACAAGATCAATATGGTTTTGAATTCCTTCATAAGGAGTAATCCTTTTGGAAGATCATTAGGCATAATCTGTTTGAACTCCTTGAACACAGTTTTTAACTTTTTTGGAACACCAGTGGATTCCACGCCATCACCCTTCACAACCAATTCATATATTTCTCCAGTTTATTTCAGTGCTTCTACAAAAATTTCTTGAGGAACAGACCCTCCACTTGAGAAGCTTCGGACTGGTTCTGCATTTTCATAAGGGCAAGGATAATTTTTCTCCCCCTCTATGGGTAGAGTCAACATCATACTACCAGGGCGTAGCAAGTAACATTTGACAGGCCTCCATGTCGACTACATAATACAACCAAGGCAAAAATCTCACAGAATAGCCCAATTTTAATTATGAACTATTAGCAGCCACAGTAAGAGTGCGGGCCCTTCTCTACTAAGTCGCAAAAAAACTTGGCAGAACAGTTTAACGTCACAGGTCCATCAAGGTTCATCAATTGCGTCTCATATCAGTCCAACCGTATGATATACGCCTCATCCAAACTCACAAACATCACCCAGAAGCACAAATGAATACAGTCAAGCATGCAATATCTCAAACAGCACAACATAGCACCAATCAAGCACCACCAATCTGCTATTAATAGAAGAAATCCACACAGATTGACATAGGATACAGAAGAAACAATAGGTGAGAGCCAGCCTTCAAATGATACGCCATAAAGACAGCCGATAGAAGATTCAGCAAAAATACCCAATATGCATGCTCTAAACATTTTTTTAAAATGACTAATTGCAAATTGCAAGCAAAGAGAACAACAGGCAACAAGAACATCATGTTCTTCAAATTGAAACAACAGCAAAAACACCAAAACATTATCGGCAGAACATACGAGTATACTCATAATTACCAAAACCTGATTGCGGAGGTCGAGGGGACAAGAAGATGAGCTGAGAGAGGATGTACCGATAACAGCTTTGCTGTAGCAGATAAAATAAGCTCCACAAAATCTAACGGATCTCACTCAAGAGTTAATAGTTCTCCAAATTGTTCGATTCAAAGATGTCCTTGATGAAAAATGATTTGAATCCTTGCGTTTTGCCTCAGCTCTACATCCCTCAGAAGTCTGGATCCTCGTAATAAAACTGAGAATTAAAGAGTCCTTTGAAAACAGATAATAGAGGCTTTAAAACATAAAACTGCAAGAGAGAATAATAGCAAACATAGTCAATCCTAGTGATATGAGGTTTGAGCCAAAAATAGATCAATGGTTTGACCTGGTGATATTGTCAGCATGATGTCATGCTAACATCAGCAAGGTGGGATGATGTGGCACCAAAGGTAGGGTTGAGGGTTCTGCTTTAATACCAAAAAGAGGTTTAGGGTTTTGGTGATGGATGGTATAGGTTTGTGGTATTAGGGCTAGGCCAATGGTTTTAGTTTAAGGTTAGTGGAAGAAGAAAATAGAGGAGAGAGAGAAATACGGAGAAGGTTTAGAGAGGCAAGATGCCCTCACTAGCATTAATATTAAAAGTAAAAGATATTACATACACCCATATACACTCCACACAGTACATACATATATATACGCACCGACACACATATTCCAACAGAAGGCATGACCATTAAATCGAGGTATTCACATAGTACTAGACCATCACATAGACAAGGCACAACCCAATCAGCTTACTCCTATATGATTACAACACTAATCAAAGGTACACATCTCACTAAACAACTAATTAGGCATTGTGAGCCCTAAGGAACTATGGCTCATTCAATAGGTGCTCAATGCACTTTGCCTACCATGACTGAAGTTACAACAACTGAAAGCAAAACGACAACAATAACTGAATGCAAAACCACAACGCAGGTGCATAAAGAATCTTCCATGCTTGCTGCAGCCAAAAAATGTTGGGAAAGCTAAGTGCCAGTCATTGGAACCGACAATGATACTAGCAAGAAAATTGAACTGAATCTTGTTTCAGTATGTGCACCATTAACACTTTCCATCCCTTGAACATATGGGAAAAGATCTTGAGTTTTGAAATTGAACAGCCCAAGATAAGAGAAATCGACATGGCTCCACTGAAGAGTTGCTGACTTCTAGAATTAAAAGAGTTTCAGTCCTAGCTAGGCATGATTGGCAATCTGATGAAGATTCAATGGGTAAGTGCTTGATTGAGATCGTAGTTATTTCTCATACAAAAGTGGGCACTTATTTTTTTATTACGAATATTTTAATATTTGGAAGAGAAATGAAACTTCTCCATTCAAACAAGCTGCTTCCACGCCATGATTCAAATAAACTTGTGAGCAACTATAGTCGTTTCAAGGTTCGGACAGAAGTAGACAAAATATATGGCAATAAAACAGCGACGCAAAATTCAAGTCATCTAACAAAAGAAACTGAAGAAGGTTTTTTATTTTTGGCCACTTGAACCATTATCCATTCAAGTAAAACATAGTGCAAGGAAAAAAAAAAGCATATCCTAGTGTCTTTATGGATAGAACAGAACCAATCACAAGGAATAGGTCTCTTATAGCAAAGTAGTCATAACTCATAAGGGTAGGACCATGGTACAAAGTATCGGTTGATATCGATACATATTGGTAATATGTATCGATATTTGGCCGGAAGATAGGATATATGTGCACCTGCCTAGGTATCATATCACCCAAGTATCAGCCAATACCTACCAGTATCGGTAGGTAACGGGCGACAGGTGTTATGGTCTTCAATTTTTATCCTTTATTATTATTTATTTTTGAATTTTCCCGTGTCAGCCAATACATATCAGTCAGGGCATTACCTGATACAGGGCTCAATACTAACATTTAAAAAATTGGTTAGAAGCATAGGCCTTCGAGCATGTAAAGTGTGAAGAGAATACTTTGAGGCAGTGTGAAGCAAGCAGATGTGATTTTAAAAGTGTAATACTCGCACGTGCACGAGTACGAGTACCGTAGTAAACGGGTGCAGACGTACAAGGTCGTTCCCACAAGCATTTTAAATAGATTTCAAGAAGGAATAACTACAAATCAAGAATTCTCTAGAATTATCACAATATTAATCTAGCTTAACAGATTTGATGAATGTAAAACAAGAATAAACTAAACAATATACTATTACTCAAAGAAAGACAGACGAGGTTTAGGATACTAAATCCTCTCATCCTTGGTTATGATCCATGAGTTTAGATCTAAAGGGTGGAATATCAAAAACGAAAAATGACATAAAGATTAAAATCAATTAAAACTTTATAGAAAATTAGAACAATTAAATCAGTGTAAAAATCTAAGGTAATACTTTTCCAAATCCAAAAATGAAAATAACCAAAACACTCAATGTATTAAAATATTTTTAATCACAGTGAATTAATGATTTAGATTTTTGCGCTAAAAACAAGAATAGGATACTCAATCATAGATCAAAGATCATGGGAAAAGCATGACTAATTACCATATCTCGGATTGAAGATTAAATCCCAAAAATGGTAAAAGCATAGAGGCGTCTACTAACATTCCACTCACATATCTAAATTCATGAATGAATCCCATGAGGGATTCATTAGATCCGAAATCTCTATGAAATTAGCCACACATTTCCATCAGCAAAAGGTAACCAATTGAAATAATTGAAATAAACTTCATTGAATTATCAGAATTTAGTCTAGAAACAAATCCACACAAACGCTTTTAATCTACCCACTATGATCTTGCTCCACGAAAACTTGCTATTCTATGTTTAAAAGGCTAGAATATTGATGAAAGAATGCTAGAAAAATAAAGAAGGCTATCAAAAAGAACTCTAACGTACAAAAGGAGAGCCTCCTAAAAGAGAGAGAGAGAGAGAGAGAGAGAAAATCCTAACTCTAACACTTGCTTTTAATGATCGAAACCCTAAATCATTACCAAAACACTAAATTCGATCGATCGATTCTCAAATTCGATTGATCGATGTAAGACGGAGTTCTGCCATATTCCAAATAACTTAAAATAGATTGATCGATTCCAAATATCGATCGATCGATTTTAAACAGAGTTCTGTCATATTCCAAATCACTTAAAATCGATCGATCGATTCCAAATTTCGATCGATCGATTTTGGACATAATGAAAACACAATTTCTTCTTTAAGTCTCAATCGATCGATCATTAAAACTTTACAGAAACCGTTAGATTACTCTCATCGGACGGCTATGTGTACATCTTAGGGTGTGAAATATCATCAAATTTAAACACTTATCACACCCCCAAACCTACACTTCGCTAGTCCTCGAGGACGCATAACAGGAACTTCTATCATTCGAGGCTTAATCTTCTAAACAGCTTTAACCGCAGCAAGTGTCCATTAAAAGTTCCTCTTTCTTATGCAACCGGTGATAGCAGAAGTTACCGTACTGAAGTAACAGATGAACCAGCTGTAAAAAGCGGCTAACCCATGGAAGCTATGAACTTCATGAATGTTCCGAAGTTCAGGCCATTCCACGTAGCTTTGACCTTTTCCGAGTACGCAGTCATTCCAGCAGAGGTAACGACAAACCCTAAGAAGACAACGCATTGTGACATGAAAGTGCACTTCTTCAGGTTCACGTATAACTTCTCTCCTTTGAGAGTCATGCAAACTTGCTTTCAGTGGCTTAAGTGTTGTTCTGGGTCGTGGCTATAGATAAGGATGTCATCGAAATAAACCAATAGGAACTTGCCAATGAAAGGCCTCAACACCTGTGTTATGATACGCATGAATGTGCTCGGGGCACTTGAAAACCGGAAAGGCATGACAAACCACTCATACAAACCATCTTTGGTTTTGAAGGCAGTTTTTCATTCGTCCCCGGGACGAACTCGGATTTGATGGTACCCACTCTTCAAATCGATCTTCGAAAATATAAGGGCACTGACCATCATGTCCGGCATGTCGTCCAGTCTTGGTATAGGGAACCGATACTTGACCGTGATCTTATTAATTGAGCAGCTATCAACACACATTCTCCAAGTTCCATCTTTCTTGGATGTAAGCAGCGCTGGCACGACACATAGACTCAAACTTTCCTTTATGAACCCCTTTTCGAGAAGTTCATCAACCTTTAACTCCCAGTGTTCGGATGAACTCATACAAAAGTAGGGAAAGTTAGGCAAGGTAGCTCCGTGGACCAGATCAATGGCGTGTTGGATGTCCCGTAGACGTGGTAACTCATCCGGAAGGTCTTCAGGAAAGACAACCCGAAACTCATTCATTATATGTTCAACCTCTTTTGGAATCTCCATGCCTAACTCTTTGGATTTTTCAAATGTGACAAGGACATAGACGATGTCCTCTGCCTTAGCACCTCGTTCAAACTCTAGAGGGCTAATGATGTGAATGGCCTTAGATGTCTTCTCTTTCTCTATCAGGTTTTTATCATTTGACTTGGTTGATTTCACTATGGGAGCTCTAGGAGGTATAGGATGGATCTTTATTTTATTTTCGTTATGAGTGAATCACACGTTCGATCTTCCGAACAGTGTAACGTCCATGTCATACAACCACGGCCTCCCTAGCATGATATGCCCCACATCCATAGGCACAACATCGCACCACAAGGTGTCCTTATACGAGCCAAATTGTATAGGAACTTAACACCTTCATGAAACAGGGATGGATGATGAATCGACCCAAGGAATTTTATAGGGTCGTGGGTGAGTTACGGGCGCAAGCCCTAAACGAGAAATTGTACTCTCGGAAACCACATCGGTACAACTTCTACGGTCAACGATGACTCGACATGCATTCTCACCACACTTGGCTACGGTACATAAGATATTACCATCACCAATTATCACTCTCCTTTGACTGGGCAAGAGCACACTTCACCACAAGAGCCCGCAAGGTATTATCTTCCTCAACGAGGTAGGAGATATCCCTTAGACAAGCCACTGTTCATTCCCCCACACAATCTTCCTCATCACTAGGGAAAGACTCAGGCTCGTAGACTTCAATTGTACCCTCGCCATGCTCATTTTCAGTGTCCTCGGCTATAAACAGGTTACGGGATGGACATTGTGCTACAAAATGCCCAATGTCGTGACACTTATAACACTTGTTCTGACCACCACTCTTAGGGCCTTCAAGCATTGGGCCTTTACCCTTATCGATTCTGGTTACTGGTGTGGTAACTGGGTTGGACTTAGCAGACAGGGTATTAGTGTTGAGCTTTGACTCAGGAAAGTTAGACCTATAACTAGACCCACTAGTGTTGAAACGCTTGGCTTGGAGGGTCTTGGGATATTGCTCTAACTCCTCGACTCTAAAGAAACATTCTTCTAGATCGGTAACAGGGTATGGAATGAGTTTCCTTTGCAGATTTGGGCTTAGGCCCATTCGAAATCTGGATAGGGTAACTCTTTCCGGTTCATCCACATTGGCCTGGGTCATCAGGTCTTCCAATTTATCGATGTATTCTCTAACCGGTGAACTCCCTTGGCGCAATGATTGCCACTGATCGAGAATACGTTCATCGTAGGATAAAGGAACATATTTCTCGTTCACTTCAGTCTTCATCTCTCCCCAAGTAGAAATGGAACGAAGATCGACCCTGAGATTGCCTTTGATGCTCTAATCCCAACCAATAAAGTCTAGCTTGACCTATAAGCTTGACTTTAGCAAATCGGACTTTACGCATCTTGGACATGGCATACCACTCGAAGTAATTTTCCATGTCGACGATCACTCAATAAAGACTTTAGGTTGTCTTTTCCCGTCAAAAGTAGGGGTGTCCATTTTCACAGATTTTATGACTTTATCGTCCTGAAAAGTTTAAACTTCACGACGATGGGGATCTTCCCTCCTACGATCAAGGGTGTTGACTCTATTGTGATATTCAGTGATAAACTCATAGAACTCTTCAACACGGGTTTCTAAAGAGCCTCATGTCGGGCTTGTTGATCACGCAACTGTTGTTGCAATTGATCGTAGTGTTTAGTTATTTGGGCTTGAAGGGCGGCTTGACTCGCAGTCAATTAAGGCTTCTATCTTGTTGGGATCCATGAAGATGCAAGAAAAAACTATATGATGCAAGGCAAATTTGAAATAATGAAAGACAAATCTGAAATGATGCAAATCAATAACAATAAAAGAAATAAACACTAGAATCTATATGAACACTGAAACCATAAAACTAAAATTGTTCTCTACATGGATCAAAATACCGGAAAACCGATACGTATCGTCCAAACCTCCAAGACGATACGTATCAAGTATCGTCCGATACATTCAATGTATTGGCGATACATTGAATGTATCGGTTTGATACATATTTTTTTTTCCTTTTCGAAAAAATCCCCAAAAATATTCTAAAAATCAGTAAAATTAAATTTAATGATTTTCTATTTATTTCAACTTTTTTAAATTTTATTTAAGGCTTAATTGATGCATATTTCGTAATTTTATCAATGCAGAACCTAAATTACATTGTACATGACTCATGGATCAAAATTAAAAAATACATTGGACATGAAAAACTTACTTTAAAGTCACATTGAATTTCGTGGTGGTTCTTGACCCTCGTGATCATCACCATCAGTGTGCGAGCTTTCCCTATAGTGTTGGCCATATTGATACTCATTATCGTATGTGCCCTCTTAAAATTGAGGCATTAGAGACGAATATGGCTCAATGTAATAGGTAAAGGTCGGTCGTCCGAACATTTGACTAACGAAGTCATGGCTCGGGGTAGGTTGGTTGAGGCCGGTATGGGTTACTGGTAGCTGAGTTTTCGGTGTTTTACAAACTAAATTCCCCGAAGCTAGAAGTCATATAACCTCCATGAGAATAAGAGAGACCAGCATCATCCCCTCCACCACTAGTGCCAACGTGGGTTTCATTGCCTCCACCATCACCCCCAACTCCCCATCATCGTCATTATCATCATCATCATCATCCCCCTTATCACTACCGAGTTGCGTTTCGTCACCAGATCCAACCACTGAATGAGGATTCAATCTTCTTTTCCGCCTAGGTGGTTGGGAAGCCTGCTCCTCCGCTATTCTTTCAACATTGTCCAGCCATACAGTGCTCTCACTATCCAACACAGGCTCTTCTCTCTTCGATCCACTGATTCAAAGGGTCATCCTCTGTAAATATATAATCCAACTCGATGAGATTAAAATATTTACTATCTGTAAGGAAGAATATGATAGATGAATTAGTATATGCGTCGACAATTATATCAAATAAAAATTGTATGAACTAAGACTTCAAATAATTGTTTACCACGGCTGGTCCTTTGCATATTCCTGACCCTTAATCGCATGTTGTAGTGGTAATAGACTAACTTTTCCAATCGTTCCATAATTAGCATATTCTTTGTCTTCGTGTGAATGAGAGAGAAGGTACTCCAATTCCGCTCACAGTTGGATGAGGAACATGTTTGCGATAAAACGCGCATTGCAATCTACCTCAGTATCGGACCATCATATCCATAGTGCATCCACCAATCAGCGAGTTTATCGTGTTAGATTTGGGATTGCACTAACCTCGACCTAAATGACTCATATTCTTGCGAAACATGTCAATCTACAAAGATAGAATACAATAACCCACATATAAATAAACATATCATATGGCATTTGACCTATTAGTTATAAGGTCTGGCTACTGACGTATCTTATGGCTTGACCTTGGTCCACCAACTCAGGGAGCATTCGTTGGATCACATTGAGCAAACTACTGTACACTTCATCGTTCTCATTCAACTCGAAGTGTCACATATACTGAAAGACTGGATTCAAATAGTGTGCTATATATAAAATATGAGCAATTCCATCAGTATATGGAAACAGTGAATAATATGAAAATTAATAAATAAATACAAATCACTACGTAAGAAGTTTAGCATGTTTTACCTGCGGCATGCAAGTACTGGTGGAATTGTGCATCCCATCTCTTATCGATAATCGCCCAATATCGTTTAAATTTTGTAGGGTATTTGATTTTGATAGCCAATTTTGCCTTATCCATTAACTCGTAAACATACCCCATCGTTGGTTTCTCATCACCATCTACCAATCTCAACAATTGCACCATTGGGGTTGTGTCGGCAATAAGGTGGTCAACATCTGCCCAAAACTAGGGATTGTAGATCACGTCAACTACTTCATTACAAGAGGGTCTCTTCGATCGTGGGAGTTCTAACTCATATTTTCCTCATGCTTCGGACGACACCATGTTTTTCAATTAACGCCTATATCTATCTAAGCTCTGTAGGGCTAGAAGCAGCTTGTTGTTAGTAAAGTCTCTCATTAAATTCACCAACCTGTCACTGTTGTACAGGTAAGTATTCGTTCTTCCCTTCTGAATAGTTGTCTGTGTCTTGCTTCTCTTTCTCAAATCCTCAAGAATGAGGTTCACGCAATGAGCGACACAGAGTCCAGTACAAGTGAGGTCTCTTCAACATTAACTGTCTTCCTGCGGCTTTGTAATTGGCGGCATTGTCTGTTACCACTTGCACAACATGCTTCTCTCCAACATCTTCAACTACCTCATCCATTAGTTAAAAGAGGTAATCAGCCGTCTTCGCGTGTTTAGAAGCATCAACTGATTTCAAAAATATTGTCTCGACATCGTTGTAGACTAAAAAGTTTATCAAACTCTTCCTTGTGGACCGGTCTATCCATCACACATAATTGTGCAACGTCTCTCATCCCATACTTCCTCAAATCTCTTCACATAAGCTCCTATCCTCGTAGTCATCATTTAGTAAGGGCCCAGGTACCTCGTATGCAGAAGGCTTTTTAACTCATAGACCAGCTTCTGCACTTGTATCAATCATACTTTTAAAGTACGGCAACTCCACAACTTGACTCAAAATGTGGTTGTATGTCACGAACTTTACAATGGATTTTCCAACCTCTTCCCCCATTTTTTTAGTGAGGTTGCACTCAATTTAGTTTGTTTAGAGCTTTATGTCCGATACATGAACGCATCCATGGGACCTGTAGTAGTCGGCCTGCTCTCCCTCACAGATGCTAACGTACGCAAGCCTGCAATCTCCTGAATGTCCTCATCATCATCAACAACATATGGCCTATGACTAGATCCACCACCACCAGTAGGCATGGATGGGCCCCTCAAATTGGACCGAAACCGATAATCGACTCCTTCTTGATCTCATCACTGTCATGCTTCTCTAGCACTATCCCTCATAACTCTCGCTGTCACCACATCCTTATAATCATCATCCTCAGGTTCAGGTGCAGGAAACTCTGGATCTCCCCTCCTTATTCACTCATATATTTCTCTATCCCGATCGGTTTCTGCTTTTTTCTTTCCCCTAGCTGCTTGCATGCTGGCTCTAATAGCTTCTCTCACTTCTGTCGGTACATTGGGGCATCCTTTTATCTCTCCCTTAACGTGAACCAAATGCTCCTTCAACCGTGTTATACGTCCTCCCAGCAATTTCTTCCCACAGAGCTTGCATTCGATTCGGAGTCTATCACCATCTCTTGTTGTGTCGTATTGTCAGGCTTGATCTTGTCCACGTACTATATTTATTTATTTCACCTGCATGAATGAACAAACGATTGGATTAAATTACATGTGACACATCATTACATGTTGATTACATTTGAAAATCATATTTATTTGATATTATTGTAATTTTTAAAATATTAGATTACATTCGAAAATCATATTTAGTTGATATTATTCTAATTTTTAAAATATTAGATTACACTTGAAAAAAAAAATTTGATATTATTTTAATTTTTAAAATATTAGATTACATTTGAAAATTTATTTGAAATTTTCCTAATTTTTAAAATATTACATTATATTTGAAAATCATATTTAGTTAATATTATTCTAATTTTTAAAATATTAGATTACATTTGAAAATTTATTTGATATTTTTCTAATTTATTTAAATATTAAATAACACAAGTGGCACGTGTAATTGATGTGTACAGTTGTAATTGATGTGTCACATACCCCATGACACATGTGACACATGTGAAACATGTGTAATTGATGTGTCACATTTGTAATTGATCTGTCACATGTGTCATGAGGTCACACATATTTTACATACCCCATGACACATGTGTCACATGTGACACATCAATTGATGTGTCATACATGTATGTGACACATGCGTCATTAATGGGTTATATATGTAATTGATGTGTCACATGTGACACATGTCACACATGTATTACTAGCATATATTATTTATTAAATATTGATAAATAATTTTATAAAAAAACTAAATTAAGTTTTTATATAACAAATAAATTAAGTTTTTAAATTAATTTTTCTAAATAATTTATTAACATTAATTAAAAATAACCCCCAAAATTGACCCACATACTTAATTAAAAAAAAAACCCCCAAAATTGACCCACATATTTACTAAAATTGACCCATTAAGGGCTCAAATTAGGGTCGGTTTAACACAAAACCCCATAATTTAGGCTTAAAAATTAGGGTCGGTTTAACACAAAACCCCCTAAGGATGGATCTTTGACGCTGTACAAACGCTAAAATCCTAATATGCGAATTTGGGATTAACTTTTAGAATGATTTGAATAGCGGAAATATCAAAAATCAAGCAACACATAAAAGTAATTCAATGAAATTAATAAAACAATTAGATTAATCCGTTTTAGCGTCTAAATGCGTGAAAATTTTTTCGAGCTAGAAAAACGGCTCTAATGAAGGAACTTGAAATTCGTTCTAGTTTAGGGCATCAAGCGATAATTGCAATATCGGATTTGATTCCTTGGAGATTTTGAAGGAGATGAAACTTAAATAAATAGTTCAAAAAGGGAAGCTTAATGACATCATGGAGTACGATATTTTTGAGATTTTGTTCTTTTATCAATGGAAAGAAAGAAAATTAATACCTGATAACTAGAGAAAATACATAATAAAAGGATAGATTCCAAGGCTTCACACCAAGGATTTTCCGAAGCTTCACACCACGGCTATACGTCGGCTTCGCACCAAGTCGCACGATAAACGAATGCTCACTCCTCAAGGTTTGAAGGATTCACTCCCTCCGTTGAAAACTTTTCACAAGCTCTCTAGGGTTTGCATAAAAGCAACTCTCTTTCATTCAATAATCAAAAACTCCTTAATTACATTGTTTAAAGACCTTATATAGGAGGTCTTACAATAAAAGAAACCCTAAAACGAATATTAAAGAAAAGAAAAATAAGTCCCTAAAACTTAAGTTCGAAATAGAAAATTTAAACTAACTCGACGCGATTTCAATTGATCAAAATTGAAATTCAATCGATCGAATATGAAAATTGATCGATCGAAATTCATATATGAAATTTCGCCGTCGACATTCGATCGATCGAAATTTAAATTCGATTGATCGAATTTGCCTTATATTCGATCCCTTCTCCAGAATTCTCATCTTTACGCCTGGTATTGGTTTTCGTTTCGCTTCCTTTTGGCTGGAAAATCTGTTGCGGCTCAAATCTACGGCTCTTGATCTTGGCGTCCCACATCAATCTTAAATAAATAAACTCACTAAATGTAGCTCTAGTAGGTAGATCTAGTGAAAATAAGATCTACCACATTTATGGGTAGATCTAGTGAAAATACCTTCAAAAAATGCAAGCAAATAAATAAAAAACAAGTTATATGATGGAAAATTTTACCTATGCGCTGATCTCCGGCGAAAACATGACGATCCTAAGCTTTTTTGGGTGGTCGATAGCCGAGCTTTCGTCTCCCGGTTGCTACGGTATGAAGCGGATTAAGGTAAAGGCTGGAAATAAGAAGGAATGGGGAAAAAGGGAGTTTACACCCATCAAACCCGTCAGCACCCATCTACGGAGGTTGGGCCCCATCGTCCGATAATTTGAAATTATCGGACGATACAGACAATAATTTACCCGTATCGTCCAATAATTTGAAGATTTCACGGGTCATTAGAAAATGATGTAATTAACAAACGATAAATTGAAATTATCGTCTGATACGGGCGATAAATTGCCCGTAGTTGACGATAAATACTATGTTTTAGGGGGTATATGATAAAAACTCATTTTATCGTATCGCCCACATCCAAAACCGATACGTATCGAACGATATTTTGAGCCATGGATCTCTGA
The DNA here is from genome assembly GCA_021018995.1 of Chloranthus sessilifolius. NCBI lineage: Eukaryota > Viridiplantae > Streptophyta > Magnoliopsida > Chloranthales > Chloranthaceae > Chloranthus > Chloranthus sessilifolius. The sequence goes on along the minus strand of CM037584.1, from coordinate 24,196,078 downwards.
TGCGGAAACTAACACATGCAATGATAAGGGTGAGATAAAAATTAAAATTAATTTAAACAATTAAAATAACAACTTTTCTCAACAAATTATCACAGAAATATTCAAGAAATTCAATTAGTTAATTTAATTTGGGCCCAAAGTAATGTTACCTTTCGTATACGTTCCCTATCGGATCTAGAAGAATATGGTTCTTATGAATAGCTAAATCTCTGGTAGTTTTAGGGCATCCGAACGAACTCGCAAGCGGGTTCTCTCGATACCGTACGAAAATAATAGGCTAACAATGATTTAACGAAGATAGGTAGGTTAATTTTAGATTTTTATGAGATATAAAGGCTAAATCTGAATTTAATAGGGAAATAATTAGGATAGGGTAACGGTACTTAAGCAACTCGTAGATCAAAAGAAGATAGAAGAGGAATTGAGTTGGCCTCACACCAAACCGCAAGCGGGATGAAGAATCGCTTTCCGTTTTGAGAGAATCACACCCTCAAGAAAGTTTGTAACTCTCAAGTTTGCAAATGCAATTTTAATTCACCAATAAAAAATAATGTTGTTGGCAAGCCTTTAAATGGGCAAACCGTAACCCTAATACGAAATTAGCAAAGTCCTAAAACAACTAAAACACTAAAAAGAAAATTTTGACTGAAATAAGTAAAATCCTGTCAAATTTTGCGCAATTGGACGATCAATTCCGGAGTCGATCGATCGACTGAGAAAATAATTAATTCTCGCAAAGCCACAGACATAAATCGATCGATCGAAAAGTTTAACTTAATCGATCGGCTGATAAACATAATTGCGCCTCAATATATATGCCTACCAGCCACCATCGATCGATCGACTAAGTGCCTCTCTAATCCTTCGAATTTGAGACTTTGATGTTCTTCTTGAGCCTTCGATACGTCACTGCCGGCTGCTTCAATCTAATGTCCCCATCAACTCTCGCCGGGTTAAAAGGATTCATCCCCAATGAATACTGGTTGTAATAGAGGCCCAAGAGATCCGGATCAATCTGTTGAAACTCTTCCTTTGTAATCCACGAATTCTCTAAATCAGTTTTATTTTTCCACTTGACCAAAAACTTCGAGAGCCCTCCATGGCTGGTGGACACACTCTGAACCTCCAAAACATCTTCAATGATCTCACGAGATTGACAAGTAGGTGGAGGTAACGGCATGGGTAAGGGAATAATGGTAGTATCAGAGCCGGAATGCCTCAAGATCTTATAGGGTCCAGCACCACGAGCTTGTAACTTCTTTGCAACTCTTTGCGGGAGTCGCTCGGGTCTATTCCGAACCATCACCAAATCACCCTCGTAAAATTCTTTGAATCTTCTATGTGAATTTGCAGAAAGCTTGAATATTTCATTGTTCGCATTAACTCTTCTTTTAATCTCAGCATGCAAATCTTGAATGTGATGTGCAAAAGTGTATGCAGACTCAGATGACCTATGATGAATAGACATTGGGATGAGGTTTATCGGTGTCCTAGGCTTATACCCATGCACGATCTGAAATGGGCTCATACCTGTGGTCCTATTCACTGAATTATTATATGCAAACTCTACTACAGGTAAAATGGAATCCTAACTCCTAATGTGCTCACCTACTAGACACTGTAACAAGTGACCTCAACTACTGTTGACAACCTCGGTTTGCCCATCAGTTTGGGAGTGATATGCAGATGAAAACTGAAGCCTAGTCCCCATTTATGCCACAGTGTCTTCCAAAAATAGCTAACAAATTTGACACCACGGTCAGACACTAGTATTAGGCAAACCGTGTAAACGAATAGCCTCATTGAAGAAAAGGGTGGAAATTACTTGCATCGGAGGTTTTCGAACATGAAAAGAAATGGGCCATTTTTTAGAAACGGTCCACGACGAACACTGAGTCATACTTTCGAAGGGTTTTGGAGAGGCCTAACACGAAATACATAGACAAATCTTGCCATGGGGAGTGTGGCACCGGTAAAGGCGTGTATAATCTGGTGTTTTGCCTCTTTTGTTTTGCCAATTGGCAAATATGACACTGACTGATAATTTTGGCAACATCTGGGGTGAGATTGGGCCAATAGAATTGATCCTTAACCAAAGCAACGGTTTTGTTGCGACCAAAGTGTCCATCAACCCCTCCAGCGTGTAATTCCTAAACAAGAAAGTCACGTAAAGAAGTGCGGGGAAAACACAATCGGTGTTTTAGAAATAAGTACCCATCCTGTAGGGTATACTTACTCTCTCTTTGACTGACCGTCCACTCAAAAGCGAGGTGTACTCTTCACCAAAATCTGGACATGTAGAATAATCATCTACTAGGCGATCGAATCCAGTCACCTCAACACTTCATGAGTGCAGTGTCGCCATTCGACAGCTCAGCACGTCAGCAACTCTATTCTCCACACCAGCCCTATGTTTTAGCACAAAGGTGAATCCTTGAAGTTGCTCACCCATTTCACATGCCGCAGATTTAACTTCTTTTGGAAACTCAAAAATCTAAGGGCTTCGAGAACAAGACGAATTCGTGTGGTAGATGATAGTGTTTCCAATATTTAAAAGATTGTACTACCGCATATAATTCTTAGTCGCAGGTCAAGTATTTCTGCCTAGCCTCATTTAGCTTCTCACTGTAGTAAGTTATCGAGTGGCCCTCTTGGCTCAACACTCCTCCAATACCTACGCCTAAAGCATCACACGCGACCTCAAAGACCTTAGAAAGTCAAGAAGGCGCATGACCGGAGCTTCCGTCATTCTAGACATAATCTCCTTAAAAGCGTTAACCGCAGCAAGTGTCCATTTAAACTCCCTCTTTTTGGCGCATTCAGTGATAGGAGTTACCCTACAGAAGTTACGGATGAAACGCCTATAAAAAGTGGCTAACCCATAGAAGCTATAGAGTTCGTGAATGTTCCGTGGTTCAGGCCATTCCACAATAGCTTTGACCTTTTCTGAGTTCGCAGTCATTCCAGCAGAGGTAACGACAAACCCTAAGAAGACAACGCTTTGGGACATGAAAGTGCACTTCATCAGGTTCGCATATAACTTCTCTCCCTAGAGAGTCATGCAAACTGGCCTTAAGTGGCTTAAGTGTTGTTCCTAGTCTTGGCCATAGATAAGGATGTCGTCGAAATAGACCACTAGGAACTTGCCTATGAAAGGCCTCAACACATGTGTCATGATATGCATGAATGTGCTCGGGGCATTTGAAAGCCCGAAAGGCACGACAAACGACTCATACAAAGCATCTTTGGTTTTGAAGGCAGTTTTCCATTCGTCCCCGAGACGGACTCACATTTGATGGGACCCACTCTTCAAATCGATCTTCGAAAATATTGTGGCATCGACCATCATGTCATCCACTCTCGGTATAGGGAACCGATACTTGACCTTGATCTTAGTAATTGCGCGGCTATCAACACACATCGTCCAAGTTCCATCTTTCTTATGTGTGAGCAGCGCTGGCACGACACTTGGACTCAAACTTTCCTTTATAAACCCCTTTTGGAGAAGTTCATCAACCAGCCTCTTTCATTCTAAGTGTTCGAATGGATTCATACTATAGTGGGGCAAGTTAGGCAAGGTAGCTTCGGAGACCAGATCAATGGCATGTTGGATGTCCCATACAAGTTGTAACTTATCCAGAAGGTCTTCAAGAAAGACATTCTGAAACTCACTCATTATCGGTTCAACCTCTTTTGGAATCCCCATGCCTAACTCTTTTTATTTTTCAACTGTGACAAGGACATAGACGACATCCTCTGCCTTATCGCCTCATTCAAACTCTAAAGGGCTAACAATGTGAACGGCCTTAGATGTCATCTTTTTCTCTATCAGGCCGTTATCACTTGACTTGGTTGATTACACTACGAGAGCTCTAGGAGGTAAAGGATTGATCTTTATTTTATTTCCGTTATGAGTGAATGAATAGACGTTCGATCTTCCGAACAGTGTAACGTCCATGTCATACAATCACAGCCTCCCTAAGATGATATGCCCCACATCCCTAGGCACAACATCACACCACAAGGTGCCCTTGTACGAGGCGAATTGTATAGGAACTTGACACCTTCGTGAAACAAGGATGTATGATGAATCAACGGGGTAGAAGTTATCCCTAAGACAAGCCACTATTCGTTCCCCCACACAATCTTACTCATCACTAGGGAACGACTCGGGCTCGTAGACTTCAACTGTACCCACGTCATGTTCATTTTTAGTGTCCTTGACTATAAACAGATTTCAGGATAGACATTGTACTGTAAAATGCCCGATGTCGTGACACTTATAACACTTGTTCTGACCACCTCTCTTGGGACCTTCAAGCATTGGACCTTTACCCTAATCGATTTCGGTTACTTGTGTGGTAACTAGGTTGAACCTAGTAGACAGGGTATTAATGTTGGGCTTTGACTCAGGAAAGTTAGACCTATAACTAGACCCACTAGTGTTGAAACCCTTGGTTTGGGGGGTTGTGAGATATTGCTCTAACTCCTTGACTATAGAGAAACATTCTTCTAAATCAGCAACAGGTATGCAATGAGTTCCCTTTGCAATTTTGGGCGAAAGCCCATTCGAAATTGGGATAGGATAACTCTTTCCCGTTCATCCACATTGGCCAGGGTCATCAGGTCTTCAAATTTATCGATGTATTCTGTGACCAGTGATCGCCACTAATCGAAAATACGTTCATCGTAGGATAAAGGAACATATTTCTCGTTCAATTGAGTCTTCATCTCTCCCCAAGTAGAAATGGAACGAAGACTCTGGGACTGCCTTAGATGTTCTAATCCCAACCAATGAAGTCTAGCTTGACCTATAAGCTTGACTTTAGCAAATCAGACTTTACGCTCCTCGGACATTGCGTACCACTCGAAGTAGATTTCCACGCCGGCGACCCACTCGAAAAAGACTTTATGTTGTCTTTTCCCGTCAAAAGTAGGGGCATCCATTGTCACAGATTTCGGGACTTTATTGTCCTTATCAGTTTGGACTTCATGACGATGGGGACCTGCCCTCCTACAATCATTGGTGTTGACTCTATTGTGATTTTCAGTGATAAACTCATTGATCTCTTCAACACAGGTTTCTAAAGCCTCATGTCGGGCTTGTTGATCACGCAACTGTTATTGCAATTGATTGTGGTGTTCAGTTATTTGGGCTTGAAGGGCGGCTTAACTCGCTGTCAACTTAGACGTAAGGTCTTTAATTAAGGCTTCTATTTTGTTAGGATCAATGAAGATGCAAGACAAAACTATATGATGCAAGGTAAATCTGAAATAATGAAAGACAAATCCGAAATGATGCAAAACAATAACAATAAAAGAAATAAACCCTATAACCTATATGAACACTGAAACCCTAAAACTGTCCTCTGATACCAAATATGTTGCGGAAACTAACACATGCAATGTTATGGCTGAGATGTTTAAACAATTAAAATAACAATTTTTCTCAACAAATTATCACAGAAATATTCAAGAAATTCAATTAGTTAATTTAATTTCGGCCAAAAATAGTGTTACTTTTCGTGTACGTTCCCTATCGGATCTAGAAGACTGGTTCTTATGAACTGCTAGATCTCCGATAGTTTTAAGGCATCGAACGAACTCGCAAGCGCGTTCTCTCGATACTGTATAAAAATAGCAGGCTAACAATGATTTAACGAAGATAGGTAGGTTGATTTTGGATTTTATGAGATAAAAAGGCTAAATCTGAATTTAATAGGGAAATAATTAGGCTAGGGTAACACTACTTAAGCAACTCGTAGATCAAAAGAAGATAGATGAGGAGTTGGCCTCGCACCAAACCACACGCGGGATAAAGAATCACTTTCCGTTTTGAGAGAATCACACCCTTAAGAAATTTTAGAACTCTCAAGTTTGCAAAAGCAATTTTAATTCACCAAAAAAAATAATGTTGTTTACAAGCCTTTAAATAGGCTAACCATAACCCTAATACGAAATTAGTAAAGTCCTAAAACAACTAAAACACTAGAATGAAATTTTGACCGAAATAAGTAAAATCCGTCAAAATTCACGTGATCAGTCGATCGATCAATTCCGGAGTCGATCGGTCGATCGATCGATTCCGGAGTCTATCGATCGACTGAGAAATAATTAATTCCCGCGAAGCCACAGACTTAAATTGATCGGTCAAAAATTTCAACTCGATCGATCAACTGATAAACATAATTGCGCCTCAGTATATTTGGTAACTATCCACCATCGATCAATCGAAGGTTGGAGTCAATCAATCGACTGAGTGCCTCTTTCGTCCTTCGAATTTAAGTTGTTTCTCTCTGTGATGACTTTGATGTTCTTCTTACGCCTTCTATACGTCATTGGCGGCTGCTTGAATCTAATGTCTCCATCAACTCTCCCCGGGTTAAAAGGATTCATCACCGATGAATACTAGTTGTGATAAAGGTCCAAGAGATCCGGATCAATCTACAAAAACTCTTCCTTTGTAATCCACATATTCTCTAAATCGGTTATATTCTTCCACTTCACCAAATACTTCTTAATTACCCATTGGTTGATGGATACAATATGATCCTCCAAAACATCTTGAATGATGTCACGAGACTGACGAGTAGGTGGACGTAATGGCGTGGGTAGGGGAAAATGGTGGCATCGGATGTAGAAGGCTCAAAGGGGTTGGCTGGGATGGTTGAGGGACCGTGGAAAGGAACGAGGTCCTCCACTTTCAAGGTCACGCTAATCCCCAATTTCGACGATAGATCCAAGAGGTAAGCATCAGAACCGACACGCCTCAAGATCTTATAAAGTCCACCACGACCTTGTAACTTCTTTGCAACTATTGTGGGAATCGCTCGGGTCTATTCCGAACCATCACCAAATCACCCTCCAGAAATTCTTAGAATCTTCTATGTGAATATGCAGAAAGCTTGTATTTTTCATTGTTCGCATTAATTCTTCTTTTAATCTCAGCATGCAAATCATGAATGCGATGTGCAAAAGTGGATGCAAACACAGATGACCTTTGATGAACAGACATTGGGATGAGGTCTACGGGTGTCCTAGACTTATACCCATGCACGATCTAAAGTGGGCTCATACCTGTGGTCCAATTAACTGAATTATTATATGCAAACCCTGCTACAGGTAAAATGGAATCCAGACTCCTAATGTTCTCACTACTAGACGCCGTAACAAGTTCCCTAGACTCTTATTGACAACCTCGGTTTGCCCATCAGTATGGGGGTGATAGGTAGATGAAAACTGAAGCCTAGTCCGCATTTTGTGCCAGTGTCTTCCAAAAATAGCTAACAATTTTGACATCACGGTCAGACACTATAGTCTTAGGCAAACCGTGTAAACGAACAACCTCATTGAAGAAAAGTGTGACAATATTATTTGCTTCGAAAATTTTCGAACACGCAATGAAATGGGTCATTTTCGAGAAACGGTCCACAACGACGAACACCAAGTCGTGCTTTCGGAGGGTTTGGGGGAGGCCTAACACGAAATCCATAGACAAATCTTGCCACGGGGTGCGTGGCACCAGTAATGGCGTGTATAATCCGATGTTTTGCCTCTTTTATTTTGCCAGTTGACAAACACGATGCTGGCTGATAATTTTGGCAACATCTCGGGTAAGATTGAGTCAATAGAATCAATCATCAACTAAAACAACGGTTTTGTTACGACCAAAGTGTTCAGCAACCCCCTCCAGGGTGTAATTCCCAAACAAGAAAGTCTCGTAAAGAAGTGTGGGGAAAACACAATCAGTGTTTTAGAAATAAGTACTCATCCTGTAGGGTATACTTACTCTAACTGACTGTCCACTCAAAAGCGAGGTGTACTCTTCACAAAAATCTGGACATTTAGAATAATCATCACCAAGGTAATCGAATCAAGTCACCTCAACACTTAATGAGTGCAGTGTCACCACTCTACGGCCCAGCGCGTCAGCAGCTCCATTCTCCACACCAACCCAATGTTTCAGCACAAAGGTAAACCCTTGAAGTTGCCCAACCCATTTCGCATGTCACGGGTTTAACTTATTTTGGAACTAAAAAATCAAACAGCTTTGAGATCCGAGAACAAGACAAATTCGTGTGGCACAGATAGTGTTTCCAATAATTAAGAGATTGTACTACCGCATAGAATTATTTGTCGTAGGTCGAGTATTTCTGCCCGGCTTCATTTAGCTTCTCACTGAAGTAAGCTATCAGGTGGCCCTCTTGGCGTCAGCAGCTCTATTCTCTACACCAGTCCTACGCTTCAGCACAAAAGTGAACCCTAGAAGTTGCTCAACCCATTTTGCATGTCACGTGTTTAACTTCTTTTGGGAACTCAAAAATCTAAGGGCTTCTTTATCCGAAAACGAGAGTGTGTAGCAGATAGAGTTTCCAATATTTAAGAGATTGTACTACTGCATAGAATTCTTTGTCGTACGTCGAGTATTTCTGACTAACCTCATTTAGCTTCTCACTGAAGTAAGTTATTGGGTGCCCTCTTAGCGCTACACTCCTCCAATACCTACGCCTGACGCGTCACACGCAACCTCGAAGACCATAGAAAAGTTAAGAAGGCGCATGAAAGGAGCTTCCATCATTCGAGACTTAATCTTCATAAAAGCTTTAGCCGCGGCAAGTGTCCATTTAAACTACCTCTATTTTATGCAATCGGTGATAGGAGAATCTACCATACTGAAGTTACGGATGAACCGCTAGTAAAGAGTGGCTAACCCATGGAAGCTACGAACTTCGTGAATGTTCCGAGGTTCAGGCCATTCCACGATAACTTTGACCTTTTTCGAGTCCGCAATCATTCAAGCAAACTTCTTCAGGTTTGTGACAAAAAAATGCACTTCTTTAGATTCGCGTATATCTTCTCTCCTCTGAGAGTCATGCAAACTTGTCTTAAGTGGCTTAAGTGTTGTTCCTGGTTGTGGCTATAGATAAGGATGTTTTCGAAATAGACCACTAGGAAGTTTTCCATTCGTCCCCAGGAAGAACTCGGATTTAATGGTACCCACCATTTCAAATCGATCTTCGAAAATATCCAGGCACCGACTATCATGTCCAACATGTCGTCTAGTCTCGGTATAGGGAACCGAAACTTGACCGGGATCTTATTAATTGAGCGGTTATCAACACATATCCTCCAAGTTCCATCTTTCTTGGGTGTGAGCAGCATTGGCACGGCACATGAACTCAAACTTTCCTTTATGAACCCCTTTTGGAGAAGTTCATCAATCTGCCTATTTAACTTCGAGTGTTAGGATGGATTCATACAATAGTGGGGTAACTTAGGCAAGTTAGCTCCGGGGACAAGATCAATGGCGTGTTGGAGGTCCCGTAGAGGTGGTAACTCATCCGGAAGGTCTTCAGGAAAGACATCTCGAAACTCACTCATTATCAATTCAACCTCTTTTGGAATATGCACGCCTGACTCTTTGAATTTGTCAACTGTGACAGGGACATAGATGATGTCGTCTAGCTTAGTGTCTCGTTCAAACTCTTGAGGGCTAACGATGTTAACGACCTTAGATGTCTTCTCTTTCTCTATCAGGCCTTTATCACATGACTTGGTTGATTTCACTGGGGGTGCTCTAGGAGGTAAAGGATTGATCTTTATTTTATTTCCGTTACGAGGCGATGAACACACGTTCGATCTTCCGAACAGTGTAACATCCATGTCATACAGCCACAGCCTCCATAAGATGATAAGCCCCACATCCATAGGCACAACATCGCACCACAAGGTGTCCTTATACAAGCCCTAAATGAGAAACTGTACACTCGGAAACTACATTGGTATAACTTCCACTGTCAATGATAAGTCGACAAGCTTTCTCACCACACTTGGCTACGGTATAGAAGATATTATCCCGTCGCGAATCATCACTCTCTTTTGACTGGGCTAGAGCACACCTCACCACAAGAGCTCGCGAGGTATTATCTTCCTCAACAGGGTAGGAGATATCCCTAAGACAAGCCACTATTTGTTCCCCCGCTGGTGTCGAAATGCTTAGTTTATGGGGTCTTGAGATATCGCTCTAACTCCTCAACTCTAGAGAAACATTCTTCTAGATCGGAAACATTGTATAGAATGAGTTCCCTTTGTAGTTCTGAGCAAAGGCCCATTCAAAACCAGGATAGTGTAACTCTTTCCAGTTCATCCACATTGACCAATGGTCATCAGGTCTTCAAATTTATCGATGTATTCGGTGACCGGTGAACTCCCTTCGCGCAATGACTGTCACTTATCGAGAATACGTTCATCGTAGGATAAAGGAACATATTTCTCAGTAGAAATGGAACGAAGACCCTGGGACTGCCTTCGACGCTCTATTCCCAGCCAATAAAGTCTAGCTTGACCTATAAGCTTGACTTTAGTAAATCGGACTTTACACTCCTCGGTCATGGCGTACCACTCGAAGTAGTTTTCCATGCTGGCGACTCACTCGAGGAAGACTTTAGGTTGTCTTTTCCCGTCAAAAGTAAGGACATCCATTTTCATAGATTTCATGACTTTATCGTCCTGGTCAGTTTGAACTTTAAGACTATGGGGACCTTCCCTCCTACAATCATTGGTGGTGACTCTCTTGTGAGTTTCAGTGATAAACTCATTGATCACTTCATCACGCAACTATTGTAACAATTGATCGTGGTGTTCAGTTATTTGGGCTTGAAGGGAGGCTCGACTCGCGGCCAACTTAGACATAAGGTCTCTAATTAAGGCCTCTATCCTGTTAGGATCCATGAAGATGCAAGACAAAACTATATGATGCAAGGCAAATCTAAAATAATGGAAGACAAATCAGAAATGATACAAAACAATACCAATAAAATCAATAAACCCTAGAACCTATATGAACACTGAAACCATAAAACTAAAAAAAATTTTGATACCAAATCTGATGCAGAAACTAACACATGCAATGCTAAGGCTGAGAATAAAATTAAAATTAATTTAAACAATTAAAATAAAAAAATTTCTCAACAAATTCTCACAAATATTCAAGAAATTCAATTGGATAATTTAATTCCGACCCAAAATAGCGTTACTTTTCGTGTACGTTCCCTATTGGATCTAGAAGACTAGGGTTCTTACGAACAGCTAGATCTCCAACAGTTTTAGAGCGTCGAACAAACTCGCAAGCGGTTTCTCTAGATACCGTACAAAAAAACAGGCTAACAATGATTTAACGAAGATAGGTAGGTTGATTTTGAATTTTTATGAGATAAAGAGGCAAAATCTAAATTTAATAGGGAAATAATTAGGCTAGGATTACACTACTTACGCAACTCATAGATCAAAAGAAGATAGAAGAGGACGAGCTGGCCTCGCACCGAATCGCACGGGGGACGAAGAATTGCGCTCCGTTTTGAGAGAATCGCACTCACGAAAGTACAGAACTCTCAAGTTAGCAAAAGCAATTTTAATTGACCAATAAAAAATAATGTTGTTTACAATCCTTTAAAGAGGCTAACCATAACCCTAATACGAAATTAGCAAAGTTGTAAAACAATTAAAACAGTAAAAAGGAAATTTTGACTGAAATAAGTAAAATCTCGTCAAAATTCGCGCAATCGGTCGATCGATCGATTCCGGAGTCAATCGGTCGACAGTGAAAATAATTAATTCCAGCGAAGCCAATCTTAAATCGATCGATCGAAAATTTCAACCCGATCGATCGACTGATAAACATAATTATGCCTTAGTATATTTGCCCATTGTCCACCATCGATCGATCGATCGCTGGAGTCGATCGATCGACTGAGTGCCAATTCAATCCTTCGAATTTAAATTGTTCCTTCTTCTGATGACTTTGACGTTCTTCTTGCGCCTTCGATACGTCACTGGCGGCTGCTTCAATCTGATGTCCCCATCAACTCTCCCCGGGTTAGAAGGATTAATCCCCGATATATACTGGTTGTGATAGAGGTCCAAGAGATCCGGATCAATATGCCAAAACTCTTCCTTTGTAATCCACATATTCTCTAAATCGGTTTTATTCTTCCACTTTACCAAATACTTCTGAAGTCCCCCTTGGTTGTGGACACAATCTGATCCTCCAAAACATCTTCAATGATCTCACGAAATTGACGAGTAGGTGGAGGTAATGGCGTGGGTAGGGGAATAATGGTGGGCATCAGATGTAGAAAGCTCAAATGGGTTGGCTGGGATGGTTGAGGGACCATGGAAAGGAACGAGGTCCTCCACATTGAAAATCATGTTAATCCCTAATTATGACGGTAGAACCCAAATGAAAGAGTCAGAACCGGCACGCCTCAAGATCTTATATGGTCCAACACCAGCTTGTAACTCTTGCGGGAAACGCTCAGGTCTATTCTGAACCATCACCAAATCAACCTCCTGAAATCTTAAAATCATCTATGTGAATCGGCAGAAAGCTTGTATCTTTACTCTCAACATGCAAATCATGAATGCGATGTACAAAAGTGTATGTAGACTCAGATGACCTACGATAAACAAACATTAGGATGAGGTCTACAGGTGTCCTAGGCTTATACCCATGCACGATCTGAAATGGGCTCATACCTGTGGTCCTATTCACTAAATTATTACATGCAAACTCTACTACAGGTAAAATGGAATCCCAACTCCTAATGTGCTCACCTACTAGACACCGCAACAAGTTCCCTCAGCTACTATTGACAACCTTGGTTTGCCCATCAATTTGGAGGTGATATGCAAATGAAAATTGGAGCCCAGTCCTCATTTTGTGCCAAAGTGTCTTCCAAAAATAGCTAACAATATTGACATCACAGTCAGACACTATAGAATTAGGCAAACCGTGAAAACGAACAACCTCATTGAAGAAAAGTGTGGCACTATTACTTGCATCGGAGGTTTTCGAACACGCAATGAAATTGTCCACGACGACGAACACTGAGTCGTGCTTTCAGAGGGTTTTGGGGAGGCCTAACACGAAATCCATTGACAAATCTTGCCACGGGGTGTATGGCACCGGTAAAGGCTGTGTATAAGCCAGTGTTTTGCCTCTTTTGTTTTGACAGTTAGCAAACATGACCCTTGCTAATAATTTTGGCAACATCTCGGGTGAGATTTGGCCAATAGAATTGATCCTTAAACAAAGCAACAACGGTTTTGTTGCAACCAAAGTGTTTAGTAACCACTCCAGCGTGTAATTCCCAAACACGAAAGCCTCGTAAAGAAGTGAGGGGAAAACACAATCGGTGTTTTAAAAATAAGTACCCATTCTGTAGGGTATACTTACTCTCTCTGACTGACTGCCCACTCAAAAGCGAGGTGCACTCTTCACCAAAATCTGGACATGTAGAATAATCATCCACAAGGCGAACGAATCTAATCACCTCAACACTTAATGAGTGCAGTGTCACCACTCTACGGCTTAGCACGTAAGCAGCTCTATTCTCCACACCAGCCCTATATTACAGCACAAAGGTGACTTGAAGTTGCTCAACCCATTTCGCATGTCGCGGGTTTAACTTCTTTTGAGAACTCAAAAATCTAAAGGATTCGTGGTCCGAGAACAAGACGAGTTCGTGTTAGAATTCTTTGTACTACCGCATAGAATTCTTTGTCGTAGGTCGAGTATTTCTGCCTGGCCTCATTTAGCTTCTCACTGAAGTAAGTTATCGGGTGGCCCTCTTGGCTCAACACCCCTCCAATACCTACGCCCGGCGCGTCACACGCAACATCGAAGACCTTAGAAAGGTCAGGAAGGCACATGACAGGAGCTTCTGTCATTCGAGACTTAATCTCCTTAAAAGCTTTAGTCGCAGTTCGGTAACAGGGTATAGAATGAGTTCCCTTTGCAGTTCTGGGTGATGGCGCATTCGAAATCAGGATAGCGTAACTCTTTCTGTTTCATCCACATTGGCCTGAGTCATCAGGTCTTCAAATTTATCAATGTATTCCGTGACCGATGAATTCCCTTGGCACAATGATTGCCAATGATCTAGAATACGCAAATCGTAGGATAAAGGAAAATATTTCTTGTTCAACCGACTCTTCATCTCTCCCAAAGTAGAAATGGTACAAAGACCCTGGGACTGCCTTCGACGCTCTAATCCCAACCAATAAAGTCTAGCTTGACCTATAAGATTAACTTTTGCAAATTGGACTATACGCTCCTCGGACATGGCGTAACACTCGAAGTAGTTTTCCATGCCTGTGACCCACTTGAGAAAAACTTTAGGTTGTCTTTTCCCGTCAAAAGTAGGGGCGTCCATTTTCAAAGATTTCGTGACTTTATCGTCCTGATCAGTTTGGACTTCACAACGATGGGAACCTTCCCTCCTACGATCATTGGTGTTGACTCTATTGTGATTTTCAGTAATAAACTCATTGATCTCTTCAACACGGGTTTCTAAAGCCTCATATCGGGCTTGTTGATCACGCAACTGTTGTTGCAATTGATCGTGGTGTTCCGTTATTTGGGCTTGAAGGGTGACTCGACTCACGATCAACTTAGACGTAAGGTCTTTAATTAAGGCTTCTATCTTGTTGTGATCCATGAAGATGCAAGACAAAACTATAGGATGCAAGGCAAATCTGAAATAATGAGAATCCCAACTCCCAATGTGCTCAAATGGGTTGGCTGGGATGGTTGAGTGGCCATGGAAAGGAACGAGGTCCTCCACATTGAAAGTCGTGCTCATCCCTAATTCGTAAATCCAAGATGTAACCGTCAAAATCGGCACGCCTCAAGATCTAATAGGGTTCAACACCACCAGCTTGTAACTTCTTTGCAACTCTTGCGGGAATCGCTTGGGTCTATTCTGAACCATCACCAAATCACCCTCCTGAAATTCTTTGAATCTTCTATATGAATATGCATAAAGTTTGTATTTTTCATTGTTCGCATTAATTCTTCTTTTAATCTCAACGTGCAAATCATGAATGTGATGGGCAAAAGTGGATGCAGACTAAGATGACCTTTGGTGAACAGACATTGGGATGAGGTCTATGGGTTTCCTAGGCTTATACGCATGCACGATCCAAAATGGGCTCATACCTGTGGTCCGATTAACTGAATTATTATATGCAAACTCTATTACAGGCATAATGGAATCCCCAACTCCAAATGTGCTCACCTACTAGACACCGTAACAAACTTCCTAGATCTTATTGACAACCTCGGTTTACCCATTAGTTTGGGAGTGATATGCAGATGAAAACTGAAGCCTAGTCCCCATTTTGTGCCACGGTGTCTTCCAAAAATAGCTAACAAATTTGGCATCATGATCAAACACTATAGTCTTAGGCAAACCGTGTAAACGAAAAACCTCATTGAAGAAAAGTGTGGCAATATTACTTGTATCGGAGATTTTCGAATACGCAATGAAATGGACCATTTTCAAGAAATGGTCCACGACGACGAACACTGAGTCGTGTTTTCAAAGGGTTTTGGCGAGGCCTAACACGAAATCCATAGACAAATCTTACCACGAGGTGTGTGGCACCGGTAAAGGCGTGTAAAATCCTGTGTTTTACCTCATTTGTATTGCCAGTTGGCAAACACTGGACTAGCTGATAATTTGAGCAACATCTCGGGTGAGATTGGGCCAATAAAATCGATCCTCAACTAAAGCATCGTTTTTGTTACGACTAAAGTGTCCAGCAACCCCCTCCAATGTGTAATTCCTAAACATGAAAGTCTCATAAAGAAGTCTGGGGAAAACACAATCGGTGTTTTAGAAATAAGTACCATCATGTAGAGGTATATTTACTCTCTCTGACTGACTGTCCACTGAAAAGCAAGGTGTACATTTCTCCAAAATCTGGACATGAAGAATAATCATCTACAAGGCGATCGAATCCAGTCACATCAACACTTAATGAGTGCAGTGTCGCCACTCAACGGCTTAGCGCGTCAGCAGCTCTATTCTCCACACCAACGTTATGTTTCAGCACAAAGGTGAACCTTGAATTTGCACAACCCATTTCGCATGCCGCGGGTTTAACTTCTTTTGGGAACTCAAAAATCTAAGGGCTTCGTGATCCAAGAACGAGACAAATTCGTGTGGTAGCAGATAGAGTTTCCAATATCTAAGAGATTGTACTACCGCATAGAATTCTTTGTTGTAGGTCGAGTATTCCTGACTAGCCTCATTTAGCTTCTCACTGAAGTAAGTTATCAGGTCGCCCTCTTGGCGCAAAACTCCTCCAATACCTAGGCCTGACGCGTCACACGCAACCTCGGAGACCTTAGAAAAGGCATGAAGGCGCATGACAGGAGCTTCCGTCATTCGAGACTTAATCTCCTTAAAAACTTTAACTGCAGCAAGTGTCCATTTAATCTCCCTCTTTTTTATGTAATCGGTGATAGGAGATAGGAGAAGTTACCATACTAAAGTTACAGATGAACTGACTGTAAAAAGTGGCTAACCCATAGAAGCTACGGACTTCACGAATATTCCGAGGTTCATGACATTCCACGATAGCTTTGACATTTTCTAGGTCCGCAGTCATTCCAGCAGATGTAACAACAAACCCTAAGAATACAACGCTTTGTGACATGAAAGAGCACTTCTTCAGATTCGCGTATAACTTCTCTCCTTAAGTGGCTTAAGTGTTGTTCCTGGTCGTGGCTATATATAAGGATGTCGTCGAAATAGACCACTAGGAACTTGCCTATGAAAGGCCTCAACGCATGTGTCATGATAAGCAAGAATGTACTTGGGGCATTTGAAAGCCCGAAAGGCATGACAAACCACTAATACAAACCATCTTGGGTTTTGAAGGCAGTTTCCCATTCGTCCCTGGTACGAACTCAGATTTTATGGTACACACTTCAAATCGATCTTCGAAAATATCGTGGCATCAACCATCATGCCCAACATGTCGTCCAGTCTCGGTAGAGGGAACTAATACTTGACCGTGATCATATTAATTGCACAACTATCAACACACATCCTCCAAGTTCCATCTTTCTTGGGTGTGAGCATCGCTGACACGACACATGGACTCAAACTTTCCTTTATGAACCCCTTTTGGAGAAGTTCATCAACCTTCCTCATTAACTCCGAGTGTTCGGATGGATTCATTCGATAGTGGGGCAAGTTAGCAAGGTAGCCCCGGGGACCTGATCAATGGCATGTTGGATGTCTCGTCAAGGTGGTTACTCATCCGGAAGGTCTTCAAGAAAAACATCCTGAAACTCACTCATTATCAGGTCAACCTCTTTTGAAATATCCACGCCTGACTCTTTGGATTTTTCAACTGTGATAAGGACATAAATGATGTCCTCTACCTTAGCGCCTTATTTAAACTCTAGAAGGCTAACTATGAGAACGGCCTTAGATGTCTTCTCTTTCTCTATCTGGCCTTTATCACTTGACTTGGTTGATTTCACTGCGGGTGCTCTAGGAGGTAAAGGATTGATCTTTATTTTATTTCCGTTATGAGTGAATGAACACACGTTCGATCTTTTGAACAGTGTAACATCAATGTCATACAGCCATGGCCTCCCAAGGATGACATGCCCCACAACTTTACACCACAAGGTATCCTCATACGAGTCGAATTGTATAAGAACTTGGCACCTTCATGAAACAGAGATGGATGATGAATCGACCCAAGGAATTTTATAAGGTCGTGGGTGAGCTACGGGCGCAAGCCCTAAATGAGAAACTGTACACTCGGAAACTACATTGGTACAACTTCCACTGTCAATGATAACTCGACAGGCTTTCTCACCACACTTGGCTACGGTATAGAAGATATTATCCCGTCGCCAATCATCATTCTCCTTTGACTGGGCTAGAGCACACCTCACCACAAGAGCCGGCGAGATATTATCTTCCTCAACGGGGTAGGAGATATCCCTAAGACAAGCCATTGTTCGTTCCCCCACACAATCTTCCTCATCACTAGGGAACGATTCAGGCTCGTAGACTTCAACTGTACCCTCGTCATGCTCATTTTTAGTGTCCTCGACTATAAACAGGTTTCGGGATGGAAGTTGTGCTGCAAAATGCTCGATGCCATGACACTTATAACACTTGTTCTGACCACCATTCTAAGGGCCTTCAAGCATTGGGCATTTACCCTTATCGATTATGGTTACTGGTGTGGTAACTGGGTTAGACCTAGCAGACGGGGTATTAGTGTTGAGCTGACTCAGGAAAGTAAGACCTATAACTAGACCCACTAGTGTCGAAACACTTGATTCGAGGGGTCTTGAGATATTTCTCTAACTCCTCAGCTCTAGAGAAACATTCTTCTAGAACGGTAACAGGGTAAGGAATGAGTTCCCTTTGCAGTCCTGGGCGAGGGCGCATTCGAAATGAAGATAGGATAACTCTTTCCCGTTCATCCACATTGGCCTGGGTCATCAGGTCTTCAAATTCATCGATGTATTTTATGACCGGTGAACTCCCTTGGCGCAATGATTGCCAATTATCGAAAATACGTTCATCGTAGGATAAAGGAACAAATTTCTCGTTCAATTGAGTTTTCATCTCTCCCCAAGTAGAAATGGGACGAAGACCCTGGAACAGCCTTCGACGCTCTAATCCCAACCAATAAATTTTAGCTTGACCTATAAGCTTGACTTTAGCAAATCGGACTTTCTGCTCCTCGGACATGGCTTCCCACTCGAAGTACTTTTCCATGTCGGTGACCCACTCAAGAAAGACTTTAGGTTTTCTTTTCCCGTCAACAGTAGGGGTGTCTACTTTCACAGATTTCATGACTTTATCGTCTTGATCAGTTTGGACTTCACGACGATAGGGACCTTCCCTCCTACGATCATTAGTGTTGACTCTTGTGATTTTCAGTGATAAATTCATTGATCTCTTCAACATGGGTTTCTAAAGCCTCATGCCAGGCTTGTTGATCACGCAACTGTTGTTGCAATTGATCGTGGTGTTCAGTTATTTAGGCTTGAAGGGCGGCTCAACTAGCAGCCAACTTAGACGCAAGGTCTCTAATTAAGGCTTGTATCTTGTTGGGATCCATGAAGATGCAAGACAAAATTATATGATGCAAGGCAAATCTAAAATAATGAAAGATGATGCAAAACAATAACAATAAAAGAAATAAACCCTAGAACCTCTATGAACACTTAAACCCTAAAACTAAAATTGTTCTCTGATACCAAATCTGATGCGGAAACTAACACATGCAATGCTAGGGCTAAGATTAAAATTAAAATTAAAATTAATTTAAACAAATAAAATAACAATTTTTCTAAACAAATTCTCACATAAATATTCAAGAAATTCAATTAGATAATTTAATTCCGGCCCAAAATAGCGTCACTTTTCGTGTACGTTCCCTATCGAATCTAGAAGATTAATGTTCTTACGAACGGTTAGATCTCCGATAGTTATAGGGCGTCGAACGAACCCAAAATAGCGTCACTTTTCGTGTACGTTCCCTATCGGATCTAGAAGATTAATGTTCTTACGAACGGTTAGATCTCCGATAGTTATAGGGCGTCGAACGAACTCGCAAGCGGGTTCCCTCGATACCGTACGAAAATAACAGGCTAACAATGATTTAACAAAGATAGGTAGGTTGATTTTGGATTGTTATAAGATAAATAGGCCAAATCAGAATTTAACAAGGAAATAATTAGGCTAGGGTTACGCTACTTACGCAACTCATAGATCAAAAGAAGATAAAAAAGGAGTTGGCCTCGCACCAAACCGCACGAGAGACGAAAAATCGTTCTCCGTTTTGAAAGAATCACACACTTACGAAAGTTTAGAACTCTCAAATTTGCAAAAACAATTTTAATTCACCAATAAAAAATAATGTTGTTTACAATCCTTTAAATAGGCTAACCATAACCCTAATAGAAAATTAGCAAAGTCCTAAAACAACTAAAACACTAAAAAGGAAATTTAGACTGAAATAAGTATCATCCTGTCAAAATTTGCACAATCAGTTGATCGATCGATTCCGAAGTCAATCGATCGACTGTGAAAATAAGTAATTCCCGTGTAGCCACAAACTTAAATCAATCAATCGAAAATTTTGACTCGATTGATCGACTGATAAACATAATTGCGCCTCAGTATATTTGCCCACTGTCCACCATCGATCGATCGAAGGCTAGAGTCGATCAATCGACTGAGTGCCTCTTCAGTCCTTCGAATATAAGTTGTTTCTCCTTCTGATGAGTTTGATGTTCTTCTTGCACCTTCGATACATCACTGGTGGCTGCTTCAATCTGATGTCCCCATCAACTCTCCCCGTGTTAGAAGGATTAAGCCCTGATGAATACTGGTTGTGATAGAGGTCCAAGAGATCCAGATCAATATGCTGAAACACTTCCTTTGTAATCCACATATTCTCTAAATCGGTTTTATTCTTCCACTTGACCAAATACTTCTGAAGTCCCCCTTGGTTGGTGGACACAATCTGATCCTCCAAAACTTCTTCAATGATCTCACAAGATTGACAAGTAGGTGGAGGTAACGGCATGGGTAAGGGAATAATGGTGGCACAAGCATCGGATGTAGAAGGCTCAAATGAGTTGGCTGCGATGGTTGAGGGGTCATAGAAAGGAATGGGGTCCTCCACATTGTTGCTAATCCCAAATTCCGGTGATAGATCCAAGATGTAAGCGTCAAAACTAGCACGCCTCAAGATCTTATAGGGTCCAGCTCCACCAGCTTGTAACTTCTTTGCAACTCTTACGAGAATCACTCGGGTCTATTCTGAACCCATCACCAAACCACCCTCCTGAAATTCTTTGAATCTTCTATGTGAATCTGCACAAAGCTTGTATTTTTCATTGTTCGCATTCATTCTTCTTTTAATATCAGCATGCAAATCATGAATGTGATGTGCAAAAGTGGATGCAGGCTCAGATGACCTTTGATGAACAGACATTGGGATGAGGTCTATGGGTGTCCTAGGCTTATACCTATGCACGATCTGAAATGGGCTCATACCTGTGGTCCGATTAACTGAATTATTAAATGCAAACTCTACTACAGGTAAAATGGAATCCCAACTACAAATGTGCACACCTACTAGACACCGTAACAAGTTCCCTAGACTCCTATTGACAACCTCGGTTTGGGGGAGATATGCAAATGAAAACTAAAGCCTAGTCTCCATTTTGTGCCACAGTGTCTTCCAAAAATAGCTAACAAATTTGACATAACGGTCAGACACTAGTCTTAGGCAAGTCGTGTAAATGAACAACCTCATTGAAGAAAAGTGTGGCAATATTACTTGCATCGGAGGTTTTCGAACACAATGAAATGGCCCATTTTTTAGAAACAATCCACGATGACAACCACCAAGTCGAGCTTTCGAAGGGTTTTGGGGAAGCATAACACGAAGTCCTTAGACAAATCTTGCCACGAGGTATGTGGCACTGGGAAAGGCGTATATATTCCGGTGCTTTGCCTCTTTTGTTTTGCCAGTTGGCAAACACGACACTGGCTAATAATTTGGGCAACATCTCGGGTGAGATTGGACCAATAAAATCGATCCTCAACTAAAGCAATGTTTTTGTTACAACCAAAGTGTCCAGCAACCCCCTCCAGCGTGTAATTCCCGAACAAGAAAGTCTCATAAAGAAGTGCAGGGAAAACACAATCGGTGTTTTAGAAATAAGTACCCATCTGTAGGGTATACTTACTCTCTCTGACTGACTGTCCACTCAAAAGCGAGGTGTACTCTTTGCCTAATTTTGACATGTAGAATAATCATCTATCACACGGTCGAATCCAATCACCTCAACACTTAATGAGAGCAGTGCCGCCCCTCTATGGCTCAGCGCGTCAGTAGCTCTATTCTCCACACCAGCACTATGTCTCAGCACAAAGGTGAACCCTTGAAGTTGTTCAACCCATTTCGCATGCCGCGAGTTTAACTTCTTTTGGGAACTCAAAAATCTAGGGGCTTCGTGATCCAAGAACAAGACGAATTCGTGTGGTAGCAGATAGAGTTTCCAATATTTAAGAGATTGTACTACCGCATAGAATTCTTTTGCGTAGGTCGAGTATTTTTGTCTTGCCTCATTTAGCTTCTAACTGAAGTAAGCTATCGGGTGGCCCTCTTGTCTCAATACTCTTCCAATAACTACGCCTGACGTGTCACACGCAACCTCAAAGACCTTATAAAAGTCAAGAAGGCACATGGCAGGAGCTTCCGTCATTTGATACTTAATCTCCTTAAAAGCTTTAGCCGCAACTAGTGTCCAGTTAAACTCCCACTTTTTTATGCAATCGGTGATAGAAGTAACCGTACTGAAGCTTCGAATGAACAACTTGTAAAAAGTGCTAACCCATGGAAGCTACGGACTTCGTGACTGTTCCAAGGTTCAGGCCATTCCACGATAGCTTTAACCTTTTCCAAGTCCGCAGTCATTCCAGCAGAGGTAACGAAAAATCCTAAGTAGACAACGCTTTATGACATGGAAATGCACTTTTTCAGGTTCGCGTATGACTTCTCTCCTCCGAGAGTCATGCAAACTTGCCTTAAGTGGCTTAAGTGTTGTTCCTAGTCGTGGCTATAGATAAGGATGTCGTCAAAATAAGCCAGTAGGAACTTGCCTATGAAAGGCCTCAACACCTCTGTTATGATACGTACGAATGTGTTTGGAGCATTTGAGAGCCCGAAAGGCATGACAAACCACTCATACAAACCATCTTTGGTTTTGAAAGCAGTTTTCCATTCTTCCCCAGGACGAACTCGGATTTGATGGTACCCACTCTTCAAATCGATCTTCGAAAATATCGTGGCATCGACCATCATGTCCAAAAAGTCGTTCAATCTCAGTATAGGGAATCGATACTTGACCGTGATCTTATTAATTGCGCAACTATCAACACACATCCTCCAAGTTCCATCTTTCTTGGGTGTGAGCAATGCTGGCACGGCACATGGACTCAAACTTTCCTTTATGAACCCCTTTTGGAGAAATTCATCAACCAGCCTCTTTAACTTAGAGTGTTCCAATGGATTCATACGAAAGTAGGGCAAGTTAAGCAAGGTAGCTCCGGGGACCAGATCAATGGCGTGCTGGATGTCCCGTAGAGGTGGTAACACGTCCGAAAGGTCTCCAGGAAAGACATTCCCAAACTCACTCACTATCGATTCAACCTCTTTTGGAATCTCCACGCCTGACTCTTTGGATTTTTCAACTGTGACAAGGACATAGACGATATCCTTTGCCTTAGCATCTCGTTCAAATTCTAAAGGGCTAACGATGTGAACAGCCTTAGATGTCTTCTCTTTCTCTATTAGGCCTTTATCACTTGACTTGGTTGATTTCACTGTGTAAAGGATTGATCTTTCTTTTATTTCCTTTATGAGTGAATGAACAAACGTTCTATCTTTCGAACAGTGTAACGTCCATGTCATACAACCACGGCCTCCCTAGGATGATATGCTCCACATCCATAGGCACAACATCGCACCACAAGGTATCCTTATACGAGCCGAATTGTATAAGAATTTGACACCTTCGTGAAACAGAGATGGATGATGAATCGACCCAAACAATTTATAGGGTCGTAGGTGAGCTACGGGCACAAGCCCTAAACAAGAAATTGTGCTCTCAGAAACCACATTGGTACAGCTTCCACTGTCAACGATGACTCGACGGGCTTTCTCACCACACTTGGCTACGGTATAGAAGATATTATCCCGTCGCCAATCATCACTCTCCTTTGATTGGGCTAAAGCACACCTCACCACAAGAGTCGGCGAGGTATTATCTTCCTCAACGGGGTAAGATATATCCCTAAGACAAATCATTGTTCGTTCCCCCACACAATCTTCCTCATCACTAAGGAGCGACTCAGGCTCGTAGACTTCAACTGTACCCTCGTCATACTCATTTTCAGTGTCGTCGGCTATAAACAGGTCTCAGGATGGACATTGTGCTACAAAATGTCTGATGTCGTGACACTTATAACACATGTTCTGACCACCACTCTTAGGGCCTTCAAGCATTGGGCCTTTACCCTTATCAATTCTAGTTACTGGTGTGGTAACTGGGTTGGACCTAGGAGACGGGGTATTAGTGTTGGGCTTTGACTCAGGAAAGCTAGACCTATAACTAGACCCACTAGTATTGAAACTCTTGGTTTAGGGGGTCATGAGATATCGCACTAACTCCTCGACTTTAGAGAAACATTCTTCTAGATCAGTAACAAGGTATGGAATAAATTCCCTTTGTAGTTTTGGGCAAAGGCCCATTCGAAATCGAGATAGGGTAACTCTTTCCGGTTCATCCACATTGGCCTGGGTCATCAGGTCTTCAAATTTATCGATGACTTCTATGACCGGTGAACTCCCTTGGCGTAATAATTGCCACTGATCGAGAATACGTTCATCATAGGATAAAGGAACATATTTCTCATTCAAATGAGTCTTCATCTCTCCCCAAGTAGAAATGGGATGAAGACCCTAGGACTGCCTTCGACGCTCTAATCCCAACCAATAAAGTCTAGCTTGACTTTAACAAATCGGACTTTACGCTCCTCGGACATGGCGTACCACTCGAAGCAGTTTTCCATGCCGGTGACCCACTCGAGAAAGACTTTAGGTAGTCTTTTCCCGTCAGAAGTAGGGGCATCCATTTTCACAGATTTCATGACTTTATCGTCCTGATCAGTTTGAACTTCATGACGATGGGGAGCTTCCCTCCTACGATCATTGGTGTTGACTCTATTATGATTTTCAGTGATAAACTCATTGATCTCTTCAACACGGGTAAAGCCTCATGTCGGGCTTGTTGATCACGCAACTGTTGTTGCAATTGATCGTGGTGTTCAATTATTTTGGCTTGAAGGGCGGCTCGACTCGTGATCAACTTAGACGTAAGGTTTCTAATTAAGGCTTCTATCTTGTTGGGATCCATGAAAATGCAAGACAAAACTATATGATATAAGGCAAATCTGAAATAATGAAAGACAAATCTAAAATGATGCAAAACAATAATAATAAAAGAAACAAACCCTGGAACCTATATGAACACTAAAACCCTAAAACTAAAACTGTTCTCTGATACCAAATCTGATGCGGAAACTAACACATGCATTGCTAAGGCTGAGATTAAATTTAACCTAATGTAAACAATTAAAATAATAATTTTTCTCAACAAATTATCACAGAAATATTCAAGAAATTCAATTGGATAATTTAATTCCAACCCAAAATAGCGTTACTTTTCGTGTATGTTCCCTATCGGATTTAAAAGACTAGGGTTCTTACAAACAGCTAGATCTTCGATAGTTTTAGGGCGTCGAAAGAACTCGCAAGCGGGTTCTCTTGATACCATACGAAAATATCAGGCTAACAATGATTTAATGAAGATGGGTAGGTTGGTTTTGAATTTTTATGAGATAAATAGACTAAATCTGAATTTAATAAGGAAATAATTAGGATAGAGTTACGCTACCAAACCGCACGCAGGACGAAGAATCTCTCTCCATTTTGAGAGAATCACACCCTCACAGAAGTTTAGAACTCTCAAGTTTGCAAAAGCAATTTTAATTCACCAAAAAAAATAATGTTGTTTACAAGTCTTTAAATAGGCTAACCATAACCGTAATACGAAATTAGCAAAGTTCTAAAACAACTAAAACACTAAAAATGAAATTTTGACCGATATAAGTAAAATCCGTCAAAATTCACGCGATTGGTCGATCGATCGATTCTGGAGTCGATCGATCGACTGAGAAAATAATTAATTCTCGCGAAGCCACAAACTTAAATTGATCGATCAAAATTTTCAAACGATCGATCAACTGATAAACATAATTACGCCTCAGTATATTTGCCAACTGTCCACCATCAATCAATCGAAGGCTGGAGTCAATCAATCGACTGAGTGCCTCTTCCGTCCTTCGAATTTGAGTTGTTTCTCTCTGTGATGACTTTGATGTTCTTCTTGCGCCTTCGATACGTCATTGGCGGCTACTTGAATCTGATGTCCCCATGAGAAAGCAAAGTTCAACTCATCCATTAAAGTTCTGTATGAAACGTGAAAGTTCGAAATTCAAGGTAAAATTAATTTGCCAATTCCAAATTTCTTGTTTGATTGCATTTCAAAGATGTGAAACTGAAATCACCTAGGGTCCACTTGTGGAATTCACTTCCACCCACCAATTCATTAACAAAGCCATTTGTAATTCCACCCATGAAACCTTTAAAATGGTAAGTCTATGAGGTAATTTTGTCATTTCATATCTCAACTTGTGGAATTGAAATCACGTGGAGCCAACTTGTGGTTTTGAATTTATTCAGTTTGACCAGAAATACCCTTTTCCAACTCCACATGAAGTTATTTCCCAGATAAACTAACCACACAGTAGAATTGCAACTCCGGGGAAATCATTTCCCAATCAACATAATCAAACAGGATAAGTGTCATTTCTAGAGGAAGTCAATTCTCAACAAGTTAGCTAGAAATTGTAAATTCACTTCCCATATTCGATTTATGAGTTACCAAACGCAACCTAAAATAAATCAAAAAATGGCTTGGCTCTTCAGCTGTTTGAACCAATATCCATATACTAGTTGCCAGTACTAATATAAGGGACGCTCATGGTCCTATGCATCAACTGTCAACTTCATGAAAGAAACAAAAAGCATATCCATCTCAACTGCAGAAAATGGACGGCAACTTTACACGACCACATCTCAGACGCAGATTCAACTAGCAATGTCCTATATTTAATCATAGCCGGATAAATATCAGTAGAGGTATCCAATTTCAAAGCAAAGAAAGTTATACATGGTGAAAGAGTAGGATACATCATTCTCACTACTTGATTATTTCATAGAAGAGACAAAGGCACACACCTTGACCACATTGCGCAATGTTATGTTGAGATAATGTGTGGAATGAGAAGGGGAAAATACCACCACCTGAAATACGCATGTTTTTACATTCACTATTAAAAACTAAGTTGTTTAAACAGTTGATGAACAAAAAATGCAGCTAGCATCAGAGTGATTTAAGTGAAACCTGCTTGAGAATTACAACAGAGCCGATTGATATGTCCTTTCCAAACTCGCTTTCCCTAACGACTTTACTGTGGATGTTGCCGCCAATGACACCCGTGGGATCCTAAATCAAAATTGTAACCATTTTACAAAATGATGCAGCATTCAACACCCTCAAAAATATTCATCATGATTCTAGTCTACTACCTTCAAAGTTATGATCAGGTCACCCAGTCCGTTCGGTTTGCAGGATTTGATAATTCCTACAACCTGATAAGGAAAAGAAGATTAATGATCTTGACTACTATAATATCAATTCTACAGTGTAACAACTAGCAAATACCAATCCTCCCTTGCACAATGCAGTCCTAGTTTAAAGTTCTCAAACAAAGGTCGAGGATTCAGGGATTGGTAAAATTTTCTTAAATTTTACAAATAGAAACAATAAAGCACTAAGATTAAAGAGAGATTAAGAACAGTAGAAAAGAAGCTTTCGATTGGACTTAGGATGAATAATGAGAATACCTGAGATACCCTGTCACCAGTCTGACCAGATTTTATTGAGCTTATAGGTGATCGCACTGCCTTTGCTCCTGAACTCTTCGTGCATCAACATAAATAATCCAACAAAATCTAAAACTTAAAAAGTTTGAAACATACCGAGTAAATCCATGGCGCATAACCATGGATTTTTCTTAAAATCTCCGTCGAATAAATCATCATCTTCTCTCCGTAGATCATTTTGCGCTGAACTCCGATCACTGAAACTCGCACCGTTCCGATCTTTCATAATTTTGCGGTGCATCGCTGCCTGAACGGCGGCGGCAGGGCCGGGAATCAAACGACGAGAACTGTTCTGGGGAGATTCTTGATCTTTATCTCCAAACCGGAAAGGAAATTGTTCAGATTGAGAGTCTAGGGTTGGAAGCTTGCTGGTTAGGGTTTGCGAAGGCGAAGGGATTTGAGAGCAGGGTTGGAGAGAGAGTAAAATGGTTTGAGAAGAGGAGTTGTGGGGTTGACTTTGTCGTTGTTCCTGTTGATTTTTTTGTTGTGAGGGACGGTTTTTGCAAGGGAGGAGCGTTGAAGGCCGGAGGATCGAAGGGAGGTCTGAATCGTCGACGTCTAATGCGTCTTCCCACGATTCCATTTGGTCTTCTGAGAGGGAAAACGGAGGTTGGGTTTACATATGGGCACGCGGAAAGAGTAGCGGGAACGCTGGTGTAGTGGTGTTTATATGTTGATAGAGAATGATGCGGTGGTGATGTATATACCGTATAATCGTGTGATACTGCTCGGTAGGGCTGTACACGAGTTGTGTTGGGTTTGGGCCTTGTGGCCTTATTAGGATCAACCCGATTAGGTCTACCTCTCCACTGAACCCGACCCACCCGATTAGTTTAGGTCATAACTCACAACTGACCCGACCCGGATAGAGAAAACTCAGGTGGGGCTATGCTATCCCTGACAGGTAAAGAGAGTATATGCCTGATGTGACCTAATGGTGCATCCCATCCCAACCAGACGCCCAACCACCTATCCTCTTTGATTTTATACATAAAGTATCAAGTCGCTTAACTCAACGTAACCCGACTTTTGAGCCAAACTAGCCCAACCCGGAGGTCGGGTCAAATGCTTCATGCCCAATCCACCCGACGGTCAAGTTTATGTTCCTAATCCGGTAAAAACCTGGGTTGGGTGGGTCAGGTATCAGGTCGACCAAACCCATTGACAGCCCTAAGTAGGGTCTGATTTGATTGGGCCAAGTTGCATCAAGATAAAAGGTCAGGATTCAGGTCAAGTTAGGTTCGCCCCCCCCCCCCCCCCCTCTCCCCGCTGAACTAAAATAACACCAAACTGTCCCTCTTTTGGGGCTATATGATGCAACTCTTTTAACCAATAAAAGTCATCCAAATTCAATATCGTGTTGGCCCGACTCAACTCAATCTAACCTTTAAGCCAGCCCGACCCGAAGGTTAGGTCATATGCTTCATGCCCGATCCAACCCGTCGGTCAAGTTTTTGTGCCTGACTCGATAAAAGATCTGGGTCGGTTGGTTGCCTATCATTCTGACCAAACCCATTGAGAACCCTAACTAGGATCAAGTTCGTTTGGGGCAGGTTAGGTCAAGTTAAGTTCAACAAACCCCAAAAATTTACAAGGACTAATCAGAGCTCACCGTCTAGCTGCAATGACGGCTAACCATCCCTCTATTTGGACTATGAGATGCAAATATTTTTACCAATCAAAGTCATTCAAATGACGAGTAATCAACCATCCAACTCTTTTGAATCATACAATCATAGCGATTTGATATGAAACTCTGATTTTTAGGTTGAGTGAGGTATCTACCGATGAGAGCATAATTTTGAAAATAAATCTTAAGTATAATTTTATAAATAAGCGGATAAGAGTACATATACGATTTTTTGCAAAATAATTACCTGTTCATATGAAAAAGTTATCTCAAAGTACAAAGGAAAATTATCTCAAACTAAAAAGGAATGTTGTCTAGGGGTCTGTCACCCACATCCGAAGGTTATCATGAACCTTTTAGTCATGGAATCCTCTCACAAACTTGCTAGCGAGGGTTTTTGGGGGCCTTATACCCTTCAAACTTGGAAATTCAACTTGTCAAAGAATTAGTTGTTATAAAAGCTTCTTAGTGTAAGAGTCAATTTCAATGAATTACGAGTCTTTTAGTTACCATAAATCAAGAGTTAATGGGAACTCACCATTATTGTACAAATAGCACCCTCACAGTCTCATCTTTTAGACAATGACAGACCTTAAAAAAAAAAAAAAAAGGAATGATTAGAGAAACATGCCTCAAAACCGAACTTTTTGGCAAAAAATACCCAACTTAGAAACTTTTTAGAAAAAACAATTCTTTCACGGTATTTTGAAGTTTCAAAATCCGTGAAAGTATTGTTTTTCTAAATGTTTGAAGTTGGGTATTTTTTGTTAAAAAATTTGTTTTTGAGGCATTATTTTTTAAAGTGCCCAAAAAAAAAACACTAATTCTAGTCATCCGAGTGACTAAACATAGTGCGAATATCTCTCAACCAAAATTGCATTGCCGTCAAAGATTTGAACCATCTGATTTGGACACTTTTAACATATATCATTGTTCAAATTGAATGTATGATCACATTGATTTGCTCTAAATTGGATGGTAGGCCAAAAGAATCAGTCACATGAATTAAACATTCTATTCATGTCTATATCTTGCTAAAGGAAAATGTGGTAGCCTTTTAAAGGTTATTACATGTTAAACTGTCACTGCCCCTGCCCCTTGAAATCTGTTTATCTAAACTTTTAACTAATAGAGATTTGCTTCAATAGATGTGACATCACTGAGGCAGTTGATAGGCCATTAACCATAAATAAAAGGCCGACTGACAAGAATTTTGATCCTTTAAAAGCCTCCACGTTTAGTTAGAGAAACCTTTTAGATAGGGTGATCTAATTCACCAGGAAGGTATGCAAAACTGGTTTGCGGTTCAGTTTGCACCGATTCGCTCACGATAAGAGAGAATCGGCATATATAACATAATTTTTTTATATATAAATCGTCAGAGACTGAAAAATCTGCTTAGTGCAAAGTGTAAATTTCTTATTTAATATTTTAAACTTCAAATTTAAACATAATTAATAAGTAATTTTACAACTGTTAATTTTTTATTATTTTTTAATTTAAGACTCATCCTACCCATAGTGATAAATTTCGCCAAAATTCGGCGAAATTTCGCGAAAAATGCCGAAATGGGGGTCGAACGAAAATTTCGAAGAAATTTCGATACTTTTTGAAAATTCAAAATTTTCAATTTTTTCAGCAAAATTTCGTAAATTTCGATAATTTTCAAAATTTTCAGATTTTTTATTTATTTATTATTATTAGTAATTTACTAATAAATAGCTGGCCCAATCACCCCACGGTCACCAGTCACTAGTCACACACGGCTTTGGAGTTTAGAGGGCTTAAGTGCAAAGTTGCCTACTATATATAGGTTGCTAGGAGTGTCCAAATTTCTACAACCAGCGATGTGGGACTAAAGGCCAGCTAGAAAAAATTATATTATTGTATATATTTTTTATCCCCGAAACTTTCCCGAAATTAATCCGAAATGTACCGAAATTAATCCGAAATGTACCGAAAAGACCCCCCACCGAAAAATTACCGAAAATGAAATTTGGCACTATGATCCTACCTCTGAAAATTGATTATAATTAAATTTTCAATTTTAAATGTTATTAATCACGAGATGGAGATTATATATTTTTGAAAAAACATATATCTATATTCTATACATTATCCCCTTAGCCAATGTGGCACGAAAACAAGATTTTGGGTGTAACATAATACAATTTTTTAGAGATCGTGAAGGAAAGTGAAGGTACGTAATTTGGGTGTTGCCTTCTAAACTCTTTTATCTAGTCAATGACCAGCCATGCAGGTATCTCTTCTACCCAATCAGCAGTATCTTCATAAGACAAATTTTCTTCTCAACGAAAAGTCTATGTTGTTCTCAAGTGATTCCAATCAGGGATTTTCACTTCATGGCAATCCTGTCACAGCCAAATTTATAAGTTCCCTAATCAATCGTATCAAATGTATAATTTCATAAGAGAAGGCAGAGATGCTTTTAAAATATTTCAAACCATAAAGCTACTAACAACATCCCCAATTAAAGAGGTCAAAGAATATTCAAATTCTGAAATTTTCAGCATCAGACGTATACTTGGCTTCCATAACCCAGGAATTTCTCACGTCATTTATCAAGACATAAATGGAATATGAAAAAATCATATTACCAATAATAAGAAAAGAGTACGATAACATATGAATACTTTTACAACCAAAATTCAGGCTCAAGAAGCAAAAGTCTAAAAAATATATGAAGGTTTGATTTCTTTGTTAAAAGACTTCAATTGGGAAGAAGAAACTTTTATCATGGAAAAAAATTTTATTTTCTCGACCTCATTGAATTAGTCGAATAAAATTTTCATGATCCAATTCTTCACCGTCTTAAAAGAATTTGCATATTTGAAAAACTCAAACATGTCCTTCCCATTGATATTTCTTAAACTCTTTTGTTTCAAATTGAGAATTTTGCTGTTGAGATCAAACAAATTTTATTACAGAATTATCAATTTATCAATCATCTTCAGGGTTATCATCTCCTTAAACTTTCTCTGTTTATTCTTGATTATCCATATAACCTTTTGCAATGTCTTAATTGGGGATTGATCAACCAAATCATTTTCTCACTTTCCAATATTTCAAATTTTCCTAGAATGATCAAATCTATGATCTTCCATGTTTCTAAATGTTTACTCAAAGGCATTCATCTCACCTTTTAGATCATTAGCATTCTTGGCTAACGATCTAGACAATAATTCTTCCAACCTTACCAAATTTGGATTCTTTGCAAAACCAGGATGTATGGATTTTCATATGTCTACAAAACCGATCCTTCTGTAATAAAAAGTGTTCAATCAATTTTTCTCAAATCATATTGGATCCATTCCTTAATGCATTTCTCTCAAGAAGTAAGAGGAATTTTTAAGGAACACTATTACTTCAAAATTATCGATGGTAGAAAAAAATTTATCGCTGATCTCCCGATGGAGTATATGACTACTCCACAACAAGAAGATGAAGCAGAACAATTTTTACAACAAATGATAAGCAGTAATAATCTCCATCTTCCGCCAACTTAGAAATTGAAGCCTCAATCTAAGAAGAAAAATTATTACATGAAGTACCTGATTCCGACAGTTCCTTATCTTGAGACTCAATATTTTATCATAATCTTGATAATCGCATGGAACCATGAGCAATAGTGGGACCGACCACTAAAATCATAAATCAGCAACAGTTAAAGACAATTGTCTACAATTGATACCTGTAATGACGAAAGATGATACGTCACCATTCAAATAATTTAGCCTTGACGCATGTCATGACATCATAAAGTAATTACTTAGGGATGAAGCGACTGCATCCAATCTATCCAGCACACATGTTCCATTCAGCGACGGATTTCAACCCATTACAAGTCTGCACTCATCTATAAATAGGTAAATCTAGGGATTGTCCAAGACACTTAAAAGATTTACCTAAAAAGTTAGTTCTTCTTCTTATTTCTTTTTCTTTATTTAAGTGTGTATCGGAGAAAGCTTGCATTTCGGTAAGCTTTTCCTTTCTTTGTTTATTAGTTTAATTAAGAGTATATTAGTTTGTTCATATAGTGTTGAAGTAGTTGTTCAATATTCCTTTGGTATTATAGTTTGTTATTATTCCTTTAGTTTATGTTTCCTTTGTTTTTAGGTATTAGTTTATGATTTGAAGTTAGCACTCGATGTTTTTAATTCTTCTATAAACCACGCTCCCCCTTACTCTATAATTGGTATCAAAGTCATGTCCGGTTAAACCCGTGATAACTATATGTGGCGGGTGGCTAGCGTTGAAATTTCGAGAATTAGTAAATAGTGATTAGGAACCCTATTAATGGATATATGAACTACTCTTCATATTTTTTTTCAGAAGCTTTAATGAATGACTTATAATAATCCTTTTAGATTTACGACTACGTTGTTGGCGCGTTAATAGTCACGTTGGGATGATAGGCATTTTTGCAGTCATTATGGGTTTGCCGACTTTTTCCCATAAAAGATAATCGTTGATGGATGCCGTATCCAACAACAATTTAGTAGCAAAATTAGATTGATTTTAATAAGAAGTCTATTAAAATTTATGGTGAAGAAGGTAAATAGTATTTTACTATGCTTATAAATAGTATTTCGAATCACTATTCACTATAATATATAGTAAATAGTGATTTAGAATTCAAAGGATCTTTTCTTTTGAATTTAATTCTTTCATATTGTTTGTGTAAAGGAATTAGAGATTTGAGTAAAATTTGAGAATTTGGACCAAAATGGCGCCACCAATTATAAAACCAATTTGGTGCATCAGTTTCGAGAATATCGAGACAAATTTTGATAAATCGAAAATATTTTTGTTTGGGATTCATGTAATAAAAAGCATTAGTGAATGATTGAATATAATCCCAATAATTATATGAGTGTCCTGAGCTAAGTTTTCGGGATTTATTTAGATCAAATCTCCAAATGGCTGATTTGATTATTTTATGAATAATGGCCTTATTATAAGTAATTGGGCTATCAGGTCTTTGGTTTTTCATATGATGGGTGAAGGTAATAGACCCAGTAGATGTCACAATAGCTTCTGCGATTAAACGGGTTTTGCCATCTAAAATAGGGAATCCTTGATTGTCAAAATATCATCTTTTTATCTCCTAAGGATCAGACATCTATTGTTGATTTTTTGGTTCTATTACCAGAATGGGTGTAAATATCTCCCTTTGGATGTAAGAAATTTCTTTGATTTCACTTTTCTCTTTATTGAGAGGTGTGTCTTTTTTCACAGTTTCTTTAGAATTAAAACCTCTTTTTGTTACTCGATACCGATTATTTTGGATTATTGTCCAAAGGTGGTAATCATCAATAGATTCTTGATTTTGTGATAAGGGGATATTACCCCTTTCTTTACCTCTGCCTATTCCTCCTGAAGAGGATGCCTCCATTAGGAATTGCCCTGTAAAAATTCTCTGATTAGAAAATCATGGAGAAAATTTGTCTCTCCTTTAATAAATTCAATTTGAAAATCAAAGGAAGATAACTCAGTTTGCCATCTAGCAAAGATTTATTTTAAAGCTAGATTTTTTACATCCTTCTGTAAAACGGATTTTACAGCACTACAATCTATTCTAAGCAAAAATGATTGGTTAAGAAAATCATCCTGAAATTTAAGAATACATTTGACAATGAATAAAACTTCTTGTTTTATGGTTGAGTAATTCTTTTGAGCATCTTTCCAAACTCCAGAAGTATATCGGATTAATTCTTCATTTTGTTTGGAAGGATTTATTTGTTTTAAAATACCTCTATAACTAATTTGAGAGGCATCTGTCTCCATAATTTTAGACCAAAGAGGATTGGCTAAAGAGAGACAAGGGATTTATTTAACTTTTAACTTAGTTTTTCTAACAGCCTTGGTATGTTCTTCTGTCCACAGAGATGGATTTTTTGTGAGTTTAGAATGTAATATTTTTGCATCTTGTGCAAGATTACGATAATAATCTGCAATATAATTGAGACTACTTAGGAATCTTTGTAATTGTGTTTTGTCTAAAATCTCATCAGAAAATTTGGAGGCAAATTCAATACTTCGATCAATAGAGATAATTTGGCCTTGGTGAATAGTATGGCCAAGAAATCGAATGGATGTTTGAAACAACTTAATTTTAGGAGCAAATATAAGCAATCCATTCTTTTGTATAATATCCTTAAAGATTCTTAAGTGTTTAAAATGTTGATTAATGAAATTGGAGAAGATGAGTATATCATCAATATAAACTATAGAAAAATTTGTGTATGGAGTGAATATATCATTCATAATATTTTAAAATTCAGATAGAGCATTTTTAAGTCCAAAAGGCATAACATTTCATTCAAAATGTCCAAAGGGAACTGTGAAAGCCGTTTTGTACTTATCAGTCTCCGCCACCTGAATTTACCAATACCCTGATTTCAGGTCAAATTTAGAGAAAATAGGAGCTGAATGTAATTGATCTTGCAGGTCTTTTTTATTAGGAATAGGATAATGAATCTATTGGAGACAATCATTTAATGGTTTATAATTAATAACTAAACGAGGGGTTCCTCATTCTCGTTCAACATTTTTATTAACATAAAAAGTCGTACAACTTTATGGGGAGTGACTTGGACGAATAAGATGTTTTTGTAATAAACTGGCAATTTCAGTTTTACATAATTCTAAATAAATAAGTTTCATTTGACTTGGTCTTGCTTTAGTTGGAATATGTCTTTCATTAAAGTCAACATTATAAGGAAGAGAAATAATATGTTTTTTGCGATTTTGAAAAGCATTTGGTACATCACTACAGATATCATTGTGGTAAGATTTTAGAAGTTGAGAAAATCATAGTTTAGATTGAAGGAGAACCTAATTGTTTTTTAAAAGATAAAAACTTGACCTCTTTTTGTAAAAAGTTAAGTTGTTTTTATTTAAATAATAAATTAGATTTCATAGAATTGATCACTTTTGTTTGTGGTGGGGTTAATAATTTAAATATGAGACTATGTCCATTATATTTAGCATAGATACCAGTATCATTTACCTTAGTTAATGGTAGAATAGAGGTTATAAAAGGAGTACCAAGAATAACAATTTGAGTTAAATTTTTTATAAATATAAAATTGGATGGAATACATATTCCATTATTGCAAATTGAGACATAATTTATTCTGTATTTAATCTGTATTTTATAACCACTAACATTATGAAGGGTTTGCGTGATTTTATCAAAATATTAGGTAGGAACCAATCCTTTCTGTATGCAGTTTAAATCAGCTCCACTATCAATTAGAACAATAGCATTTTTGATAGTAAATTCTTGATTAATCACCAAAGTGACTTGAATATACCACTTTTGAGCTATAACTTGACTCATGACGTTCATTTAATTAGTTGTTTGATCATTTGTTTGGGTATTAAGAGATCTCTTTTGTTTTCTCATTTCTGTTTTCAATGAATTAATTTCATATTTAAGGTCATTGATTGTAATAGGTCGAGGTATAGACTCATTATTAGAGTGTTGAGTTTGAGATTCCATTATTGGATTAGTAGTTTTGCTTGCTAATTCGAATAAGGTTGGTTGGATAGTTGTAAAACTATTAATGCTTTGATTAACAGAATTTTGTTAATCAATGTTTGTATTTTTAGAAGATGAGGAATAAAAATCAGGTTTTGACTGATTAAGTCGTGGGTCTTTGTCATAACTTTGATCTAATTTTTTATTAATTTTACATCGATTGGCATAATGACCAAACTAAGACATTTATAACATTGAATGTGTTCTTGTGATTTTGATTTGGATTTGGATTTCTTCGGCAAAGAAGACTCATAAATCTTTTGAGTCTTTTGCTTATAAAAGCTTGGGGGATAAGATTTAGATTTAGGGTTTTATGTTGTTTGAGTTGAAACATTTATTTTTAAAAAAAAATTGTTGTCTTTTTCTTAGAAGATAATGATTTTAATTGGGATTTTAATTGGTGAATAAATTATTGTTGGGGATTAGAATCTAATGATTGAATAGAAGTATTAGCGTGTAAAGTTGTAGTAAAATCCAAGGTTGTAGTAGGAGATTGTAATGAAGAATTATAGGATTCAATAGGTTTGATAAAAGTTGTGGCTTTTAGTGTTGATGTTGAATTTGGTTGAGTGAGTTTGAGAGCATTAACTGGAGGGTGAATCGATTGAACAGTTGTACCGTCAATATTCTGCCATTCTTTGTGAAAATCTTTAAGGAGATATATTCTCCTTTCATCCTAAGTCATTTCATGATATTGTGTTGCTTTAAACCAAGTAACAAATTGAATGATTTGATAAAAGGTTTCAATATAATTATAAAATTATTCTTTAAATTCTTACAATTTTGATGCAGAATACTTTTTAAAATGTCATGCACGAAATGATGCATATTTGTCTTGATTACATTTAGAATTTATTCTTGTCTATTGATAACGAAAATTTCTGATTTTGTGTAAGCCATAAAAACTTTGTTAAGAAATTGAGAAATTTATTTCGCTAGCAGTAGGGGGTTCCTTCTGCTGTTGAGCATTTATCTCATGGAGAATTTGTTGTTCAGAAACATGAATTCCTTCAAGATTAGGCTGATTAAATTCAAAATGAACAAATAAGTTAACTTCTGAATAAGATGATCGAGCTGTCGAGGGTATAGAAACTCTATACGCACCTCGAGATCTCGAGTCAGAAAGAGAATACTTAGAAGAAATCATGTGGATGTAGATCTATCAAATTTTAAGATTACATCTCCTTGGCCATTTTGAATAATTTGTTCAATATCTTAATTTAAATTTGATTTAGGAGGGACAACTTGAGGTATACGCTAATGATTTGAAAAAATAATATTTTTCCTTTTAATTAATTTAGGAGTAGCAACATTAGTCATTATACTATTGGTCTCAATTAAGATTGTCTTTCCTGATTCATTATGATAATTAATTTTGAGAGCCAGGAAAGTCATCACTTTATAATGAAGGCGATAAATCAGAGCAATAGTCTCAGATCTAGGTATAAAATTATATCTTTCGGTTTATAAATTAAGGGTATATGCATGTAAAATATTTTTATCAGTTAATGATAAAATTAAGTTTGGAAAAATATTATAGTAGATTGGACCAAGACGTAGGCTGGTCTCTACAGCAGCCATCAAAGAGGATCGCTAATCAAGGCATCTAGCATCTCTAAGAGTGCTTAGCAGACTACTATCATCAAGACCTAATAAAGTCAATGGTTTAAATATAATATGAATATATCCTAAATATATGAATTTAAAGCGATGAAGGTCATGTAATAAATCTTCATTAGATAATAATTGAAAACCTTCATTTTGACTTTCTTCATTTATACTGAGAGTTTGCTCAGTAGTTTTAATAGACATATCGGTGGACCAATCTTTCCATCCATATTGGTAAATTATTTTTATATTGATGGAAGGAACTATCCATTTATTTAGTTGGTTTTATTGATCCTCAATACTAAACCATTTGTCTATTTGTTTATTTTTAATTGATTTTTTGGTTGAAAAATAAAAAGAGACATAAAAGAAAATTGTTATTATTATTATTATTATTTATTAAAATAGTAAAAGAAAGGCTAAAAGGGAGTTTTGATAAAACCAATAATAGTGTAATTACATATGGAAATAGTAATATTGGAATAGTTTTACTATAGTGAATAGTGATTCGAAATATTATTTATAAGCATAGTAAAATACTATTTACCTTCTTCTTCATAAATTTTAATAGACTTTTTATTAAAATCAGTTTAGCTTTACTACTAAATTATTGTTGGACACTGAGTCCGTCAGTAATTATCTTTTACGAGGAAAAGTCGGCAAATACGCAATCACTGCAAAACGCTTATCATCCCAATGCGACCAATGACGCGCCAACAACATAATAGTAAATCTAAAAGAATTATTATAAGTCATCCATTAAAACTTTTGAAAAAGAATATGAACAATAATTCATATGTTTATTAATAAGGTTCCTAATCACTATTTACTAATTCTCAAAATTTCAACACTAGCCATCTGCCATATATAATTACCACGAGTTTGGTTGGAAATGACTCTGATACCAATTACAGAGTAAGGGAGAGCGTAGTTTACGGAAGAATTAAAAACACTAAGTGCTAACTTCAAATCATAAACTAATGTTTAATAAAATAAAGGAAACATAAACCAAAGGAATAATAACCAATTATAATACTAAAGGAATATTACACAACTACTTCAACACTATATGAACATTAAACTAATATAAACTCTTAATCAAACTAATAAACAAAGAAAGGAAAAGCTTACCGAGATGTAAGCTTTCTCCGATACACACTTAAATAAAGAAAAAGAAACAAAGCAAAGAAAAAGAACTAATTTTTCAGGTAAATTTTTTTAGGTGTCTTGGATAATTCCGAAACTTACCTATTTATAGATGAATGCGGACTTGTAACGGGTTGAAATCTGTCGATAAGTGGGACACGTGTCTAGATTGGATGCAGTTACTTCGTCCCTAAGTAAATGCTTTATGACGTCATGACATGCGTCATCGAAAAATAATTTAAATGGTGACTTCATTGCTTGTGTCATCTTTAACTTTATTGAAGACAACTAGCGATGATTGTTGTTAGTGACGATTGTTGACAGCTGTATTGGCTATTGAGACAATTGTCTTTTAGTGGTTGGAGTCATCATTTCTTTTTTACCTGATTAATAATCGAATTCCAAAATTCAGCAAGTGATGGGTTAGGACTATCGAGTTGAGATTCTCCTGCTAGAACATGAAAGGAATTATTGTTCTCGGACGAAGTCATGGAGTCATCATTTGAATAAGATGATTGATTAAAGGTTTGAAGAAAATGAGATTCATGAAATTAAGACAACATTGATTAATCTGTGTTTCAGATAAATCAAGATTTTATTTGCGAATTATGGTTTTGAAAATTTCAAATGGATTGGATTCTAAAGAGGATAGAGAGACCTCAGTTTTTATTGTTTTGACATACTGGACAATGATGGATGAAATTTCAAGGAGTTTTTATCAAGGTCGGGAATATTATCCCACCATATGATCCAATAGGTTTTTTGGAGAGTTGGAATATGATCAAAAGTAAATATTTTAATATTCCTCATCCAAATCCAAGAAATGCTATATTCAGTGAAGAAATAAAAATCAATTTCAGAGTGCTGAGGATCTTTTCCTTTGAATTTAATTCCTTCATGTTGGTTGTATAAAAGAATTAGAGATTTGGATAAAATTTGAGAATTTGGATTAAAATGGTGCTCGGCTATGACATATACTGCACATATTCCAAAGCTAGTAGAGAGCTACTGCTGTGGAACGACTCTTTATATTTAAAAAATTAATGACGAACCGGCGGCATAAGCCGATACGTATCGGCCGAGTCGCATCGGCTTTGGGCAAACCAATACTCGAGACCGATACTAATTTTGATACCTTGCCTATCAGACGGTCATTTTTTCTTCCAAATGTCACAGATCTCCAAAATATGTCCCTAAAATGACATTTGAGCGTGATGTGTGCCATAGGATTCAAGGGGTATTTTTGGAGATCTGTGACATATGGAATAAAAAATTACCGTCTGATAGGAGCTACATAATCTCACGATACATTGTATGGAAGATCGGGGGTGAAACACAATATTCATCATCTCATCCAAAACAATCAATGATTTTGAAGTGGTTGCACACCTCGGCACCTTCAGAGTTGCGTTGGTGCGCTAATTGCGGTACCCAACATTAAATTTTCAGCCTTCTTGGCTTTTCAAGGTACGAGCCTCATGGCTAAGTCGGTTACTTGTCTTTATCATATATACCTGTTAACAGGGGATACTTTTCTTGGTGATGAACATTTCTTATGAAGATAAAAGAAAAAGGGGACCAGAGACAAATTGGAAGATTATAGAAAATGGTGGGTCGTTTTCTAAGTATATGAGAATCGACTTACAACCAATGAAAAAAAGGAAGAAAGGTAAGAGCATTGAAACCTGGTTGAAATGGTAGCCACGCAACGCACTCCAGATACTAAGGGAGCGAATGGCACCACGTTCCTTGGCTTTCTTTACCAAGCAAAGCTTCATACTACTAGTGGCTATATGCATCCGACGACCCAGTACAGTGAAGAATTTTTTTGATTCCGATAAAATATCCACATCACTAGGTTCTGTATTTATTTTTAAGTATTTAGTTATTTATTTGTTTATTAAATTATTATTTTTTATTATTATTTGTATGAATCATATTGTAGATTAGGGCAAATTTACTAAAATAGCCTTTTGGTTTGTTAATGGGTTCATTGGGAGTCGGGTGAAGTGCCTTTTAGCCGTTGAAGTTGTCTGAGAGTTGATCATCTTTGATTTTGATTACTTAACATTTGATAGTTGCGGAGCAAAATACCAACTACAATGGTGAAGATTAACTAACAAAATTCAACCCACACCTCGTAAATACAAGGGTGGAAAACAATGTGAAGGACAAGAATTGTACTCACGACCTACTCCCTCACATTGGACCAACAAGGGTAATACATCTTTAGTTCAGTGCTCCATTTTAGAAATGAAGTAAAACAACTTTCAACATGAGAAGCTAACCCTTTTCAAAAAATTCTTTTGGAGGGGAAAATATTAGGTAAAAATAAGGACCTGGTCACCTTAAAATGAAATTGTGATGTCGTGAGAAACTATCCCATGTTATTTTGCACATAACACCATTTTCAACATGTAATAACCATTCCGGAGAACCCACATTTGAGTAGCAGCATGTAATACACTTCTGAAATCTGAATAACACTTGAAAAGTGCTTTGTGGATAAGGGTTGCCAAATAGGTATATTAAGGTTTAGTAAAAAGGGATTCACCATTGAGATCTACCAAGTCATTTTTTATTTTTTTTTAAACAGAGCTTTTCTTTTTGTTTAAAATATATAATGGCACATGACCATTGACATAAGGATTTGAGCAAGCTAAGTCATCACCATAGTATTTCATATATTAAATTAAAGTGAGCCCAAAATCAATCATTGGAGGATTTGAATCTAAAGTGAAGAACTGTTATTATATTTTAACTGTCAAAATTAAAGTGCCCAATCATATAATTAAAATCTTCTGATAGACAGGATATTTTTGGGACACGTGAATCAGTGATGCTAGTTTCTGCTTGGATTATCAAACATGTGTATCGTATGACCTGAAAATGGATCATTGGCTATCTATGTAATGGCTGTCGTAAGAGTACCTCATTTTTCCCTTTGTTAATAGTGCCAAGGAGTGCACTAGGCGTCGATAAATCTCCTTCCTCCCAAATCTTCAAACCTATATATATCATATTTGATACATATGGGCTGATATGTATAAAGTTATAGCCTCCAATTCAATATAGTCAATTCTTAAGCCAAATTGGCCAAACATGTCAATATTGGCTTAAAGTAGCCCATATCGGCATATATGTGTCATATATGAACCGGGCATAATTCTTTTTTATTTAAGAAAAACATTTGTATATATTTTTAATATTTTTAATATTATAAAAAATATTTTAATATCGACCAATATATAATTAGTACATATATGCGTGTGTGTGTGTGTGTGTATGGGGGAATGAGATGATGGACTGCAATGCAGGCCAGGCCAAAATGCTATACATCAATGCTAGATCACATGCGATATGGCACGTAATCCCCAACACAACACTCATTTTAGAATGTTGTGCCACATGACACGTGATTTTAAAAAAATTATTATTTTAAGACCCTTTTTTCCCATATATATATATATATATATATATATATATATATATATATATGGGTCAAACATAAATTAATGCTCCATCAATTTGGTGCATCGACATCTTCTAACTTTGACCACATTTTTAATAGTGAAAGTTATAAAAACAATTTTATTTTATTTTGTATGGGACCCTATCCTCGTGATGA
Source organism: Chloranthus sessilifolius (assembly GCA_021018995.1). Lineage (NCBI taxonomy): Eukaryota > Viridiplantae > Streptophyta > Magnoliopsida > Chloranthales > Chloranthaceae > Chloranthus > Chloranthus sessilifolius. The sequence continues at coordinate 24,153,025 of CM037584.1, read as the reverse complement.
GTGACATGCTGTACCTAACTAATTGGTGTGTAGCATTTTGGGCTACACTGGAGTGCACAATCCCTGACTTCTCTAATCTTTATCTCTCTCTCTCTATCCAAGGTATAAAAAATTGGATGATACAGATACGTATCAACCCTATACATATCTATATCCCAACTTGGGTATCCGATACCATATCGGTCGATACATATTGGGTTTTGGCTGAGACGCAGACTTTAAAAAAATAAAAATAAAAATAAAAGTCCGATAGGTATCGGTATCGGCCGATACGTATCGGTCAAGTTGTATCAGTCTTGAGCAAATTGATACCCGAAACTAATACTGATTTTGATACCTTCTCTCTCTCTTTCAATATATATATATATATATATATATATATATATATATATATATATATATATATATATATATATATATATATATATATATAATGTATAATCTTGAAAACCTGTCAATATACCAATATGTATCGGTCTTTAAGTTCTGGTACACAACTATTTACCAACAATTAATCCGTGAAAATATCTAAACATATCAACACTTTCTCCAAGGTTGATGGATGGAGAGGCATAAAAAAAACACATCCCTCTCTTCTCAATTATTTATAGGTGCACTGGCATTCAGTTCACGTGGTGCATTGGTGAGTACTTTTTTGTCACATTTGTTATATGAGGTACAAGTGGCAAATTATAAATAAGATTCAACCTAATTGTACATTTGAATCTTTTATGTAACACTAGGGGTTGAACGCTTTGCACGTGCCAGAGATGGAGATTTCTAGCGGAAGATTGGAATTTTGGAGATTAAGAGCCCTCGGATCCCGGAATAGTAGATTAAGACCAACCTTGAAAATTTTAAGAGATCTCAGGAACTCTCTTCAAGCCTACCACATTACCACAATGCATGCAATTCATGTGCTGCATTGGTGAGTGAGTACTCGTTTGTCACATATGTTATATGAGGTACAACTCGTCAGATTATAGATAAGATTCCGCATATATATATATATATATATATATATATATATATATATATATCAATTCATGTGGTGCATTTGTCACACATGCTTTTTTCGTCAGATTATAGATAAGATTCGGCCTATATATATATTGTACAGATGACGCCTGAGCAATAGTGTCACATCGTCTCCTGTAAAATAACCTTAGGCTATTTATAAACTTAGGATAATTTTTACCTTACAAGTCGATTTTGTGAGATTAAGTTAGACTCATCGGATTTTACATGGTATCAGAGCAGGTATCCGCAAAAATATAAACAAATACGTTACATGCGAGGAGCGTGAGCAATAGTCCCACATCACCTAAGTATCATGGCCTTAAACTCCTTACAAGCCATTTTTATGAGGTTGAGTTAGGCCCATAAAATTTTACATGGTGTTAGAGTAGGTAATTACAGGGATACGGAGAGACATGTCACATGTGAGGGGGCGTGAATGATAGTTTCACATCGACTCGAGTTATATATAAACTTAGGGCAAATTTCACTTTATAAGCCAATTTTAAGAGGTTGAGTTACGCTGATAAAATTCTACATGGTATCAGAGGCCCATTATCACAAGAATATAGAGAGACATGTTTTATATGAAAGCTCACTCGCCTATAATTGCCTCCACCAATGGACTATGGATTGTGTGGGCCTAGTGGCTAATACCAGCTATAACGATACCAATCACAACATAAAAATAATTTAAAGTACTAGGTTTTTTAGATGCACGTGTCAAGGAAGCATACCTCGCAGCACTGGTCACCTGGCTCTCTATGGTTATGGTCAAGACTTCCTACTCCTAATATTGTTACCTCGGGTTTGCAGGTACGAGCCCAACTTACTTATAATAAAAATATTTCCTATTAAATGAAGAAAATCAGAAATACACATAAAAAAATTACCTATCACAAAATAGACAGCTTAAAAGCTTGCTTGGATTTTATCAGGAAAAGAAATAAAAAAAAAGCTTGCTTGGAAGTAATTTTGATAAAAGAGGGTCAGCAGTCACCAGTCACCAGTCACGGGTCCTTCGCTCACGTGTCACGTTTTGGAACAACTGGTGCTAGTCTGGGAGTAATAGGGACTTATTGCTTGGCAAATCACTCTTCAGAGCACTAGGTATGGCCCATTTTAAACTCCCTAGATATAGATGATAAAATCACACCACACATTAAAATGAAACAATGATTTGAAGCCCAACCAATTACCTAATACTAATTCCATTGGAAATACGGTTTTATTATCATTTCAGTTAGTCCCGTAACTAATAAATTATAGCATTGTCTCTCCCATAATAATATCCTCTCTAGTTATGATAATGAAAGACACAAGGCTATAATTTAGATGGTGACTAAACTTCAAGAAACACGTGTTCACAATAATTGGTCAGCCAAATGTTTTGTAAATATATATTTTGTTTACCCTTGAGTCATTTGTTAGGAAAATTGTGAAAAATTATAACATTGTCTCTCTCCCATAATAATATCCTTATTATAATGGAAGACACAAGGTATAAGTTACAAGAGTGTGACTAAACACATATTCATAATAATTGGTCAGCCAAATGTTTTGTAAATATATATATATATATATATATATATATATATATATATTACTCTTGAGTCATTTATTAGAAAAATTGTAAAATGTTGACTCAAAATAATATAGGGAATCGGTCCGAGGTACGAGAAATATCGTTGTTTTTAAACTAATATTTGCTCCTACAACTTTGATAAAGTGGTCACCAACAAGTTACCGGCAAATTGATTCTAAGATACAACGAATCAACTTTATATTCTTGTGAAGGATTTGGTGAATCTATTCACGCTATCCGAATGCTAAATATTGCAAGAACGCTCTGATCAAGATTTTTAAAGATAGAATTAGTAAGAAGAAAGACTCCAATGTGTTAATTGTATTAAAACAATGATTTTTGTTTCTTTAAATAGAAATCAAGTGATGTGTTACTACACATTTTTTTTTAAAAAATGTGCTATAAGCATCTCTTCGGAAAAGACACCACTTTAAAAAGACGTTTCTTTTGAAAAGACACACCAGAGATATAACTTCGAAAAGACATACCTCTTTGAAAAAGAAAAGTTTCAAAAACTTTTAAATGTCCAACATCATTAACCTCAAAATAGAGTACAATTTATAAAAGGTCTACATTCTCGAGCCACTGGCCAGATTACTGCACAAGTGCGCCATTGACAGCGGGGACCCCAAATCCCGCCCAGATCTCTATGCTCTGTAACCCGTGTGCAACTCAAGCGCCTGTGAAGTTAGTTTTTTTATACTAGCTTTTTATGAAATGGTTACGAATTCAACATTGTAGGATGCTCCATAGAAGAAGTAGCATATCAATTAGATGGCCGAGATCAATTTGTTTGATCTCCACAATCGTAACAATTTATTTGTTAAACTCTTTGGGCTCATTCAAAGCTTGGAAAGGCTCAAAGTCTAATTATTTTTCCGTAGAAAGTAGTATTTCTGGACTCACACTTTTTCCGAGTATTAATTTCTACGAAACGTACGCATTTGAGTTTCTCAAAATATTACTAAAAAAGACTGAAATTCTGAAATGGAGTAGGGAGGTCATTGGACCGCTACCCTCACAACCTATAATTGTATATATTATACATAGACGGTGTTATAAGGAGGACATGAAAAAGACCATTCAACGGACTGCTGATGTGGCGTGATGTAAATGCAGTGGGGCCAACAATGTAGGTTGAGGCAGCCACTTATATATCGCCACATAGGCTTTCGTTAAATGATTAGCTATTTCTCATTCGTTCATTATAATTTTTCATTATACATCAGTGTTCTGGGCTACACGCAGACAGACGTAATACTATCTCTTTCACTAAACTAATCTTTTCATATGTTTTGTAGAATGGTATTTAGCTTTTGTAAACTAACAATCAATTCTGATATTTGCTTCGTCCAAATTGGTCATTGGTCAACAATTCTTATGGTCGATTGATGGTATGATAAAAAAAGTTAAAAAAATTAATTTATAGTGTATTATGTTTGAAGTTTATATTTTGGTGGCCGCCACTATGGTCAATCTGTTGATCAGTGAATAGTGTAAGATCAATCTTGAAATATAATAATTGTTAATTCGGTGAATTTGAAAGAATAAACAACTACTAATTAAATCTTTTTGCTAGGGTATAATTGTGATTTCCAATCACAATATAATTAGTAATTTAAGTCTTTAATGAGAAATGACTCATTTGTTATAAATAAAAGGAATGCTTGGTCCCAACGATTGCTCGACACATTTTAACCTTCCTTGTTAGCAAAAATATTCCTATTGTGCTAGGAGGTATTGAGAGCAATGAGATCGTTAAAGATTCAAACAACAACCCATCTTTCATTACTCACACTCAAAGTATGCACATATATTTCAATTTATGAATTATTGATTTATTGTTTTGATTAATCATACGTCTAGATCTTAGGGCAAATATTTGGGTACTTAGATTAATAAATCCATCATACTCAATTTCGTAGGTTGCTCAAACTTATGTGAACCATTAATTGGTATACAATGAACCAAATCTTAATTTGATTCTGCATGATTAGAGACCAATTTGTTGTCTGGTTCGTTGGGATAGGATGAGCAAACCTGATTCTAAGGGATAGGATGTAAAACTAGTAAATATATAAAATGATACTTATATTGAATCAAACAAACAACTATTAGCTTATTAATTTAAAGAGGCCGGAAAGGAGAGCACAAATATTTTTGAGTCGGATTGTCAGTTGGTCATCATGTGGCATCCATCACGATGATCGGATGCCACGACAACTTAGATAAGGTCGATTAGATTTTATTTAAAAAAATTGTTTTGATGACTTTACAACTATTAAAATGTGGTCAAAGTTTGGAAAAATTAATGCACTAAAGTTTTGGGTATTACCTTATCTTTGATCTATCAAAGGAAGGGAAAAAAATTCAAAGAAATAATTTAAAAAATCACATGTCCCATGACTGATACCCAAAACTAGGGCTGTGCATTTTTTAGGTCGATCCGAGCAAACCGGATTGAACTGCCAATTTTGGTCCGATTTGGATGGGTACCGGTTTGAGTTTGGTTTGGCAGAAAGAAAAATCGAAAAGTTCGGTTTGGTTTCAGTTCCAAGCCTTCCAAAGCCGAAATCAGCCGAACCGAACCTATTATATATATATATATATATATATAAGAATGAGACCACTTTTAATGGTGGGACAAGAGGATCGAAATATGTGGATGTCATCAAGATAAGGTTCATGTGGACATATAAAAGGGATACCTTGTATATCTTATCCTTAAAAAAATCAAGAATTTAAGGTTCAACAAATTCAAGAATATCAGGAACATATTAAATTTACGCATGGAAAACGTTTTGTGTGCAGGTAATAGTTCCCTAAATTTAATCAATCCGAGCTAAATAGAACTTATAAGAAAACCGAAACCGACCGAAGTAAATCGAAACCGAATCGAATCGGGTTGGTTTGGTTCAACAGTTGGACAGTTTGGTTTGGTTTGAACATTTAGAAACCGATTCAAATTGATTTGGTTTGTGATTTTGGTCCAAAACTGACCAAACCGAACCTAATACACCCCTACCCAAAACGGGAGTTCGTTTCGGTTGATCATGCCACGTGGCATGCGATCTGGCAACCGCGCGCACAGGTCATCCTGTGTGCTCGGGTGCATTCTCCCCTCTGCCTAGTTTAAATTTAGGGAAAATTTCTAAAATCTTCCCCCTTTAAAGTTACTTTTCTAAATCCTCCCTATATTTTTTTAAATATCTAATAAACTCCTGTATTTAAAAGTTAGTTATCTAAATTTCCCCTCAACTATAATTATCCGCCTTAATATTTTTATTTTAAATATAGTTTTTACTATTTTTCTTAAGATTAAAAAATATATATATATATTTTTACATATTTTTTAATTATTTTTCTCAAAGTTTTTTCAATTTTTTGAGTGTTTACTAAACTTATTTAAAAAAAATTTGTAACAAAAAATGATTTTTTTTGTTTTAATGTAATTTTTATTGGCCTATTGAACTAGCCGACCAATCAATCTTCTAGAATCTACATTTAAATAACTAAGTTTTAAGTAAACGAATTTATTAAGTATCTAAAAAAATATGGGATAAATTTAGAAAAGTATCTTTAAAGAGGGAGATTTAAGAAATTTTCCCTTAAATTTAAAGCAAGTTGTTAATGCATAAACTATATTAACAACAAATGAGTTATAACCAAATTGGTTTATGAACTTGTTGGACCACTAGAGTTCATGAAATAATTGTCTGCTGTAATATTGCTGTATCTATGAATATGCAGTACACGAGCGTCGGTCTCCTTTTAACGAACAAACAAGTCGTAGGCGGGGTAAAGCATTTCCGTTCCTTTGGCTTCTGGGTAATGCATTCTGTACTTTTGGATAAAACCCAAAGGTACGGATACACAATTTCCAGGAAGCTTCCCATTCCCTAATTAAAGTTCATGTAAACTGATTTCTATTTAGTATTATATATGTGATGATCTATTTAACTAGTAATTATATATGATTTATTTACAGTAATATTTATTTTAACTGATCCGGTTCGGCATCCGGTCCAAATTTTAAAGGACCGAACTCTCCTGGCCGTCATTTAAATACAAAAATAGTGTTTAAATGATCTTACACCATTAATAGTTAAACATGTGGGTAATCCGCACCATCAAAGCGATAGATCATAAATGGAAGTCCCCAAAAACTTCATTTTTTAGAGATTTGAACCATCCGATCTGTGTACTTTAATACCAACCGTTGTTGTTGGTTTTAATGCTGATATTAATGTTTGCCAATCAGATGGTTCACATGTACTTATGAGCATGATTCTTTAAATAAAACATGTTCTAGTGATGGTTTGCCATTTGGACAATTTATATTGATCACAAATGCGCACCACATGACATAATAATAGACCACACTTCAATGGTGTAAGATAAAAAGTTATAATTTGATGGTTTAAGATCATTTCAACACCATTTTGGTGTTTAAATGTCAGTCAAGAGCCATTATCTCATTATTTAAACATTGATTAGGATTTAATAATATAATTAATACAAATGCAAAAACTCTTGAAATGGTTATATCTTGTATTGAGTGGATACCAAGAAGGGATTCCTAGGCATGATTGAAGTTGCGTATGACACAATTCTCTGCTAGCCCCTACCATAATAGAGTTACCCTGCTTTAGCAGGTTTCCATCCTCTTTATAAACATCTTGCTACTTGCTTTAGTAGGTTCCCATCCTCTTTACTCGTTCAACAGTTCTACCCTCTTCTCTACTTACTCATTTGCAGGGAGCTAGAAAAGAGAATATGAACCAATTAATACTGCTAGAGGAGGTAAACCTTCATTTGGAGGGAGTTAGAAAAGAGAATGTGAATCAATTAAAGCAGGTGAACTCTATTCTGATAGGGTAAAACTATGACGTATGCAACCTTCATTTGCAGGGAGTTACAAAGAGCTATATCGTACGCAGCCTAAGATTTTTTAGAATTTGCTTGAAAATCCAAATTCACTTTGCGCAAAATGGGTAAAAACTATAATAAATTGGTAATAGAGATATTTGGACCGGTAACCTCCTTAGAAACCTCTCTAGGTCCCAGTGGCATATACGCACATTGAAGCTTGTGGGGGCTTAGGCCCTCCACAAGTTTTGGAAAAAGCCTTTAATGATTAACTAAAGGTTTTTTTAAGGCCCCTTCAAATTATATTTACGGGACACCCCATAAAAATCCTCCTTATATTTGTAACTAAAGTTTCTATTTTTGCAACAAGTGTTAAAGAGTGGAAGCATCGGTTGCAGAGTGAATCTTCAGCTACAAATAAAAGAACTCTTTAAATCAACTCTTGAGCTACCTCTCTCTTGCTCTACGTTCTCTCTCCATTTGCTTTCCTCTCTCTCTCTCTCTCTCTATCCCATCTCTCTTTCTCTAACCTCTATATCTTATTAACTCCAAAATCTTTAGTTTCTTTGACTCTAAATCATTTTTCTAAACCCTATATTCTAAATCCTTAATTTCTTAAACCCTAAATTCATTTTTAATATAATTTCTAAATCACTAATTTAATACTAAACTTGAAATCCATCTCGTAAACCCTATTTTCTAAATCGATTTTTTTTTCTAAATCATAAACTCATTTTCCAATCCTTTATAATAAATATTTTTCTTTGATTATATTTATTTATTCAAATTTTTTATTTCTTATGTAAAGTTTAATTTTGTTATTGATGTTGGAGTTTATTGTTTAGAGACTATCTAACTATTACTTAAAACACCAAAATGACATTTAAATGGTATGTTAGGAGGATTTATATAGTCAAATTTGATGATTTTAATATGAACCTTATGTCTTTAATTTGCATGCCTTATGTTAAGGTTCATCAATCGAATTATTTGACTTTCTTTATATTTCGTGATTTTTGGATTTAAAAAAAAAAATTCTACTTTGGAGAACGGAGGAAAAAAATTTTGGGCACTTTAGAAAGCAATGCCTCAAAAACAAACTTTTTAGCAAAAAAACCCGACTTCAAATGTTTTAGAAAAACGGTGCTTTCACGGATTTTGGAACTTTAGAAAACTGTGAAAGCATATTTTTTAAATAGTGCTTTCACGATTTTCTGAAGTTCTAATATCCGTGAAAGCACTATTTTTTTAAAACATTTGAGGTCAGGTCTTTTTTGCTAACAAATTTATTTTTGAGCCATGTTTCTCTAATTATCCCGATTCCGGATATATTGACTACAGGCTATCCGATGCCCCCTCTTCAAGAAAATCCTGCCTTCACGACTGCTTGGTCCTGGAAGGGAATCATGAGTCAGGGACGCTACCAATGAAAATGTGCAATATACTATTAGAGATGGTTCGAAGTTAAAATATTGGATTGATCCATGGCTTGGTAATTATTCCACAGTAAGGAAATATGGTAGAAGCGGTTATCGAAGATGTGTACACTGATGGAAGATGAGATGTCCCCCAAGCAACTACAATTCTAATGGCAAGTGCATGGGATAAATTTACAAATCACCATGGTATTTTGCATGAAGGTAAAAGATAAACTGGTTGGGTCGAATACATTTGATGGTAATCTTACTCTCAAATGTGCTTGGGAGGCAGTTAGAGAAAGAGCTACTCCAGTTGAGTGGGAAAAGTTTATTTGGCACACAAGGCACTTAGTCCCAACTCTTGAAAATGTATTTTCAGAAAACTACCAACTATTTAAAATTTATGTAAAAGAGGCTTGAGGCAGTTAGAGGCTTGAAAATGTCCTTTGTTGGGATCATCTCTTCTTTGATTGTGGATAGAGTAGGCGGCAGGATTTGGAGATCACTTCTTAATAGACTCCACAGTCCACATACCCAAAAAAGAAGAAGGAAAGAATCAATTGGAATTACCAAGCAAGAACTTGGTACGGGGAAAATATCGTCAGACTGGCTTTCGCCTGATCTATATGGAATGTTTGGAGTGAAAGGAACTCTCGTATATTTGATGGCATAAACACACACAAGAAGGTGCTGCTGAAAAATATCAGAGAGCAGGTAATCGTTAAATTGAATGGTGATTGTGTTGTTAAAGAGAGTTTGCATAAAAATTATTTATTAAAATGAAAAATACATCAAAACCAAATATTATCGGAAAGGATACATTTTATTCATTAATTATTTAAAGTTGGTAGATGGAGCACAACTTAATTAGCAGTAACAATGGAAATGTCTAGGTGTTCTGCAAAATCCGCCTCTCTCGTTACAACTCAGTTGGCACTGGGTCATGCATGTTTCATTATTGCAACTCGGCATAGGGTTATCGTTGCAACATTTGATCGCCTCTACTTGAACCTCATTCACTAATATATTCAAAATGAGACACTTGTTAGTTACTCAGTAGAAAAAACTTTGAATAGATAAATAAATAAAATGTGTGTATTTTTATTTTTAATCCAACATTCTTCCTTTTCAACCCAGTTTTATATGGTTAAATCATTGACTAATTTAAATAAGACGATGGAGATTGTTATAGATGTTGAGATCATGATCCTACCATCATACGGTCAGATTTGGATTCCACGTGGTAGACCTTTGATCTGTGAACATGTTGATTTGTTATTATTGTGCCACGTGGATACAACGTTGATTGTTTGTGATAACTAAGTCTCAAGATCTTTGGTATTGAAGATTGGAAAAAAATGATCTAATTTAAAGCAATCAATAGATTAAAGACTAAGGAAGAATCTTAAGTTATAAATAAAAATAAAGAAATAAGAGAGTTTGAAACTTACATGCGGCACAAATCACTATGCACAGGAGGAAAAAAGTCAACAATTTAACCATGCAGTGATTCTCTCAATGCATCAAGTTCGTGCCTACTTATAGTTAAAAAAAATCTTTTGGAGAAATTTTTTTACCATATTAGAATGATTTTATTGCTATATGAATTTGGTAACTATGGAGAAGATTTTTTACTATAATTAAACCTATAAACCAAATGTCTTGTATGGTAGTAAAATCTTTGTATTTTAATATTTTTTATTGCTATTTTAATTTCATAATAAAATATTGTATGTATACTAAAGTGTGAAAATATTATAATTATATAATATAAAAAAGAAAAAGAAAATATTATAATTATTTGTATGCTAAAGTGTGAAAATGAATTAGGCTATTTCCATAGTGAATCCAATCCATGAAAAACTCGGTGTCTCAATAGGGAGGGCTGGGTTTGGGTTGGCCTTAAACGAGCCAATACATTTATGAATCGAGCTTACGTTACATTAGCCCATATGTGGGTCGTCCATCAATTTTTATATAAATTAACTCAATATGGTGGAGCAGGGCCAAGTTTTGACCAGGCTTTAAGGCCTTTAAGACTGTCCCATACAGAGCCCAACTTACTCATTGGGCTGGGCTAGCTCATTTATGCATCAGGCCTACCTACCTTAACTCATGCCCAACTCATTCGAGGTCAGGACGGGCCGAGCTCAAGCCTAGCCCGTTGAGAAACTTAAGCAAAACCAATCCAATGATATTTGTATTTGTATCGAGATGGGATGCTGTGAATTATACTTGTAAAACGTATCTTATCTACATTTATATGTAATAGTTCTATAACCTTTTTTTTTTTTTGATGAAAAGTTCTATAACGTTTTGAAACCCAACAATTTATTATAATTTTCTATATAAATATGATTATCAAGAATCTCAAAGGAAAAAATCTTTATACATATATGTCAATAACATGTTTAAATATCAGCCAAATCTCATAGATATCGGCCAATCTGTAGGATGTCGGATTAGGCCATACCCACTTTTTACTGAAATCATTGGCTAGATATGGTGATCTCGTGAAAAGCAATAACATTATTGAAACTGAACTTTTGGCAATTCATATGGGACTGGTGGAAGCAAAGAATATGAAGATGGAGGATCTGGAAATCAAGGTTCGAGCCCAACTCACTTATCAGGAGAAAAAAAAAAAAAACATCCAAATGGCAAATGGAAAATCTGGTAGTTGAAATTCAAAAACGTCTTAGTGATTTCAGGAACTGCAAGATTATTTGCACCTGGCTGGAGCTAAATAGACGCGTAGATCTAATGGCTAGCATTGGGACAAACTTGATTAGCTATAAGATCTGGGTGGGAAATGAAGCATGTCCGGAATCTTTAGCAACTCTCCTTAGAGTTGATTTGTTAATTACTTACTCTAGATTGTGATCATCTCTATTTCTTTGATTCATTAATATAATGACCCACCAACTTCAAGCTGATTATAAAAAAAAATAAAATACATGTGACGGCGATGAGTATGTTGAGTTGGACATATGGAAGAGATAAAATTCAGAACGATTGCATAAAATAATTTTTGAGCGTGATACTTACAAGAAAAAAATTCTAAAATATCTCTTGAGATAGTTTGGATATATTTATGAGAGGCACAAATACATACCCTACATAAAGTGTCACTCAAGCACAAGGAAATAAAAAGAGGAATACGAGTTGTCACAACAGACTTACAAAGGTGAACTCAAGTAAATAAAATAAGGCTATGATGATAATGATGATGATGATTTTTTCGTTCTTTTATAACTTAGGTGTCCAAGCCTCTTAGATCACCTGACTAATCCCAACGACATGCATGTGCCCCAAGTTAGCAAGAGATATAAACCCGTAAGGTAACCTTAAGGGAAGGATTCTAACTCAAGGCGCTTTGCTTTTTGAGGCTAGTACGTGACCAGCTCCCCAAACCCTTTGATTATGACATATTCGACCAGCCATAATTACTTATGAGTGAACCGAACTGAATCACCCTACTTACCGGTTTGAAGTTGTTACAGTGGCGAGCAAATCAGGTAACCCGCATGGAAAATTATAATTGACGGACATCAAACAACATACCTACAACGGAATGCTTACATGATATACAAGTGGATGGCCCGATCTGCATTGCTGGGACTCGCTGCTGTTTGTGGTTCGCCATATGTAAGTGTCGTGACTCGTAACCCGCATTGGACAATTTTGATTCATCGATTAAATATGTGCTGTGATAATTGCCAGATCTCCGACGAATATGCGATCCACAAGAGTCGGTCTATTTAAACTAACAAACAAATCAGAAGTAGGGTAAAGTATTTTCGTAGTTTTATCCAATAGTAGGGGCATACAATTTCCAGGATGATTCCCATTCCCCAGTTAGAGTTCACGTAAAAGCGAAAAAGTCCTTATTTTCAACAAAATAAATAAATAAATAAATAATTTTAAATCCAAATCGTGAGCGTCGAAGTCCCATCAACCCTTGACGCTTTGACGCCCACCCCTCGCCTATATATACGTCGCCCAAGTCTCGTCGTTCGTCCGACAGAAAGAAAGCACGAGAAAAAAGAGGGGAGAGACAGAGAGAGAAAGAAGAGAAATCGAAGAGAGAAATTCGAGTTGTTTAATCACGGCTATATTTGGAGCCGTCGGGTGGGATCTCCACCGATCTGAACGAAACCTGCAGGTTTCGAAAATTGATAAAAAGGCCAGCCACCTCCTCGTCGAGAAGACCCCTTCGCCCCACGGCGGTAGGGGAGCCTTGCCTTCTGAAGGCGGTAGTCCATCTGATCTCCTCTTCCTCGCCGGTGGAGGTCTCCTCGTTGTCGACAAACAACTGACCTAACCCTATTTACTATATATAGTTCTTCGTTTCTAATTCTTTATTATTAGTCGTTAGTTTTTCTGATTAGAGAGAGAAAGAGAGATGTTGACCATCAAGCGAGTTCCTACCGTTGTTTCTAATTACCAAGAGGATGGCTCTGAAACTCTCGGCTGCGGACGCAATTGTCTCGGAAAGTGTTGCTTACCTGGTACAAATCTAAACTACTTTTCATTATTTTATCTTGATTCTTTGTTTTTTTAAATATACTTTTTTTCAATTATAAAATGGGTTGAAATCGATTTTATAATAAAAAAATAAAAAATCTTTAAAAAATAGAACTTTATAATTTAGGCAAACAAGCATGCATATTGATTCGTATCTTACCCGGTTGATGGGTGAAATCTACCATGGTTGGATTATCTTAACCGTATGTTTAATTGGGTTTTTTGTAATCTTCTGAATCCATGATCGATTCTGATAAATTGGGCGTTTGAAGGGTTTTAGGAGGGGCACTAAATCGGGTTGCACCTGTATTTTTCTATGGTCCAATCGATTGGAATGGGGGTCGTGGTTGCAGATTATGGGTGGAGATGAATGGTTTAAAATTTGAGTTTGCTGATATATATGATCCATGCTATCCTGTGAAACAAATTTTGATAGGGTGATAAAAATGCAAAAATATGCATATATATATATATATATATATATCGGCTGATATCCATGGTTTATAATGACTCATCAAAAAAATAAAAAATTGGATGGTTTATAATACCTGCTGGTACCAGTAAATCCCATCGGTATATACTGCTATTGGATGAAGCTGGCAAGCTAAATAGGCTATAAAATGTTTTAAAATACCAGCTGGTACAGTATATACTTATACTTTCATCAAAAAAAGAAAAGAAAAAAGTATATACTTACACGGCCGGAAGAGACTGGTACAGTAAGTAGGCTTATGAAGATCTCGGCCGAGATGTTCATTATACTGTTTATACCAGCCCAGTATAATACTGTATACCGTATAGTATGATATTTCTTACATATTTATTAATTTTCTTAAAAAAAAAAAACTAATGGCACCTGGCTGTGATCAGTATATACCACTGTAGTAATATTTTAAACCTTGCTCCTACCCCGTCGATATAAGGGTATTTTTTGTATGTCTTCCAGTGATATTTTAAGCCATGTTCATTGGTGTTTCTTGTTTGTGGAAGAATCTTTGCTACAAATTTTAATGAAAAAAAATGCATGTGATTATGTATTGATCAATTATTGTTGGTTGGAATCTTCAGTGTCGACACTTCCTCTCTACACTTTCAAGAGAGAGAGAGAGGCAATTAAAGGAGTTGTGAGTGAATTTGAGGACCCCCAATTCTCTTTCCTCAACACCTTACTACTTGGACAGGTAATGACCTTTCTATCTTTTTGATGCCTTCTATCTTTTTGTATCTCCCCTCTCCTCACATTTATTTGATGTATTCGTTTTGATAAATGGCAGTGGGAGGATCGCATGAGCAGAGGGTTGTTCCGCTATGATGTCACAACCTGTGAAACGAAGGTGATCCCTGGGAATCATGGTTTCATTGCACAGCTAAACGAAGGCCGCCACCTTAAGAAACGGCCCACCGAGTTCCGAGTTGACCGAGTCCTCCAACCATTTGATGGGAAAAAGTTCAATTTCACCAAAGTTGGGCAGGAAGAGGTCCTCTTCAGGTTTGAACAAACCGAGGACGATAAGACCCATTATATCCACAGTGCCCCGATTAGTGATACAGAAGCACCTAGCGTCATAGCCATTAATGTAAGCAAGCCCTATATTTGCAGTCAATCTCGCTTTCCAGGTTCATTTCATCAGTTGATGTTTTTTCTTATTAGTTACTTTGTATGATGTACAATCCCATAAACCCATAATTGATTTGGTGAATTATTTAGCAAGTGCTATTTCTCTCTCAACTGGGAATGTAATATTGTGAACCATGATGTTTGAACTGGTAAAGAGAAATAGAGAATTATGTTTCTATTGACAGTGATTGCTGTTCTGCTGCTTTCAGGTGAGCCCTATCGAGTATGGGCATGTGCTCCTGATACCTCGTGTTCTCGACTGTTTGCCACAGAGGATCGATCACGAGAGCTTCTTGCTCGCTCTGCATATGGCGTTGGAAGCAGGGAGTCCCTTCTTCCGATTGGGTTACAACAGTTTGGGCGCCTTTGCTACCATCAATCACCTCCACTTCCAGGTGCCTTTACTCATCAAATTCTTCTTTCTAGTGATGCCTTGGGTACAAGAATAAAATTGGCCACAGTTATTGTATTTATTATATATTGACAATGATAATTCATTGTTATGATGACAGGCTTATTATTTAGCGGTTCCATTTCCAGTTGAGAAGGCGCCTACTCGAAGAATAGCCACTGCAAAGGGGGCACTGGAGAGTGGTGTAAAGATCTCCCGACTGTTGAATTATCCCGTGAAAGGTGTGGTTTTTGAGGGTGGAAACACTCTGCAAGATTTATCCAACGCTGTCTCCGACTCCTGCATTTGCCTTCAAGACAACAACATCCCTTACAATATTCTCATTGCAGATTCTGGCAAACGGGTCTTTCTCTTCCCTCAGGTAATTTTGCTTTTGGTACTCTTTTCTGTCAACCTTTGAGTTCTGTATTCCTTTTTACATTTATGATTTAACCCCCTTATCTTTCTTTCCTAAATCTATGTCAAAGTTTTATAGTGTTGAGGTTCAAGTGAGCCAAGAGGTTCAATAAATCCACCAACTAATGCAATCTTCCATCTATTTTCTGAATGATCTTGCAGTGTTATGCTGAGAAACAGGCTCTTGGAGAAGTGAGGCAAGAGATTCTGGACACCCAAGTAAATCCTGCCGTATGGGAGATCAGTGGGCATATGGTGTTGAAAAGGAAGAAAGATTATGAGGAGGCATCAGAGGATTACGCATGGAGGCTGCTTGCTGAGGTTTCTCTCTCTGAAGAAAGGTTCCAAGAGGTGAAGGCGTATATCTTGGAGGCCGCAGGGTTCGAAGAAGTAGGACAGGAAGAGCTGGACGGCGAGAATGGTGAAGCTCTGTTTGAGTCTCCTCGGCCACCGGCCACTCCATATTTCACCGAGGGCTGTCTGGTTCAACAGTGACGACTCGCTCTGCTTCTCTGTTTTGTTACCTAGCTGTATCCATTCTGTTTGTGATGGTAAAAAGACTAGGTTAAAAGTATACCCATATGTTTGAATGAAACCACCCGTGGTTGCACTGATTACTAGTAGGATTGAAGGATGTTTGGTTTAGTGTTTTATGAAGGTTATTGTGGCTTGAATAAACAAGCAGCAGTTTCACTCATTGCTACTAGGAGTGAAGGATATGTCTGTAAAATTATATTTGTTTAGCGTTATGGATGAGTGAAGGATATGTCTATAAAATTATATTGGTTTAGCGTTATGGATGAATTGACTCTTTGGGTTCATTTTTATTCTGTAAGCATTGCGATGTTTTGTTCTATCTGTGGCAAGTTCTTTATGAAAAAGGGAAAACTGAAAAGCAAATTGTGTTCTAAATATTCGCAAAATGCATCCAGATTTTCCTGCCATTCAATCCTACCCGATTCGCCTATTGTACTGAAATAGTATCGGCAATTTTTCTTGGGTAACTCTGAAAACGAGGTTTAAAACTGTAATATACATGTGGTGAATCCCATTTCACGGGTGATGATCAAATTTTCACGGGCGATGTATGTACATGTGGTGTATACAGTAATATACTTGTGGTTTTAAATATTGGCAGAGATTGATACATATTGCCATGGGCCCAAGGATCCAATTTTTGGATTTCGTTTCGGTTTCGGGCTGGACCAAAACTGAAATTTTTATTCAAAATTTCGGCCGAAAACTTCAAATACATACAGTATGAACCGAAATCTTCAGTTTTCGGTTTCATTTTGGTGGGGACTCAAACATTTCGGCCGAAATCTTTTGAGAACCATGCATTGGCCTGATCCGAGTTGATATAGATATCAGCCTATATATAATATAGGCATATACTGGCCGAAATATTTATCATATTAGACTATATGAACCGGATTTAATATCAAAATTGTCATTTGGGCAATTAATTTTCCTTTTCTTTCAAGTTATATTTGTTTTTCTCAATGCTTTAAAATAAAAAAGTAATTAAATATCGGCTGCTGGTATAGTCAATAGTCAATACACAAAGAATCGGTTATTTACGCCCGGATTTGTACCGGTTTTAAGACCTTGAGGCAGACAACTGCAACCAAGTGGTACACTGGTCTGCCATCATATAATGGGGCCTTGCACTTTCTATTGCTGTAGGTTGGTTGATTTAGGACTTTAGGTAAGTGACAACAATGAGTTGTGTGATGTGTGATATGCTTCGGATTACAGATTACAGGTTACTCATCTCGAAAGCAAAACCATCCACTGTTAAAGAACGGCCACTTAAATGTACGAAATTTATGCCCAACCCTTTTTCTTGTCGATATAATTGCACTTTATGCCCATAACTTTTTCGTTTTGGTAGGTCCTTTCATAAGGACCTGGAGAATTGGGTGGTCCTAGTTTTATTACCATTGGATGCTTAGGATATTGATATGAAAACATAATAGGTCTAAAGATTTTTGGTACACAAAATTTGGGCAAAAGAATAGAGATCATCTTTCAATACAATCTTTTGTGCTACAATGGCATTTAATCCTATGGGAGAACCCATGGTGGTTTCACATGTCACACGTCCCAAAAATTGGCCCGACTACCAAGAGGGTCGGTGCTTCCTTCAGGAACCTAAAAAAAAGAAAAAGAGAAGCGCATGTTACACAATAGTTTTGTCGTTTACTTTCCAAGTGATAATCCTTCTGAAAGGACCTGATCACTACCCGTTTTGTTAGTTGCCATTTTGAACCCTTCTCTTAGCACATTATATTTTCGAGGAAATTATTTAATTTTCTCCCAAATAAAGATATTTTATTTATTTATTTATTTATAGTTGAAATAAAGATATTTAGCTTAATGGCTCTTAAACTTTCACCTCGTCTAAATGATCTAGATTTTAATATCTTTCCATTTGAATGCCCTGCACTTAAGATAATAGGTTAAATGTCAATATAAATCTGGATGGACCTTTTTTTCCTCCTCAAACTCACTTTTCTCTGAAACTCTAACCCTTTCTATCAAACAGGCAACGACTCAGCGGACAAGGTTCATTGCCTTTTCTCCCACTTTCATTGCCTTTTTTTTCTTTCTCTCAAACTCTTAATAATATAAAGGCACTTTTCTTATAGGTAAGTTTGGCTCGAACTTGCAACCTTAAGGGTGCAGCAATATTGTCAACATATGGACCCAAGCCCATATAAAGGCATCTTTGCTTTCTCCCTTTTTCTTATTCTTCTCAAAACAGAGAAGAATAAGAAGCAGAGGAGTAGCTGATTATGTCGATTGAGTGACTCCTATAGAGTGAGTAATTCATGATTCAGAAAAGCATGAGCAATCTGTGTATGAACTGAGTAACTAGTAGTAAAAGAGGAATGCTAAATTTGGGGTGCGCATGTGCCCCTCGGATTAAGCGGGTGTTCTAAAAGGTTGGGATACCCAGGTTATTAAAAAAAACTAGCAATAAGAGAGAGAGAAGATGAAACAAGAAATTAGAGTTTTAAGTGTTGTTGTGGATGAAAGTTATTTGCCTTCACTTTGACAGTGACATTGCCCCAACAAGAAAATTCGGCTTGTCTTCTTACTCAAAATCTTTCTTTCAAACTCTGACCCTTCTATCACATAAATCTTTACTATTATATAAAAATAATAATAGTTTCTGTCAATTTTTCTTGCTTAAAATGCCCCTAATCATTGAACTTTCAAAATAAAATCGCCAATTCCACGTCACCAAACTCTACTCTCCCCATGGTTATATGCGATTAGAAATAGATACCCTTTCCCTCCCCCTCATCTCTTCCCCGCCAAACCCCATTTCCCTCCATCAATTTTTTGCGCCTCTCTTTTTCAAGATCCAGGGTTTCGTTCTCAAATTGAGTTCTTGAATGTTTTTGGTTAGGGTTTTAGTGAGAGATTTAGTATTGCCTTCAAAATTTAAATGTCGGTTTTTACCTTTTCTAGGGCTGATCCCTATTTTTTGGGGCTTCTACTGTTGAATTTCCAATTGTTTTATTAATTATTTATCATTATTAGATATTTGAAATTGGTAATGTATGATCTATTAGGGAACTAATGCTTGATTTCATGAATCTTGATTTATTACGATTTAGGGTTTATTTTGGGGGAAATATGAGTGACGCACTCTAATCATTTAGGTTAAGGAAAAAAATTTCTTTTTTATTTTAATTTATTTTATAAACTGTGAAGCTTCGTGTTTCAGCTAGATGCTTTTTTCTTTTAGAACCTGGATTGTTTATCCATATTCATGCCATCCAATTTTGTCCAGTGCTTTATGAAAAATGCTTGGAACTTTGAATTAGTGAACCTGTCGCGAATCAAAATGAGGAAATGATCCTTATTCTATTCTTTGTTCTAGCTTGAGTTTGATACAAAATTTTCACTGCTTAAAATTCTTCATTAATGAATTTTTATATCATCAGATAATTTCTCATGCGTAGTTGATTGATTATCTTATATTTTTTGAAGGTGTGATTGGGAATTAAGTGTCCCATGATGCATGAATAGCTTCTCGAGCTGATTATTTATTATTATTATTATAGATTATTTCCCTTTTTTAATTATTTTTTGAATTTTGGTTAGGCATACGTCTCGCCTCCGTGGGGCTTAATCGCCTCAGCTACACATTTCCCATTTAAAGCAATGGTCATAATGTGAACTCTTGAGTATTATATAATATTCAAAGTACTTTTTGAGTATTATATTTGTAATTTGATCATATAATTGTATGGTGTGGCAGATTATTGGGTGCCAATGCTGGGTTTTTGTCATGTTCGATACCTCATGTCTGTGTTTGACATTGGCACATATGCCTATATATGATTAAATATTATTGTGATAATTAAGTTGTTTTACTCGCAAGTGCATGAATCGGTATGCAGATAGTAGGTGCAGAGTATGAGATCGTTCTCACGAGGATTGGTTAGAAAATTAAAAAAAAGAAATAACAACTAACCAAAAGAATTACCACAGATCTAGCATAGTATTTAACTAGTTTAAAGATTTTGAGAGTTTGATAGATGAGATAAACACTAAACAATAAATTAGAATTTAAACAGATAATGAAAGATAAAGATTGAGATGCTAAATCCTCCCATCGTAGGTTTATCATTCATGCAGTACAAATATGTAATTAAGATATGAGATTCACGAAAAATGTCTATGTGCAAGCACTGGACCCGAACATGCATGAGTTCTAAATTGCAAATCTGAGATCACGGTGATGTATGATTAACATCTCATGAATGTATGATTAACACTCACACCTCAGATAATATTCAGAACTTAATCTCTGGATAAATTTTACATTACCAATCTAAGATCAAGGAGATGTATGATTAACATCCCATGAGTGTATGATTAACACTCACACCTCAGATAGTGGTAGAACTTAAACTCTTATGTAAATTTCACACTACTGATCCAAGATCATAGAGATGCATGATTAACATCTCATGAGTGTATGATTAATACTTAGACTTCAGATAGTAATAGAAATTTAACTTCGAGATGGGCAATGATTAGAATAGAATTACCATTATAAATTTGAGATCATAGGGCATGATTAGCTCTCAGATCTCAAATAACAATCAAATTATATTTATAATTGATAATAACATCAGGGTCCTTAAAAGAATCTCACATCTCAACTGTAGATTTGTATTATTATGAATGAATATCTCGGATGGGGTTCATTAGATCCCCATCCTCAAGGAAACTAGTCATGCATGATTAAAATAAATAACATGATTAAAATAGAACTACTAAATGACATTGAAATATTATAAAATACCTCAACAATGACAGCTTTTAATCCAACTTTAAACCAACGAATATAATAAGTCATCAATAGCATAAATGGAAACTAATCTAAATCTTATGCCTAGGAAAATGAAGAACAAAAATGAAAAATAACAGTTGAAGGGAAACTAAAAATTAGATAAAAAAATATGAAAAGGATCCCAACTCTCCAAAGGGAGAGACACATGACCCTAACTCTAATTTTCCCTTAAATAGGGTGTAATTTCGAAACCCAACTTTTCCCCCCCTAATTTTGACTAATTTTTGGCTTTAAAAATATCAAGATTCAGTCCAAACTTGATTCATCGAGTCTATTACTCAATCCATCGATTTTCCCAGATTTTCGTGAAACTCGACCCAATTCTTCAACATACATAGCCTCAGTATTTTGGTCATAACTTTTTACTCCGAATTCGAATTGAGACGATTCTTGTGATGTTGGAAATAAGACAACGAGCTATACAACTTTGGTGTTTTAGTAATTTCATGAATCTAATATTTTAAAGGTCAAAATTAAGGTGTAAGTCGAGATAAGTTTTAAATAATCCAAGGTTGCACGAATTTGACGTTATATTCTGAACTCTTGGATTATTTTATGCTCAACTTATCTCCAGACATGTAAATTACTAAAATTATATAAAATATATTAAATAGTTTTCATCGGGTGGCTAAATGTAGGTTTTAGAGTATGAAATATGATTATATTTCACACCTCATCACAGCCCCAAACCTATACTTTGCTAGTCTTTGAACAAAGAAGAAGATAAACAAAATTGAAAAATAAACTAACAACCTAAGAAAAGTAAAGAATGTCACTTTCGTAAGGAGCACGATTGCATTTAGCAAATGCAACAAACCTTTAAACCAATAGGTGATCCTTAGTGGAGGAGTTTTGTCTCCTGAGGGTTTTCAGTGAAGTTACCCACAAATTTTAACACAATTTTGAAATCATTGATAAAATTGAGTTTTCAAAACATATTTTTTATATATATTTAACTTTAAAACTCAAAACTATTAATCAATTTAATATGCGAATTCTCAATTTTAAATAACAATATTATACTAATTATACTAATATCCATTCAAATTAATCTAATGCTCAAATAGTTAGATAACTCATCCATTCATGCCTAAACATGAAGTGTGTGCATACTTAAATCAAGATTCATCCATCTTGGAACCAGTCCAAACAATAAATCATAAGATCTCATGTCTCGACTGAATCCTCACTTTAGGTATACTCTCGAAATATGATCACTCCGATGATGGGTTCATTTTCGCTTACATGTGAGAGATCAAAATAAAACAAGCAAAAAGGTCTCACATGATAGAAGAAATGTGATGTAATCAATGAATAAAAGAGAATCTCATCGAAAGATACTGTATATCCTATGCATGTCATATCAAGCACCATAGGTATTATATATTCACTCTCCACAAGGTAGTTATCAATGCAAAATTGGATCATGAAGGTCTTTTGTAGGATTGTAATGGGGCTCAGGTAAGGGTAAGAAAGAAAGGGAAGTTGAAATTAAAAGTTTTCGAGAAATTAGAAAAGGAACTAACTTTTGATTTTTCTATTTCTCTTTTTTCTTTCCTAATATCTCGCTATCATTCTATTTTTCTCAACTTTCTTTTCTTTCCTCACTCATTTTTCTTATTTTGAATTTCATTTTCTTGAAAAACCTCATATTTTTTATTCATTTTCAATTATTATTATTAATTTTTTTTTTATATATTTCTGCCATACACTTTTAGTAAATATCACAACTCGGTGTCTCTCCACTTACTCTCTTTTCATTTATTCTCATTCCTCGTTCCTAATTTCTCAGAAATAAGAAAAGTACGGCTGAATTTTTAGAAATGGTGAAGGGATAAAGATTAACGTGACTTATTAAAAAATATATAAAGATAAATTTTTCAATAAACTCAAAGGGGTATTAGAAGGATAAATTTACATGAAGTGAGGTATTTTAAGCACAAACGAGCCAAAGATGACCTTCAATCATGTCCTCAAAAGATGATAACTTTGGCTATTTGTCTTGAGCAAACATACGATACGTTCTAGGATAATAAACTGAATTTAATGTCATGCAAAGTCACAAGTCGAAATAAAATGTATGAGATTGTGCAAAAAAAATTCGTATTCAAAGACAACTCCGAGTTTATGTAAACTCTCATCAAGGACGGGAAATTAGCTCTAAAGCTTACCGGGTTTAGTCTCCACTAAGAACTTAGGATTCAAAGTTCAAAATAGTTCATTGATTCTAGATCTTAAGCATGGTATATGTGCACAAAATGTCTAGGCATGAATTTTAGGACTATCCTCAAATTATCACATTAAATTTCATTATCCTAGATAGAAGTAATCAAAATATGATATCAATATTTTTAAAATTAAATTCACATGCATCATTAACTAAAGTTTGAAAACTATCATAAAATAACATGTATGATGACTTCTTTTTTTGTGATTTTAGGGATATCAAAATAATAAAATCACACAAATTACACCCCCAAACTTGAATAAAATAATGTCCTCATTATTGATAATAAATAAAATATTAGATTAAAGTGAAAAAACATGTCTGAAATAATGATTTGAGGCTGGTGGTAACACATGAAAAGGGGGAGCTACAAAAAATCATTTCCCAAACCTGCATGAAAATATATCAATATATCCAACCATCCTCACCACATGAAAAAAAAAATGTCAATAATATTGAAGAAATTATCAATAGTAACAAAATGCTACTAGGATAACACTATCAAAACTATAATCAACTATAAAAACATGAAAATCTAAGAAATTTTTTTATTATTTATATATATATATATATATATATATATATATATATATTAATTTTTTAAGAGAACAAAAAAAAAAATAACAAAACTAATTTATAAGGTGTAATGACATTCGGAGTCCACCAGGATCCCAAATCTGGATGAAAAATTTTCTGAGAATGATCAATAACTTATTTAATAGTCCTTACATTTCTCTGGTCAGAGACTTGGTTATAGCCCCATGATGTGCCCAAGTTCCACCATTGTAGTCCATCTCTACCCTTAAAATCTTTACCTTGTATTTTACATTCCCATGATTGCACTCCTGATTCAAACCCATTAACCTTTTTTCAGCATTCTGTTGATTATCTATGTATTCAATGAATGAGCAATAGATTTGAAATTCATCTATTTTCCCCAAACCGAATTCACATTCATCAGAAAAGGTTGTCTCCCTTATCAGGTGTTGTAAGGGTGTCAATTTTTACCTCCCTCGACTCAATTTGATTATCAATTTCCTCCACGACATAAAAAACGCTCAATTCTATTTCTTCTTTACCTCGCACTAGCACTACCTCAACGCTCATTGTGCCATTCTCAAGCGTAGTGACCAATTGGTTCTCCTCATATTTCTAAACAAAATCAGGGGGTCCTCTTGAAGATATTCTTTATTCCAATCGATATCAATAAAAGAGTCCTCTATTTTATCTTCCATTTGTAAGTACTTGGTCATTTGACTAACATGAGATTGTATCCTAGAAAGTGATTGATTCATGGTGTGCATCAAACTTTTTAAATATTTTAAGGAGTAAGAAGAATTTTGAGTTGAACTGTGACAGCCCGGATTTCGGCACCCCGAAACCCGTGCCATCAGCACGATCATCTTGACCGTGCCCCTTAGCTAAGCACGGAACACTGGTATATCAAGCATAAAATAGAATAATAAACGAAATTACGGAGTTTAAATCCAAATTAAGCAATTCCCCAAAGACAGTTCTACCCTCATGCCTCTGCATGAATGGAGAACCGATCCGAACCATCGATGATAGCAATCATCACGGATGGTTCATCCCAAAAGAATAATCCCAACTCCATATATACATGGTTTAAACAAAACAAGGCTTGACATACCAAGCCGTACGAAACTCTCTCAAAAAGCCCTCAAAGTGGCACAACGGAGTCCTCTAGAAGAAGTCCTCAGGAGGTGGCTCCAACTCTTCGCCGGCCGCAAGGTCCGACTCACCGGGGTCAACGTCTCCTGAAGCCTCGGCAGCTGCTAGTAGTGGACCTGCGACGTATAGTCTATAGGGTGAGCTACATCCTAACTCAATAGGGAACAAACACAGTTGAGCATATAAATTATAACTCACATATATTCCATGATGTGTCTATGCAGTTATTGATGAAAACAGTTAAAAAGCATTTCATTTTACTGTTCATTACTTATGTTTTCATTTATTCATGAATGATGCTGAAAAGGCCAAAAGCAAAACTTAAACTTTCAACTTAAGTAATCCCCGAGCAATATAGCATCGAGCCCCGATGAGATACCCTTCATCGTCATCTATATAGACACTTTTAACGTATTCCCTGGGAATACAATATAGTACCCAAGCCTCTTTCCCCTGGGGATTGGTGGCGGGGTTTCACTTGTCTCAAATCAACACCCCTGGGGTGTGCTTACTATGTACGGATAAGCCTTCGCACTGGCCTACGGTTTGGCCGCCGTATCGGTCACGGATATCCTGCCGTGTCAGTCGTGGATATCCCGCCACGTCGGTGGGGTAACCTATCAAACCTCAAATAATAAAAATATCGGTGCCTTACATATAGTTATTCACCGTGTAAGTGTGCTATCTTATATCAGTTAGGCCCTATCAAACATGATTCAATCTTGGATACATCCCTGGGATGTATCCATTCACTTGCATCACACCTGATGCTCTTATCTCTTCACTTCATCATCCCCTGGGGATGGCTCATTATAATTACTCTTATGGATGTCACACGCACACACACTTTTCACAATTCTTAAGCAAATAAACATTTGAATTGAATTCTATATCACTACATACATGCTCTTGTAAAATAAAGTACATGTTCAAGGTGTTCCCTACCTCAAGTCTTCGTTTGCTCAACGCATCAAGGTCCCACGTGGCTCCTTGTGCACTAGTTCACACGTACCACCTATGGTACCACATAACAGGTGAAACATATCACTAAAGATGCAATAAAGGAAGTCCAAGACCCTCCATGAAGCTTAGAGTCAAACTCCAAAGTCAACATAATTTATCTTAGTCGATTAATCGAACTCCAAAATCGATTAATCGAACATGATTCGATTAATCGATTTTCAAAATCGATTAATCGAAAGTAAATATCGATTAATCGATTCTCAAATCGATTAATCGAGATTTTCATTCGATTAATCGAATTCTAATTCGATTAATCGAAATTCTCTGTTCATCCAAGTCGATTCTCAATTCGAGTAATCGAGTTTCTAAAATCGATTAATCGATCCCAAATCGATTAATCGAAAATTGAAATCGATTAATCGAAATCCCATTTCGATTAGTCGATTTTCCCAAATAATTTCCTGCAGCCCCCCTTGGGTCCACTGGAGGTTCCCAGTCGATTAATCGATACCCAAATCGATTAATCGAAATCCAAAGTCGATTAATCGAACTCCAATTCGTTTAATCGAAGTCGGGGTTCACTGACTTTTCAACTTCTCGGCCAATTTCGATTAATCGAAACCCAATTTCGATTAATCGAAATTGCCATATTCAGCCCCCCTTTTGGCTGTTCTTCTCAATCTTTTTCCACACTTTTTTCCTCTCTTTTTCTAAACCATTTACCTATGATTTACACAATTTTCAACTACAATCTAACCTCTACAACCTATGCATTTCATTCAAAAAAGTTTACCTTGAATCAATCTCAAATTGATTTCAAATCAAGTGGTTGGAAGGCTAGGGTTCCAGCTTTGCTTCTAGCGGATCCCTCGCGTCGAATCCGACGTTTATTGCTCGAATCTCCCTTCCTCAACTAGCATTTACTCCTTATATTAATCACTCTCTTTACTCCTCTCCCTCTCTTCTTTACTTTTCTCTCAACAACCAAAACTCTTGATTTTTAGGGCTATTAAACCCTTTTATCTCCCCCCCTAGCTTGTGTGTTGAGCACATGCACCTCAATAGGTGTATGTGACTTTAGATTTTCAACACACACCACATATCTACACAAACCATCACATCACATTCACTCATCACACTATACTAACTATCGAACTCCTAATTGGTCAAACCTGTGACCGATCGGGCACGGATCCCGAGGTCATAGTTTAGCGTGATTTTTCGGGCTATTACATGATTCATATGGTTATGTGTCTTGAAAGTATTGAGTTTGTTGTGAAAACTTATATGAAAAGTTATCGGGATAAGAACTTTGATAATCGTTAGGCATCATATCACACATTAGAGGTTGATTAAACGCACACATGTTATTGGGTTGACTCTATCAGTAACTTTGATAAGAGTATGACATCATATCATACATTAGAAGTTGATTAAACTCCCACATGTCATTAGATTGACTCTGTCAGTCATGGGTGTTTCAAACAGGATTGGGGTGGACTTGTTCAGGGTAATAATTTAAGTTGTTCAAGGGACATATAGGTATAATATGCATTGGATTTTCACAAATAGCACATGATTCTGGAATGAATCCATGCATTGACATGATTTTACCGATAAAACCAATTTTTTTTTTTGAATCGATTAATCGAATAGTTCACTCGATCGATCAAAAAATTCAAATTTTGAATTTTTTAAAATTTGAATTATTTAATTTAAAATTTTTGATTATTTCTTTTCAAAATCAATTGATCGACAACATACGTTGATTGATCGAACATTTTTTTTTTTTTTTGAATTTCAATTTTCAAATTTTGAATTTTAGAATTTAAAATTTTGATTTTTGATTTTTTGATTTTTTTTTTTGAATTTCAAATTTCAATTCTCAAATTTTGAATTTTTTTTATTTTTGAATTTTATTTATTTATTTATTTATTTTTGAATTTCAAATTTCAAATTTTAAAATTTTGAAATTTTGAATTTGAATTTTTTTTTTTTAAATTTATTATTATTTTTTTTTTATTTGTATTTTTTTTTTTTAAATTTGAAATTGAAATTTCAAATTTCAAATTTTAAGTTTTGAAATTTTGAATTTTAAATTTTAAATTTCAAATTTCGAATTGTGAATTTCAAACTTGAAATTTTGAAATTTCAATTTTCAATTTTCAACTTTTCAAATTTCAAAATTTGACTTTTTTTAAAAATAAAATTTGAATTTTAAATTTCAAATTTCAGATTTAAAATTTCGAATTTCAATTCTTAAATTTCAACTTTTGAATTTTTATTTTATTATTATTTTTTTAATTTAAATTTCGAATTCAAATGTCAAATTTTAGATTTTAAACTTTTTTTAGGTTATGAATTTCAAATTTAAATTTCAAAATTTTGAATTTTAAAATCTCAAAAATTTGAATTATGCAAGAGAAAAGAGATTTTGGTTGGCTCGATTGATCGAACTCAAAACTTTTCAGTTTTTTCGATTTTTTTTTAAACTAGCTAAAATACTAATTTAAATCTATAGAAATTCATAAAATTAATTTTCTATTTCCTAAAAATTATGAATTTTCTACGCCCAATCCCCGGGAATGACGCTAAAAACTTGTGATGATGAAGTTATTTTACTCGCAAGTGCACGAATCGGTTTGCATATAGTAGATGCATAGTACGAGATTGTTCCCACGAGAATTGGTCAGAAATTAAAAAAGAGAAATAACAACTAACCAAAAGAATTACTACAGATCTAGCACAGTATTTAACTTGTTTAAAGATTTTGAGAGTTTAATGGATGAGATAAATACTAAACAATAAATTAGAATTTAAATAAATAATGAAAGATAAGGATTGAGATACTAATCCTCTCATCGTAGGTTAGTTATTCATGTAATACAAATCTGTGATTAAGATATGAGATTCACGAAAGATGTCTATGTGGAAGCACTGGACCCGAACATGCATGAGTTCTAAATTGTAAATCTGAGATCACGGAGATGTATGATTAACATCTCATGAATGTATGATTAACACTCATACCTCATATATTATTTAGAACTTAATCAATTCTACACTACCAATCTAAGATCAAAGAGATGTATGATTAACATCCTATGAGTGTATGATTAGCACTCACACCTCAAATGGTAGTAGAACTTAAACTCTTGTGTAAATTTCACACTATTGATCTAAGATCATAGAGATATATGATTAACATCTCATGAGTGTATGATTAACACTCACACCTCAGATAGTAATAGAAATTTAACCCTGAGATGGGCAATGATTAGAATAGAATTACCATTGCAGATATGAGATCATAGGGCAGGATTAGCTCTTAGATCTCAAATAGCAATCAGATTCTATTCATTATCGATAATAACATCCGGGTCCTTAAACCAATTTCACATTTCAACCGTAGATTTGTATTATTACGAACAAATACCTTGGATGGGATTTATTAGATCTCCATCTTCAATGAAACTAGCCATGAATGATTGAAATAAATAACATGATTAAAATAGAACTACTAAATGACATTGAAATATTATAAAATACCTCAACAACTCCAATGACGGCTTTTAAGCCAACTTTAAACCAACGAATACAATAAGCCCTCAACAGCAAAAATGAAAACTAATCTAAATCTTACGCTTAGAAAAATGAAGAACAAAAATGGAAAATAACAGTTGAAGGGAAACTAAAACTTACATAAAAAAATATGAAAAGGATCCGAGCTCCCTAAAGGGAGAGACACCTGACCCTAACTCTAATTTTCTCTTAAATATGATGTAATTTCAAAACCCAACTTTTTCCTCCTAATTTTGACTAATTTTCGGCTTTAAAAACATCAAGATTCAGTCCAAACTCGATTGATCAAGTCTATTGCTTGATCCGTCGATTTTTTCAGATTTTCGTGAAACTTGACCCAACTCTTTAACAGACATAATCTTAGTATTTTGACTATAACTTTTTACTCCGAACTCAGATTAAGACGATTCTTATGGCGTTGGAAAGAAGACAACGAGCTATACAATTTTAGTGTTTTAGAAATTTCATGAATTCAATGTTTTAAAGTTCAAAATTGAGCTGTAAGTCGGCATAAGTTCTAGATGATCCAAGGTTGCACGAATTTGATATTATATTCTAAACTCTTAGATTATTTTATGCTTAACTTATCTCCAGACCTGTAAATCACTAAAATTATATAGAATATATTAAATAACTTTCATCGGATGGCTAAATATAAGTTTTAGAGTGTGAAATATGTTCATATTTCAAACCTCATCAAATACTATTTTATATTTTAAAAAATTGAGTTCTAAGCTGCTCTTCTTCTAATTCTAATTGTAAATTTTGACTTCTTCTATAAGAGCATCTCCAGCAAGGAGAGCTAAATTTGGGTAGCTAAACACCACGTTAGCTACTGCTACAGTACTTTAGCTACTACTACAATAAAAATCACTCCAGCAGACACTCTATTTAGCTACTCCTTTCTTTAAAATATTATTTTTTATTATATTTTACTACCCATACTTAGGGATGCAAGTTCGGTATACTGAACTGAACCAAACCTGAAATTTTTGGTGTTCGGTTCGGTACACCCCAAACCAAAACTGAATCAAAACCCATTTGGTTTGGTTCTATTTTTTTTTTTGAAATCAAAACCGATTTGGTTTGGTTTGGTGTAGGTAAAATACATATTTTTTTTATTTTTTTAGGGTATCTTTTCATTTTTTTTTTCGGCTTCAAGCCACCCAAATCGAACCGAATTGGGGTTCGGTTTAGTTTGTGTCGGTTTTGGTTCGATTCAATTTATTTTTTTCTGAAACTGAAACCGATTTGGTTCGGTTCGGTGTAGGTAAAATATCCTTTTAAAAAAAGAAATTTAGTGTATTTTTTTGGCTTTTCCGATTTTTTTTTTCATGTTTTTTCTACTTTCAAGCCTCCCAAATCGAACCGAATTGGGGTTTGGTTTGGCTCGGTTTGTCGGGTTTCGGTGTGGTTTGGTGTAGGTAAAATACCTACTTTTTTTTTTTTTAGGTATGTTTTTGGTTTTTCGGAATTGTTTCGCTTCAAGCCACCCAAACCAAACCGAATTGGGGTTCGGCTCGGTTCGATTTGTGTCGGATTTTGCTGCGGTTCGGTCCGATTGGGGACCCTCGGGTTTCGGTGCGATTTCGATTTATTCTTATTTTATTATTTTACTACTAGATAAGAGAGAGAGAGAGAGAGAGAGAGAGAGAGAGAGAGAGAGAGTTATCTTAAAAAAATAATTTATTTTAATGTTTAGCTACTGCTACAGTAATAGCTAAATTTAGCTATTACTGTAGCAATAACTATATATATCGTGTGGGATGGCGCTCTTGCTGGAGCTCAATATATACACTGGAGATGTGGGATAGCTTTCCTACTAGAGATGCTCTAACGAGACTTTCTCTATTCTCCATTAGATCTCTCTCTCTAACAACATAGAAACGAAACTCTCAAAAACCGACATAAACTAGCACATAATTATAGAAAATGCCACTACCTTTAAATCTCCTCCCCCTCTTCACCAACCGCTCATCTTCTCCACAAATTCCTTACAGAAAAGATGACGAAAAGGGCAAAGTCTCTATTTATTTTTTAAAATTTATTTCTCTAGATCTATTTCCAAACATACCAAAATTTGCCAAGTTTTTCAAATTTTAACCTAGCCAATTTATTGCCCAACTCGACTTTGTGATTATGATTTAGAATGTCAAACATGACTTGTGATTTTATTCATTAAAAAAAAAATAAAAAACGAAATAAAAAAAAAACAATCATATGTGATTAGCATGGACCCAGGCACTTAGGACCAACTCTTCTTTCTAAACCGTTCATTTCTAAAATATCGATTTAATGATCATAATTTTGGTATGGCGCATGAGTTAGTATTAGGTAAGCATCTCGAGTACTTAGGTGCTCAGCCACTTTTTGAAATTTGTGCCACGTGGAAACACCATATGAAAATTTCAAGGCAAATTTTGGTATGAAACATGTTCTTATCATCGGATTTAACGCAATTGTGTTTCACGCCAATTCTTGACGATCTTCAATTGTGTTTAATCTGATGATGGAATTCATATTATGTGTCAAATTTTTATACAAAAAATATTTGTTTCTATAAAGTATTTGGCTTGTGTACTTTTAGATGGTACTCATATCACTTCTAAGCTACACATGACATAGGATAAGTGAGCCATTACTTGCACTCGGAAATGCGGCTTGCACCGAAGTTAAAGAAAGACTTTGTATTTTAAGGACATGAGACATGTGAAAATGCAATATGGGCCGTCTGATTTAAAGTTCATGATCTATAGATCCTTAGTGGATA
The DNA here is from genome assembly GCA_021018995.1 of Chloranthus sessilifolius. Classification (NCBI taxonomy): domain Eukaryota; kingdom Viridiplantae; phylum Streptophyta; class Magnoliopsida; order Chloranthales; family Chloranthaceae; genus Chloranthus; species Chloranthus sessilifolius. The sequence continues at coordinate 24,120,572 of CM037584.1, read as the reverse complement.
AGATTGGAGCAAAACATGATATTTATCATATGATCTATTGTTGTTGACCGTTGAATCAAATAATAACTTTTGACTATCTTTAATCACATGATGAAGGTTATATTTCGTGCTAATCTTTTGCACTTAATATCTTTAAATGATGGGCTCCAAATCAAATGATTTAGATGGAGTTTTCATATAGCTAAGGTCACCAAACTTATAGGTTTTTGTTTTAAACTCGATGCAATGGCTAAGTTTCTGAGTGCAAGTAATGGTTCTTATAGGATAATCATTCAAGAAGTCCATATAATATCATTAGTGGGGTGAACAATAATCTCAAAAATTAAGAAAGAGTACATCAAACTAATACACACTACAAAAAAAAAGACTTTTGGAGACCAGTATTGGAGATGGCTTTTCGAAGCCGTCTCCAATAACCATTTATTAGAGACGATCATTTCAAAGGCCGTCTCGAATCCTTTTATTAGGGACGGCTGTAGTCATCTCCTTAGATAAAATAACATATAGAGTTGTTCTATCTAAGGTTTGCTTCATAAATAAGCAGGTGAAACCTTAAGAGACTATTTGAAAAACGGTCTCAAAAAGCCCGAGAGCCGGCTCCAAAAGATCTTTAGATTAGTCTTTGGTTAAATCCTTTTAATTATGTCGTTATACGTTTTGAGGCTGCAAATAAGTTAACTCATCATCTCTTATAAATAGGCAACGCTTAACCATTCACTCATTTTATTTTCTGTAGCTCGTCGCGAGGTGAATCGCTCTGATCTCCGAAACCCTTTCTCTCCTTCGTTCTCCCAAATTTTCTCTCTAATCTCTTTGAAATGGTGAATCTCTAATCGATCTCCCAATTTTTCTGTCTGATCTCTTTCTCCAATCTCCCTCTCTCTTAAATCTGCAATCAGATTCATCATCTCAGCCCAACTTCGTTTTCGATCTGTCAATACCTTGTAGCCTTCGTTTGAGCTCCGACGTAGAGTTCTCTTTATAGTTTGAAGCAGAGATCTATAGATAGAGGCCACTGCAGTTTGAAGCAGAGATCTGTAGATAGCGGCCATTGCAGTTTGAAGCAGAGATCTGTAGATAGCGGCCCTATAAATTTTCGGTTTGAGATGAATCCAGGTCTGTAGATCTAACTTCCTTCCCCTATAATCCAAACAAGCTCTCTGAAATATGTGATTTTTATCGTGACGTTTGACGCAGAGAACTAAGGTTTGAGAGGAATCGTTCATTTAATTGGTAGGGAAAATCGGTGACACTTTGATTCAAAGGCGATTGGTAGGGAAAATCGTTCATTTAATTGGTAGAGAATTCAAATCGTTCATTTAGTTTTTATCCCTTTCATTTAGTTTTTATCCCTTTCATTTATTTTCTTTTAAATTATCTCAAATCCACGCTTATATTTATTTATCCTTTGATTTTCTTTGTAATTGTTTACATCTGATGATATTATTATTACTAATTTACTGTTACGTTGTAATCCCTCATTCTACTGTGATTTTACTAGTGTACTAGATGTAATCAATATCGTCAATCTAATTAGATCGTTCGTCTGATTTGGTAGGGATCTTAGGCCAACAGTTTGAATCGAATTTGATAGGGATCGTTCATTTAATTGCTTAAATCTGAGTAGACAAAGTTCAGATCTAAGGTGTGAGTCAGACAAAGTTCAGATCTAAGGTGTGGTTCAATTTCAATTTTCATTCAAGCTGCATTTCGAATAGATTAAATCAATTATTTTTATACACTTAAAAGAGGCACTAACTTTGTTATCTGCATCTAATAGATTAAATCAATGATTGAGGCCAATAGTATGTTGCCGGTGAGACTCGATTTACTCGCTGATTTTCCATATACTCATGCAAGAAGATTCACTAGATACACTATCAATGGTTATAAATTTCGAACAACTAATAAGGAGAGGAAGGCTACAACACAAAATAGTGGTGTGATGGTCATTGCAAGCACTCCAAGCTATTCAAGCGCAAAGGACAAAAATCCAGTTTCAGGGGAGATCACATATTACGGACATCTCGTGGACATAATTGAGTTGACTTATCGCCAAGGGCTGAAATTAGTGCTATTCAAGTGTGACTGGGTTGATGTTGGACAACGCAAAGGTATTAAAACAGACCAATCAGGGTTCACGCTTGTGAATTTTACACATTTATCTGCATCTCAGAAAGACGAACCCTATGTGTTGGCATCTCAAGTAAAGCAAGTTTTCTCGATATCTGAGGCCTCATGCACCCCGGATCTCAAGGCCCTTTGGACTGTAACATTTAGGTAGGGCTGCAGCCCCAACTTGGTGCAGAGTCCTTTTATATATATATATATATATATATATATATATATATATATATATATATATATATTGCTCCCCAACTATCAGTCGGGTCATGTTAGTTGCGGCAGGGTTATTGTTCTTTTTGTTGCACATTAAAGTGTGCAACGGAAAGACTTGTTCCCATGTGATGATGCCCCCCTCCCCTGGAAGTTGCCAGGTTTTCTTGTTTTCCATCTATACCCTTCAACTTTAAACTCATTACCCAATTGCTCCCTTTTAAGCTATTGCCTATTTACCCTTCAAAATTTAGACTCTATGACTTTCACCCATCTCTCTCCAAATCTATCACAATCACACTTAAACCCTTCTAGCTTACCCAATTTTCTTCCAATTACACTAAGCTAATATTCTAGAAACCCTTACCTTTTGAAATTCCCTTAATTATCTTTGTCTGTTCTTATCATTTTTAGAAGAATTCTTGGATGCACATCCAAAGATTGCTCTTCATTCTATAAAGCACAATCCTTGTATATGAAAATGAGCCAATAGATGTTCAACACTTGCATGACATCTAAGGGCTCATTTTCCGTATAATTGAAAGTCTCTTCTCTAACAAAGGGCTAGTAATTTAGGTATGCATTTTAGCCTCTCAAATAGCATCAAAAACCTAAAAACTTTCATAAAAAATTCCTTACAAAAATCCTAGATCCTCTACTCACATTGCTTTAGGCAAGAGGAAACTTCACCCACTTCTACTTTCCAATCGCTACATTAAATCGGTAAGTTGCTACAGCCACTCTTCAGGACAATTTTAAATCTCCTAGACTAATGGAAATGCATCTATCATAATTTGGTGTATACTTATAATCACGATATAAGTAATTATGGTTTGTTTGGGACAATAAGTGCATTGTAATTTTACAATGGAGCCATTATTTGCCCACGGAAATGAGGTTGTTGCACCCGATTTGAAAAAAAAAAACACTGAATTTTTTATGGGAGCCCGTTACTTGCACATGCTTTTCAAGTGATTACACCGAATTTCAAAAGAAAGACTTGCAAGTTTGGGTTTATTATGTGAAAACACCATTTAAGTTCTTTGATTTGAAAGCTATGATTTGAAGATATTAATTACAAAAAATTAGAAGAAAATATAATTTTTATCATTTAATTAAATGGAGTCAAAGGCTATTATATAATTCAACCGTTGACTACAATAGATCATATGACAAGTGTCGTGATTTACTCCAATTTTATGTACCAGAGATCTAGTGATCATGAACTTCAAATTAGAATACCCATATTACATTTTTACATGTCACATGTCCCTAAAATATCAAGTCTTTCTTTAAATTCAGTGCAATCACTTGAAAAACATATGCAAGTAATGGCTCCCATTTTTTATTTTCTTCTAATGACCACCATGCCTTCCTAATTGCACACTTCTTTTAATAATGTATGAAATTTACGGCCGCAGATTCAATTTTTGCAGCCTTAGGTTTCCATCTTTAAAATCATTGACTTCTTTGATGTAGATCGTTTATCTTTCCAGTCTTCCATATAATGAAACACCTATCAACTCTCAGATTTGGATTTCCCATCGAACACATTCCCAAAAAAGACTAGAGAACCCATCTCATGGTATACCATGACCACTGTCACCTTTGGAATGTTTTCCATGTGAACTCAAAACCTGGTTGTAGGATAAGGAGACCATGTTCTCACGATCTATTTCTTGAAAGATTCAGCGAACAATGATCTCCATGATATGATTCAAGGCAGTCAATGCTTGAACAGTTTCAATGGTAGGAGCCCACAGGCTGTAGACTTGCAAATACCCATACCCCTCTTAAAACTCCTTTCAAAAATCTCAAACTCACGACTCTTCTTCTCTACGGTTTTATCTACATGCCTAAATCTTCTTCGAATCACTTGATGATCGATCAGTAAAATCATCATAATTCATCATCAAGTATTTGTTTCAACTGTCTAGTAAAATCTTATTCTTCAAGTGCTAGTCAAACTTATCAAAAGCTATCAAATATTTGTGTTGGTAAAAACGTCTTATTCTATTATCTTTGGTGATCATAGATATTGATGATGATCATATTTTTTTATTAGGCTGGGTATAAGTCAACAGGTTGACTAATCTCAGAACTTGAAGGATGGGTGTTACAGCTTCTGAACTCAGAATGTGGATCAAACCCTATAAGCTTAAAAAGGGCCATCACATAAATTTCTTAACATAGCAACTCGTAGTGTTTCTAAACTGCCAAATGCATTTCTTGAAACTTGGTCACTAATGTCATGGGATTCGCTTTTTAGTGAATATCCCAATCATTGGTTATGATGGTACCTCAACAACTGGGCCATGAGCAAGTGTTTAAAAACTTGAACTCAATTCAAAAAATTGATCGAGCAAATATCCTACTTAATTGGACCATGTTTTTGGAAAAGACAGTATACTGCCCTTGGTCTATCGGAGGTATCACCTAGTTATTTGGGACCCTAACATATTTGATAATCATCCCAATTGGTCAACATTTATTATTGAAGTTCCGCCCATTTCTCTCTAGCCATATGTTTCACTTACCGACGCAGAAAGCCAAAATTCTAAGGTGTACAGGCCCCCAAGTATATGATGTACAAGCCCCCAAATTTACCGGAAAACAACGATTAATATATGGGAAACATTACTAACCCCACCAGAAGAAAATCCTGGCTATACGCCTGCCTATAGAATTTGGGTGCAACAGAGCAGGTTCTTTTCGGCATTTGATTTTCTCTGTTGGGCCATAAAGGAAAATATTGAGTTGGAACTAAATGTTTTTCTAACAATTGGGTGGGCTATTTGGAAATATAGAAATAAGATCTTTCATAGGACACATGGCTGCTCTACAATTCATACTGTTTGGAATGAATAATTATGTTTTGTTTAGGTGTAGAGATCACTATACTTTGTCGCTCATCTACCACCAATTGTCTAAGCCTAAGTGTTTAAAACCGTCGTCCACGTACATACAAGTAACCAACATATGAGCAAGGGGCCTAGCCCCCAAAGGCTATTATATAATTCAACAGTTGACTACAATAGATGGTATGACAAGTATCATGTTTTACCCTAATTTTACGTACCAGAGATCTATTGTTCATGAACTTCAAATCAGATGACCCATATTACATTTTTACATATCATATGTCCCTAAAATGCCAAGTCTTTCTTTAAATTCGGTGCACTCACTTAAAAAATGTATGTAAGTAAAGGCTCCCATTTTTTATTTTCTTCTACTGACCGTCCTGCCTTCTTAATTGCACACTTCTTTTAAAAGTGCACGGTATTTGCAGCTGGAGGTTCAATTTATGCAGCCTTAGGTTTCCATCTTTAAAATCATTTTCATTGATGGAGATCGTTTCTCTTTCCAATCTTTCATAGAATAAATCTTTAGATCATGAAACACCTATCAATTATCAGATTTTGATTTCCCGTGGAACACATTCCCAAAAATGACTAGAGAACCCATCTCAGCTATACCATGATCACTGCCACTTTTGAGATGTTTTCCATGTGAACTCAAAACCTGGCTGTTTGTTAAGGAGAGCATGATCTCACGATCTATTTCTTGAAAGATTCAGACGAAAATCGATCTCCATGATATGATTCAAGGCAGTCAATGCTTGAACAGTTTCAACGGTAGGAACCTAGGCTGTAGACTTGCAAATACCCGTACCCCGCTTAAAACTCCTGTCAAAAGCCTCAAAACTTACGACTCTTCTTCCTCTTCTCTATGGATTTATCTACAAGCCTAAATCTTCTTCTTTGATGAATGATGCAGTCATCATGAATCATTTAATGACCGATGAGTAAAATCATCATAATTCTTTAATCATCATTAAGTATTTGTTCCATCTGTCTCCATAAAATCTTCTTCTTCAAGTGGTACTCAAACTTATCAAAACCTATCATATATATATATATATATATATATATATATATATATATATATATATATATATGGTGCAACTCAGGGCTCCCTTCTACAATTCATATTGTTTGTCACAATATCCGAGCCCCGAGCCCCAATTTTGTTTCTGGCATGAGCGTTACGTTTTACCGTCTCCCGCCCAAAACGCGTCATGACATATAGCGTATGCAATCACATATAGGTCAGGACTTTTCCCTATCCGATGTGGGACTATTACAATCCCCCCACCTTATAGAAGAGCCGTCATCGACTCTGATATCATTCTGTGATGACCCAGACCCACATGTCACAATATTGTCCGGCTCTGAGCTTAGGTCCCTGCCCCGATTTTGTTTCTTGCATTGGCGTTACGTTTCGCTGTCCTCACCCAAAATGCGTCATGACATATAGCATTTGCAATCACATATGGCCCCAGAGTCAAGACTTTTCCCTATCCGATGTGGGACTATTACAGATTGACTCATCTATCACCAGTTGTCTAAGTCGAACTAACCTATGTGTTGAAATCGATGCCCCCCCCCCAATTGAATGGTTAAGATTTTCCAATAGGGGTGATCTTTGGACAATGGTGTTTTGGTCTGGTAAATTAGTGAATGGAAACTTTTAACTTTTGCTAATTTTGTTGTAAAAGAAAATGTGTCCATGCATTACCCAAGGTTGAAGGAAGGACTAGGGCTGCATTTGGTATAGATTTTTGTTAGATCCTTGTTAGAGCCAAATATACTTGCTTTAGCAAGCCCACCATCTCCTTGCTAACTCTCTGTAAAACATGATTTATTTGTTCCAGCAACTACCTCCCTGCTAGAGCAAATAAAATCTATAATGGCAATGAGCGAGCAGAGAGCAGGGGAAAACATTTGGAGCAAGTAAATCCTGCTCTGTAGAAAGTTAGCAAGGTAAAGGAGACCTGCTAAAGCAAGTAACATGAATTTAGCAAAGAGAAAAGGAACCTACTGAAGGATGTAAACTTTGTTATAGAGTTAAGGGACCTAGACCAACCACCCTACCCGTGCTCTAAGTGAGGTACCAAATGACATCTCTTTCTCCTTACTTAAGATGCTCAACTTTAGGACACGTTCAGTTCACTGTAATATGTGAATATTACGTCTAATCACTCTATTTTACCGTAGAAAGTACAATTGTGCATGTTCATTTCAATGTAATTTTTTGTATTATGTGCTTGAAATATTACTTACAATAATTTTGACTTACGAGACTATAGCTCGTAATTTTCATTTATTACAGGTAAAATTTGCAACAGTGACTATATATCGGATTCAAAGGAGTACAATTAAAAGGAAATGGGTACCACAATTAAAAGGAAATGGGTACCTTTTAGCCGACATATATTGATCACCATGGAATGAGACAATAGAGATTGTTTATCGCACCAATCTTCCACACAACGAATCCTTAAATCATGGCTGTACCATCAGATGGCTGCCTTTTTATTCCACGCGGCACATCTCAAAAAGTGATCCTAAAATCATATTTGAGTGTGATATATGCTACATTATTTTAGGGTCACTTTTTGGGATGTGTGTCACATGGAATAGAAAATTAATTGTCTGATAGAATATTCATGACCTCAAGAGCAGTTGCCTGCAATATTGAAGTGAAAATGATCTATGTTGTCTGATTCAGAGGTAATCAATATATGCTAGCTGAAGGAGTTGGGGTGAAGTGACAATACACAAGCCGTTCACTTTAGAGGAACATGAATATTACTCTATAAAGTAGATTTTACACTCACTCCTTAAGATGCAGTAAACAACTATTTTACACCAAATAGGTATTTGTTTTACAAAAAAAAAAGAAAAAAAAAGTGAACTTTAACCGAGGTAAAGTGGATATTCCAAGAGAGAAGGGAATACGTAGATATTACTGGAGGGGGGATTAGGTTGAAATGAACGTGCTCTTAGCTATGTGTCTATAATCAACGTTCAACGTGGCTCATCATGTCGCCTCTCTAGACCATCTTGGTGATGGGTCTTACCTTGGACTGCCAAAGTTCAAAAATCACCACTAGTGGAATTTTTTTTTTCTTATCTTTGATAACGGTCTGCCCTCTTACAGCAGCCAACTAGGCTGCTTAGGAACCTTTATTTGGTGGTCAAGAATTTCTTAATTTTTACATGCATACTTTTAGGACGGGAACTTTATTTTCTAACCCAAGAATCTTCCTTCTAAACTTAGGTTTCATGTGCTTGAACCATTGACTTTTCTTAATCAAACGATAGAGATTCTTTTTCGTCTCAGTTTCAACATAATAGATCTTGAGATCATAGCCCTACTATTAAATTGTCAGATTTTTATTTCACGTGGCACACATCCCAAAATGTGATTTGAAAACCCCATTTGATGTACGCCCATAATCATGCTATTTTTTTAGATGTATCTTGTGGAATCAAAATTTGATCATCTAATTGTAGGCTGATGATCTCCAGAGCTTTTATGACGAATTTTGGGATGAAAAGTAATCTCCATCATCTAAATTATTCAAAGCTATCAAATGTTAGAACACATGAAATCAGCGCCGTGAAGAATCTTGGATTGTAATTAAGGTACCTTTTTTAACCTACAAGCCAACAACTGGACACCTAGGAATGCAAGTTTTGAACCAAACATTGAAACCGAACCGAAAATCGAGGCTCCTGATCCGAACCACACCGAAAACCGATTCAAACCAAACCCCAATTTGGTTTGGTTTGGTTTCAGTTTGGGTAGCTTGAAACCGAAAACCAAGGGGTAGGTTGAGTAAACAGGAAAAAAACTAGAGAAAATCGAAAAAAATACATTAAAAAACTAAAAAAATAGGTATTTTACCTACCTTGAACCGAACCGAAGCGGTTTCAATTTCTGTTTAAGGAAAAAGAAAAACATACCGAGCCGAACCTCATATTGGGGTGTACCGAACTGAACACCGAAAAATTCAAGTTCGGTTCCGTTCGGTACACCGAACTTGCATCCCCAGGACACCATAGTAACCAAGTTCGGATTCATTAATTAGTTGATTGGAATCAATTCGATTTAATTCAAAATATATTTGACTTTTTTTTTGGGATTATAGAAGGTAATTTTAAATTATTAAAATATATAGAAATGTGTATTAATCTACTTAAATGATGTTTCAAATAATAAAAGAAGTGTCTTATATATTTATCATGCATTAACAATTTACAATCATAAAAAAATAATATTAATTAAAGCATGTCTCACAGTCGTAGTGACAAATTTCTCTGTAATTCTCTGAAATTTCTTCGAAATTTACTGAAACAAGGGTCGGGCGAAACTTTCAACGAAAATTCAATGATTTCTCCGAAATTGCTGAAATTTCATTAATTTCGACGAAATTAACGAAATTTCACCGAAACTAACGAAATTTCACCAAAATTAATAAATCTTTTCTTATTATTATTATTTTTTAAATAATAAATAAAATTTTATGAAGTTTAAATATAATTTATATTTAATATTTTTTGTACTCTACGAAATTTTCCCGAAACTTTTGGAAATTTTCTCGAAATTTATTCGAAATGAACCGAAATGACACCCTACCAAAATGTTGTTGAAAACGAAATTTGTCACTATGCTCACAGTGCCAAAATTCGGAAAAGTTTGAAAAAATATTCACTAAATCTCAAAAAATTGGAGAAAAGGTTGGAAGCTAAAGGAATCAAATGAATCTTCTGCCAAAAATTTGATATACACAAATTGATAGAATTGCCAAAATTTTGATTAGAGTAACTTTAAGGTTTTAATTACACTCACTGAATCTTTGACTGCCTTTTCTCGGGACAATGGAGATCGTTTTTCATCTCTAATCTTCTTGAGATTATGGAGTACTATACTGACCAATTTTTAATTTCACGTGGCACCCATATGTGAGCTTGGAATCATGTGGCATTAATCACACTCAAGCTTGATTTTAAGGTCACTTTTTAAGATGTGATGTGCGTTACTTGAAATAAAAAATTGACTGTATGATAGTATACCCACGATCTCATGATCCATTGTGGGAAGTTTTGAACGAAAAAATGATCTCCAAAGTTCGATTCAAAGCACTCAGCATGGGCGCTCTCACATAGGGTGGGTGTATTTAAAGGCATAGTGATAAATTTCGTTTTCGACAACATTTCGATAGGGGGTCGTTTCGGTTCATTTCGGATAAATTTCGAGAAAAGTTCGATAAGTTTCAGAAAAATTTCAGGGAGTATAAAAAATATTAAATATAAATTATATTTAAACTTCATAAAAATTTTATTTATTATTTAAAAAATGATAAAAAATAAAAAATATTTATTAATTTTAGTCAAATTTTGTTAAATTTGCTGAAATTAATGAAATTTTACCGATTTTAGAGAAATCATCGAAATTTCACTGAAAGTTTCGCCTAACCCGTGTTTCGATAAATTTCGAAGAAATTTTGGAGAATTTCAGAGAAATTTGTTACCATGTTTAAAGGTCCTCGTTTAATTAATTTTGAGAATTTTGTGAAAGGAGATTAGCTCCACTATTTAACAACGAAAATGGTATTTAAATAACCTTATACCATTAATATTGTACTTTCTATCTCACACCATTGAAGTGCAATTTATCTTTATGCCATGCGGTGCACGCACATATGTGAAATTAGGCAATCCAATTTTTGGGCCGATCGCATTTCATTTTATGATCTATTACTTTGACCGTATGGATTACCCACATCTTAAACCATTGACCGATGGTGAATATCGTTAAACACCATTTAGTCGGAGAGAGAAAAAGAGGAGGTTGGTGATTAAATCAGAAAATTTCAGGCCAACCGCATCGCAGTGGGTGGGGCGTAGGTTTAGAGAGCGAGTGAGAAAGAGAAAGAATAGAATGGCGGCTTGCTGCCTCTCAGCAGCACCTCTATGTTATCCATCGAAGTCGAAAGCAGGCGGAGTAGCATCGTCGCTTCGTGCTGGCGTAGGGCAGCAGATAATAATCACACGCTCACCCCTCCGACCGATTCTTCAGAGGCGGCGTGTGGTTTGCATGGCTCCTGAAGAAGAGAAAATGACTCGCCGCTCGCCTCTGGATTTCCCCATCGTAACTTCCTTCTTCCTGTTCTTAGCTTCCCCTTTTGTTTCCCTTGTTGTGCATATAGAGTTTGTGTTTTTATATAGATTTACTGATTCAAAGTGGTTTTATATGAGATGTAGGGTTTCTTATGTTGCAAAAAATAGTGTGGTAAATCAGTAATTAGACTGACAATACTTTGATAGATTCATAGCTCATGGTTCCTAGATTTTTATATTATAATTTCCGAGTAATTGATCACAGTAAAGTAATTGAGAAAGTGAAAGAACTGGAATTTATATGTTCTTCGTTAAATCATTTTTATTAAGCACGAAGACCCCGGTTTGGGTCCAGAGAGCAGCCACTTTGTGCGTAAAAGGCCAGAGGTTAGGTCTGTATCCCGTCCACCCTTCCCAGCACCCTGTAAGTATCATTACCTGAGTCACCCTCCATCACCAACAGATTACCGAAATCGTTATTGAAGATACACCTTGAAAAAGAACTTACACTGCTGACTATCCATTTAACTGAACCTATAAAGCAAGTAAATTCATTTATTTAAAAAATGCTAACATTTTACGAGGGTAAGTGTCTGTGGAGATTAAATTCGGATCGACATTCTTGTTAGTTGTAACTTCGCAATCCTTCATATCCCTCTCCTACTTCATTGTGCTTGTAGCGCCTCAATCCTTCATACAAGATCTGTTTCTAGCCTCCGATGGACATGTCCAAATCATCTCAAGCGACATTCCGTGATTTTTTCTTTTATTGGTACCATTTCAAAATTTCATCTTGTGTACTCGTTTCAATTTTTATCCTTTCTTGTTACTCCACTTGTTCATCTTAACATACTCATCTCAACGTGTATATCTTCTTGTCAGTTTTTCATAGCCCAATAATCTGCACCATATAACATGACAAATCTAATCGTTTTATATATTTGTCCCTTTAATCTAAGTGGAACTCTTGGGTTGCACAATACTCCCCTTACATGTCTCCATTTCATCCAACCTCCATTAATTCTATTTGATATGCCCTCTTCAAATCCACCATCAGATTGTAAAGTAGAGCCTAAATAGCAAAATCTATGACAATGGAGCACTAGATGATTTCTATTTTAACTAAGTCATTCTCCGGACTATCATGTTCACTAAATTTACACTATATATGTATTTCGTCTTTGTTCTGCTAATTTTCAAATATATGTATTTCGTCTTTGACTCCATGATTTTTCTCCATAATTCCAGGTTATCATTTATTTATTGTCTTATTTGGGCAATAAGTACCACATCATCTGCAAATAATGTGCACCATGAAATATCTTCTTGTACGTATGTGGTTACGCATCCAAATGAGGGCTCAAGGCAGATCCTATATGCATTCTAGCTCTGACTGGGAACGCACTAGTCTCTCCACACGTTGTTCTTACACTAGTTGTTCATCCATGTCTTGAATGATCTCAATATATAAGTTTGGGATGCATTTCTTCTTCACCGTCCACCAGATTATTTGTTGCGACATTTTGTCACAAGCCTTCTCCAAATATTGCCTTAATAGGAAAGTACCTTCAGTTGTTGATCTTCCTGACATAAATCCATAATTGTTTTCCTGTTACACTTGATTCTTGTCTTTCATAATTGTTTTCCTGTTACACTTGATTCTTGCCTTAGTTGTTGTTCTACTGTTCTCTCCTAGAGTTTCATAATTAGGCTCATAAGTTTAATGATTCGACATGTGGCGAAATTTTGGATGTCCTTTGTTTTTACAAAAAGAACCACAATTTTCTTGCTCCTTTCCTCAAGCATTTTCTTTGTTTTTAGCTGTAGTCAATGTTCTGAAAGATGAAAGGTGGAGTCGAGGTTGTACTCCAACCTAGTGAGGCGAGGCATACAGAAAACTTGAACATTTTAATTAAATTGTTATTAAAAATAAGATAATTGTAAAATGTAAGCAGTTAGAAATTTTTAAAAAGATAAACAATTAATGAAAATAATAAGTATTGAAAATCCAATAATCAAAATTCTTTATAAATAATCGATGAGATTTATTGTTAATGTAAATATCATTTAGGCAGGATACTACACTGTTAAGGTAACTAAGCTACTTCTAAACAAACAATGATACCTTACTAATAACCAACAAGTCTAACATGAAAATTTGATGTCATAAAAGAGGAAAAAGTTCAAAGAAAAGAAGAAATCAAACACTAAATTGACATCCCTTGGACTCTTAAATCCAATAAGAGAGATCATTAAACTCATAACAAGAGCTTTTAACTAAGCCCATTAGCAATCCAAAGAACAAATCTTGTTTTTCTAAACTCACTTGGAGTCTCTTTCATTAAAAATAATCAAAACAGTCTTCTATCTCGATTGAATGGATCATTTATAAGAGAGAAAACTAGTTCTACAAAAATAAGACTCCTAAATATGCTAGCTTCCTAAAACCCCTAAGTCAACCTATTTCACGTCGTCAATGGTCAAAGTTAATTTATTTCACTCGAGATTTTTGAATTCTCTAACTTCTCTACTTTATTTACTTTTATTTTAAGAATCCTATTCCAAAAAAACGCCTTATATCTCTTATTGCCCTTAATAGAAAACCTATTTCAAGTTTTAAACTAAGGAACCTCAACTCCTTAAATAGAGATTACAATTGCGGAGATGGGTCAAATTCCTTCATGTTATCTCTTTAGTTGATGACGTGACCAACTATAATAGCTTGCTGGGTCCCACGTGTTGCCTATTGAAGATCCAGGCGAAGGCTTTCCTAATTCACTTCAATAAGGCCTTAAACCAGCCATTTTGGGTCTTAGCGAAGGCCCACCACTATAGCCTTGTTTTCTCTTTCTCACCTTCTTTCTTCTCCTTAACCTTCTTGGATATAATTACTTTAAAAATATCCTCAACGAGTCAGTGAGCAAAGTCAACTAAACGAATTACAACAACATTTCCTTGGAATTGATGTGTCATTAACAATGGCAATGAATTGCAACAATCTTTTTTATTTTTTTCCAACCTGTTTTTAGCTTAATGGAACCAATTCCTTAGCTAATCAACTTGAAATTATTGAACTTACAACATCAAATGTGATTACAACAAAAGGAACAAAGATTAGCATTCATAAATAGTTCTAACTTCTAAAAAAACTCTAAAAATGGTCAAAATTTTACCTACAAGCTCAAGATTTCTAAAATCTCCATTCCAATTATCAACATGAAGGTCATGTCGAACATCCTAGATGACTTAACTTATGTTGAAAAATTAATTTATTAATTCTTAATAAATTTCATGATTTTAAATTATAACAGAAACCCTAGGAAGGGTATCAATGTCATTTCATTTTTTATGGACAAAAGAATAGAAAAAAAAAATTGAAATGAAGTTTTATTCTACATGAACCATGATTTTCATGAGATAAGTCAGGTGTACGCCTCAGGCCACTTTCCTTTTTTTTTTTTTTTTTTTAAATGTCTCGGAGGCTATATTCTTATACCTCAAGGTGAGGTGTACACCTTTCGCCTCAATGCTTTTAAAACTGTCGATATAGTTAAGTATTTTAACTACTCTAATATACCTAACCTCAAGGGGTTGGTGGTGCTGGCCAGATACTTGCTCTCAATAGCAAGAGACCTGAGTTCGAATCCCATCCCCTCCTTGAGGCCACCCTAGGATTTATAACCTGTGCTGACCCGGCAGGTGCTAATTTGGGGTGCGCACATGCCCCTAGGACTAGGCGGGTGCTCTAAGAGGCCCGGATACCCAAGTCTTCAAAAAACAAAAAAAAAAAACCAACTCTAATATACCTTCCCAATGCAAATTTTAAACTCCTTACAAGTCTAAAGAGTAATCTACCCTGAGAAAATATTTAATTACAAACTATACTTAAATTTAATACACACGTGTTTTGATCTGTGCACCAAGTGCGATGCTGATGCACAAGTTTATCTCCCTTCGCCAAGCTGGTAAAACCTTTGGGGATGTATATATATTTGTGAGTGCCAAAACAGTGAAATACTATTTCATTAATTCTAGAACATGTGGACAAAGTTTAAATCTTTGTTACTTAATTCTCTGGTTTACCTGGCGAGTGGAAAACTGGTTTGGAGCGAATCAGTTTGCCAACTGGTTCGGTCCAGTTTGGCATGATGGCCAAACCGGACTAAATTGTTTAAACCATTTTTTTTTTTTAAGTTAAAAGAGGATTGAACCCACAACCTACTATACACTGTGTGCGTTCTATCTATCGCCTCACGCATTGATCTAGAGCTCTTTTAGTAATTAAATGTGAACTTTAATTATCACAAATATGTTGTTCAAGGTAGCTTATATATATATATATATATATATATATATATATATATATATATATATATATACCAAACTCCTAGTGAAACGGGTTGTGACAGTAGCAAATTGCAAATTACGAACGAATTTGAATCAAATTAGCGAACTAAGTAACTTAAGTTTAAATTAATTAAGAGACCCACAAGCCTTTAAATGAACAACTAAACAACATATAGCCAACAATCCACATTGAGGCACAAAAAGTGCTTTGATAATTGCCAACCAAAATCAAACCAGTATGCAATTTTATGCACATTGCATTTGCAGTTATCAAAGAATGAGATTTATTTTAGTCTTGATCAAGTGGTAAGATAACAATAAGCTAGTATCATACGTTTTTAAAATGTCACTCATTTGGCGTTTAATTATATTTGTGGAATTATGGTATTTGTAGAGGTGATTGACCTGTTAGTGGGTTGGGCATCTAATACCAACTCATATACGAATGTGTGTCTATTATCATCATCGTTGCCTTGTTCCATCAATTTTATGCGAGCTTTGCAGGTCTTATTTCTCCACTCAATCATGTTTGGGGCGAAACTCATTATTCTTCCAAGCAGTCCTTCATGATGATTTTCAGTACTTCTCTCCGAGTCTATGTTGTCCTTCATCTTCTCCTCCTTGTGCTTCTATTGTTTCAATCATCTATTCAGTGGTTGTTTCAGTTCTTTATTGGACATACCCAAACCATCTCAAGGGACATTCTTTTATTCTATTTTATTAGGGTCACTCCTAAACTTAGTTTTTTTTTTTAAATTTATACTTATTATGTTATGCATCCACCTAAGCATACACATCCATGGGTCAAAAAATCGTCCAATACCGATACGTATCGGTTTTGGACTTGGGCGGTACGATACAAAGGCATTGTATTGTACCCCCTTAAAAACAATGTACTTATCGTCCGATATGGGCAATGTATCGCCCGTATCGGACGATACGGACGGTACATTGAAATTATCGGACGATAATTTCAATGTATCGTCCGATAATATGTATATATATATATTTCGATTGTCTACACAATCGAATTTTTTTTTTTTTTTTTTTTACCGATTGTCTACACAATCGATGGCAATTGTCTACACAGTCGCCATCGATTGTGTAGACAATCGAAAATAAAAATAAAAATTCAATGTATCAAACCGATACATTCAATGTATCGGCCGATACCCGATACGTATCGTCCTGGAGGCCAGGACGATACGTATTGGTTTACCGATATTTTGATCCTTGTACACATCTCAGCCACATGAATTCTCTCTTCTAAATTTCTAATCATTTCTTCACAGCTCAATACTCTGCACCATATAATAATGAGTTCTTACCGCCATTGTGTAAAAACATCCCTTCCATTGAAGTGACACTTATTGATTACAGAACCCACCATTTGTTTGTCTCTGATTTCTCACCTTGCATTGAGTCTAGTTTGAGATTTCCCTTTCAAACCCACTGTCATGTTGTGTATCATAGAGCCCAAATACTGACATTGTGACACTAAATGCTTTTCTATTTTGACCAAATCATCCTTTAGGCCCTCATGTTCGCTAAGCTTGCATTCAATGTATACCATCTTCGTTCTTGTAGTTTTTAAATCCATATTTTACCAAATAACACATCATTCACAAAAAGTACACACTATAGAACCTTTCCTTGAATTTCTATTATCGTTTCATCCATAACTATTGCAAACATTTAAGGACTCTAAACAAACCTTCGATGCAAGCCAATGTTCAAGGAACTTAATTGTCTTTCCACTTCTACTTTTTACTCTAGTTATTGCTCGCATGTATTGAATAATTTCAATAAATTTATTCGGAATGCAGTTTCTCCATTCGTCCACCAGATTATTTGGCTTGACACCCTGTTAATGGCTTTCTTCAAATCAATCAAATTATTTGTAAACTTTTCCTCTTTCTGAACTTTTCCTTAACTTGATTTAACAAGAAAATGACTTCAGTCATTGATTTTCCTAGCATAATTCTGAATTGGTTCTCAGAAATATATGATTTTTGTCATAGACTCTCCTAGAATATCATAATATGACTCATAAGTTTAATACCTTGAGTTGAGGTTTTAAAGATTTTATTTTCCAAAAAAGAAAAGAAGTTTAATACCTCGATAATTAGCACAAGGTTTGAGGTCTCCTTTACTTTTATAAAAAAGGGATAACGATGCTCTTTCTCCATTCTTCAAGCATGTTTCTTGTTCTCTTGTTGAACAATTTGATCAACCAAAAAAGCCTCTCGCCCTCATTACAATCCAAATCTCTATATCTATCCCATCTGGTTCCGATGCTTTCCTTTTGTTCATCTTTTCTATGACTTATTTTGCCTCTACTTCGGATGCTTTGTTGATCATCCCTTGATTTGGTATGCTTTCTTGGCCAGCTTTTCTTGCATAGTCAAGTTTTCAAAGCATGTTATCCATTTATTGTTTATGTCGGGTTCTCTCACCTTAACTTTTTGTTCATCATTAGTGCTCCTTCCTAGGTCAAGCTTTTAGTTTTCCTTTCTCGTCTTCGCAAGCTTGTAAATATCCTTCTCCCCCTCCTTCGTCCCCATCCTCTTGTACAATGTGTCATATGGTTAGTACTAAACCTTACTCAGCTTTCTTAACTTCCTTCTTTGCCAAGTGGTATGTTTCATGATTTCCTGTGCTTCTCCCCCCTTTTTTGCTGCTCCCTCCCTCCCTCTCTCCTCCTAAGGATAAGTTATAGTTAGTCCAACAACAAGGTCCACAAGCCTCTCAAGTACCAAGTAATGTAAGCCCAACATGGTCCATGTGCATCAAAATGGTGCCAATGTGCAGAATTGATGACCCAATCACTACTGTAATACCAGCTCTTTTTATTAACTTATTTTTTTCTTGTAATTTATTAACTTGTTTAATAAAAAATTGTTCGTTAATGTAACCCTAACTGGGCATGTGCTAGTGCATTAAATGCCCATTAATGCACTCATCTGCTTGGTGGCTATTTTATTTGTTATTTATTATTATTATTTATTTTTTATTATTTTCATTTTTGAAAAAAATTACTCAGCACAATTGGTGTTGCTGAGGTCCATACTACCTAATTGCAAAAAATTCATATTGCCAAATCGCACCCCTATTGCTACAGCTGTAGATATAAATATGTTGAGAATATGCCTCAACGACCAATGGCTGACGTTGGGTCTAATGGGTGGTTTTGCTAGAATGGGCAAAAATTTGATCACAATTGTAGTAAATGATGCGGAGAGGGGCACTCTCATTTGATCATGGCAGGGGTGCAAGTCAAAATAAAAAAAACTCAATTGGGTTTAGGGATAATCAGGCTCGAACTGATTACTTTCCACCACAATGTTTACATTCTAATAACACGTTCACACCTACACTGAACAAAGCTCAAAGAAACCATCCGTAAAAAAGGAAGCCAACTAATAACGTTAACTGGCACTGAGGCTCATTCATCACATCAGTGATGGAGTTGAACATGATCAATTGAAACAAGTCAACCCTGAAGTCTGATGCAAATCAATCGAGACCATCTCTAAAAGCCTTTCAACATGTTGCCAATGTCCTACAGGTTCCTTTCATCATCAAAATTTTGCATGGCATGAAGGATCTCGTCTCGGATTGCCTCCTTACTATGTTCACCTTATAATTTTGGCTTGATGTAGGCGCCACACTTGGAGCTAGAGAACATATTACATTTTCCTTCTTTTACCTTTTTTTCTTTAATTTTTAGTTGTTATGGTTGCTTTGCACCTCCTATAAATTAGGCAGGCAGCTTTTTCTGACTTCAGGAACTGCCAAGTCGGTTTCCCACCATTTGGTGACTGCGTAAAATTGGTGCAGTGGCTCTGAAACACCCCACCATCAATATGCTTCGCCTTTCACAATTTTATAATAAGGAAATGGTTATCTCCTACAGGTTTTGCAAGAATGAATCGCCTTTACATCTACATTCTCTGTCCTCTTTGCCTTCGAGCCATTCTCTATTGTACAAAACCTTGTGCGTTCAATCTCCCTCAGATTCTGTAATGTCTTCATAATTCTTCCCCAGCCTCAATCTCAAGCTTACATTAGTTGCGGTTGCTATCTGCCGGTTGACCCAGCCACATAGCTTTCATCTGCCATGGAAGAGAAATCTTGGCTTCTGTGAATATTTTGCCTCCGAAAGGAAGTTAAGACATTCATACAAAAGGTTTTGAGTTATTTCACTATTCTTTATCTATGCAAGAACGACATAATTCTCCTAATGCTATTTACGTGATATTAGCACCGGAAAACTTTTTCAGAAGCTTTTTATGTTCTCTTAGCAGTACCTCTACAAACTCCTAGAACCCTGGAGAAATTTTACCTTACATGTGCCTTATATAACGGTTTAGTTCATCTGTTTATCAAATGGCATGATGATGAATTGAGTGAACAATCTAGGCAGATTTGGGAGCAGGAATGATTGGGAAGTGAGTTTATCAGGCAATATTAAAAGATAAAACAATGAATCTAATATCTAGTATAACATTAAAATTAACTTATTTTGTGGTTGTACATGCTAAAATGCAGAATTTTAACATCATCTAGTTTCCAAGAACAACAGCAACTAAGGAGAGTAAGTGCTGTTGTTAAAGGTGGTGTGAGAGGATGGTCTTTAAGGGTTCACCTAATACATTGTTGGCAGTGTTACCTAAGACTCTTCACATGAGAGTGGAAGATCTTTGTCTGACACATAGAACATGTTGGACACATGCATAGAAATATATATATATATATATATATATATATATATATATATATATATATATATATATATATATATATATATATATATATAATGCTTTTAATATATGATTAATAAGAAATGGTATTTTATATTCTTTGTTCATATACATGTATATTATGATATGATAGTAAAATTATAGAATAGTACAATAACATTAGATATATATTAGTACTAAACTTATATGTTTATTAAGTTTGTAGGTTTCCTGGGGTTTTTTTTTCCCCATGCTACAAGTCCATCATCATTGCCAATTGTCAACAAATAAAAAATATAAAAGCAAAAAAATTGTGGCCTTTTCCCTTCTATTTGTGTTGACTTTGCAACTCCTATTTCTCCACTCATTTCTAAGGTTCAAACTGTGTCAGTCTGCAATCGTCTCGCTTCTCACTTATTCTCTTCTGGTCTTTATTGGTCTTCCTGTTTTCCTACTTATGCTTCTATCATAGTAATCCTTCTTACAAAGGCTGTTTTAGTTTTAGGTTTTCAGTGGACATGCCCCTAAACTTCCCTTTATGCACTCATTTCACGAGTTATCCTTAGTTACTCCATGCTGCCACCTTATCATACACATATCTGTCACATGTACTCTTTGGTTCTTGTTAACTATTCTTAAGCTAGCACTCTGTACTGTGCCGTAACGTCAGTCATACTGCCGCCTCACCTAAACCGTAAAGTTCATTAGTCCAGATTTTTTTCTGATTACAAGGTTTGACACTATGATATGCCGAGTTTAATTCTACGTGTGTGATCCGAAAATCTTCATGCTTCTTTATCAAGAAGACACCTGCAGGCAACAACCCTTTCTAGAGATTAGCGAACCTTATGGGATCCAAGCTGTGTAGTATCTTTTTCTTCCCGCATATTTAGCATGAATTTGGACCTTTATAAATTTTTGGGGTGTACAAAACCTGCGAATTACAAATAAATTATTTACTCTCTTTCTGTACTATGTGCAGGAATGGGAAAGACCGAAGCCCGGACGGAGACCTGATATATTCCCCCAATTTAGCCCAATGAAAACACCATTACCTCCTCCATTACCAGCGGATCCTCCTGAAGAAGACGAGGAAGAAGAAGAAAAGAAAGAGGAAGAAGAGGAGGATCCCGAGAAGGAAGAACCCGAGACGCCAGAAAAATCGTGAAGGATGTGATACATTGAGGAAGAGGGGGTCTTGAACCCTAGAGCGTTTAGTGTCAATGTGCCTACTTGCTTGCTGCTAAGATTAAGAAGCATTGCAAATAGCATGGGGTAGTAATTTTGATGAACTAATTATATATGTAGCATTGCTATGTAGTATTTTTGGACTTGGATTTGCAGGAAGCTCATATATCGGATTGGTTAAAGTGTCTGTCGATGAGGACGGGGTTTGTACAATCCACTATTGTTACTTTTATGAGTAAATACCTAGTTGGTAGTCTTTTCATTATGATATTATTATAAATTCGCTCTCCCTTCTCCACGTTCTTTTTTTAATTAATTAATTTATTGCATTTCTCTAATTTTGTATTTTGATTGTGGAGATGGCTTACTCCAAAATTATGGTGAGCTCTTTGCAAAATATTTAATTTTTTCCGGGATGGACCTACCTAATCAACGTTGGGCAAGTTGTTGGCACCTGATACTATAAATATTTCGAACACATGGATCATCCATGCACTAGACTGGGCTTCATATAAATATATGGAAATAGGGTTGTCCTCCAAGGTCCAATGTCGCACCAGACCCTTTATTCTCATGTTTTCAGGTACTTTACCCTTTCCAAGGGTTTAAAGAAAGGGTTTTTTTGAAAATACTCCCCTCCGAAGTTCGGTCTCTAAAAGTACCTCAACTATGTGTATTGATAAAAATACTCATGGTTAGTAGTTTCTTGTTAAATGCTCGCTAAGAGTACTACCATGAAACCAGTTAAAACAGAATCTTCTTAAAATATTTAAGACAGTTTAATCCCCTTATTACGAATATAATTTCTAAGCTTATGTCAACAGTTTTGAGATGGTTTTTAACCATCTTGCAAGTGGGTTTCCTCGAGCTTAGTTTGCATTATTTGAGGACGGCTTTTCCCTTATTGTAAATGGGGGCTTCGCGAACATCTCAGTTACTGTAAGACGACTTTTACCCGACTAATTATTTTAGAATTATCAAGAATTTGTCTTTCTAAATATTAAATGTTAAATTATCAAGCACTTTCAATAAGATTAATGATGCATTACGTATATGTCAATAGATGGGATGGTTACCCATAAACTTGTTTTTTCATGTGGCATGCATCCTGACCAAGCTAAGTCATTCAAGTCAAGGATCAAAATAGTAAGTCAAGGATCAAAATAGTGGGCAAAATATTGGTTTCGGCCTCTACTGAAAACGATATTTTGACCGAAAACTTTAAATATTGGCTGAAAGTTTCAAGTTTTCGGTTATTGAATTTTATTTTATTTTTTAAAAAAGCAGGTTGGGTATAAAAACTCCAAAATTGCATAGTACGTCTTGAAATTATCAGTCCATATTTCATAATCTTCATATTATTGGCCGAAAATTTGAATTATCGGCCAATAATTTGAACCATAATTCAAGTTGCAAATCATCATGTGAGCCGATGTCAACTTAAAATTGGTGTCATCAAAGGATTCTAACTATATATATATATATATATATATATATAGATTGAGAGAGAGGGAGAGAGACAGTTAGGACATGCATATATATAGATTGAGAGAGAGAAAGAGTTGGGAATGTGCATGTTCAAACACGTGATTTATCCATGCATTCGAAACAAATGGGCTCCACATGGCACCCATCCAGGGGATTGGATGCCATGCTACCTTGGCCAAGGACTGTCATGTCTATCTAAATAAAAAATTAAATTAAAAAGGGTGTAGTACACCATCTAAAATTTGGTCAAAGATGTAAAATTTTAATGCACTAGATTCACGTTGGTGGAAGGGAATCTTTGACCAAAATTTTAAAAGGCGACAAAGTTCTCAAAACGAGTTTTTTGAAAAATCAAATTAATGGCCATGTGGCTGATCTATCCAAAATGGGTGCTATTTTTGAGATCATGTGCCACGTGATCTATCATTCGAATGCACAGATAACACTGATCACACAGTGTTTGAGCATATTCCTTTTGTCTCATATATGTATCCTTTTAAAATTATTTTAAATCCTTCCTTACCGTTCAGAATTTGATGAAAATTACCCTTTCAAAATAACTTCCCTCCAATATAATAAGGTGTTTCAGACTTTCGGATTAACACAAAAAAAAAAACCTGCCACTGTTAATCTTGTTGTTAATAAAGCAAGTTTTTTTTGTTAATAGCGGTAGTTTTTAACTGCTGCGAATATATATATTTTTTAATAGCTCGATTCTTGTTTTGTCCTTAATTATCGGTATACCCTTAATTTTCAAAGCTATTAAAGGCCAATTTATTCTATGGTCAACCTACTTTTGAGGGTGTGGTCAGTCCATTAACACCTAATCCTGTGCAACGATGAATTGAGCAAAATTGGGCATTAGCACCCAACTAAAGTGGAACTCACCCATTTCAAAAACTGAAACTCAAGAGCACAATCGAACTCAAGTAGTGTACAAGAAGTTAGGGTACCTCTATTAGCGCTCACGCAATCTCTTAAAGCACTTATGTGTGCAACCCTTTCAAAATCATTGATTGCTTCAAATCAGATGATGGAGATCGTGTTTCATTCCGATCTTCCACACAACGGATCTTGAGATCATGTCGCACCTATCAGATGGTCATTTTTTTATTCACATGTCACATATCCCCAAATAATGACCCTTGAATGCTATGACACACATCACGCTCCAATGTGATTTTAGGGGCATTTTTTGGAGATCTGTGACATGTGGAATAAAAAAAATGACCGTATGATAGGTGTGACATGATCTTAAGATCCATTGTGTGAAAGATCGATGTGAAACACGATCTTCATCATTTGATACAAAGCAATCAATGGTTTTGAATGGTTTCCTATGTGCGCTTTCAAAGATTGCGTGTGCACTAATAGAGGTACCTAAGAAGTTATTCTCACCATTAATGTTGCGTCCTCCATGTTGCACCCACATGCTCATATGGCATCTGTTTCCCTAAGGAACACGTTCTCCATCATCTGATATGAACCAATCAATGGTTTTGAAGAGTTTCCGGCGTGGGCGCTTTCAAAGATTGTGCGTGCACTAATAGAGGTACCTAAGAAGTTATTCTCACCATTAATGTTGCGGCCACCATGTTGCACCCAGTCACCCACATGCTCATATGGTATCTGTTTTCCTAAGGAACATCCCTCCCCAAAGGGTTTAAAAACACACATTTAATAAGAAACCCTATGGGCCAAAATTTACCGTGAAAAATGAATGGTAAGATTTCATTATTCATTTTAAACCATTGATCTCCTAGTGGACAATCTTATTTATTTACATTTTTTTATATTATTCTATGACTACGTATGGCCCACATGGCACGTAAACCTAAGTTTGGACCGTCGAGAGCCATGAGGACACATTTGGCCCTTCCCCAGCGCAGTTAGCTGCGCAGGGTCCATCTACCTAGTGCTAGCTCTCAGAGACATAGACTAGTACTGATATTTGTACCAAGATCCACAACGACACAGAGATGCTAGCACTAGACTGAACACCAATCCGTGTCCATTCACCACCATTTGGATCCAGATACCTAGCAAAATTAGGTCATAAAACTAGGAGACTCGACCGGGGCCTAAAACTTTGGCCAGTGGGTACAGAGCAAATGAGCTTACACTATCTCCATGGAACGACTATCATAGAGGGTAAAGTCTTGCTTTCTGCTTACACATGCAAATCAATTGGGGCCGTCCAATTATCTGACCACCTGTTGGGAGGGGGCGTAGCCCAAAAAAACTATTGAATGCTTCTATATACAATCCACGAAATGGACCATCAATTGAACGGTTGGAAACATCTGAACATTGTGGTTTTCAAACTATGGCCCATGAAACAAGTGGCCAGCAGATTGGATGATCTGGATAGATCAGGGCACGGGAGCAAATGGAGAATGTTCCAGCGTATCAAGGGACGACTGCAGCCCTAACTGGTCTAAAAAAATTATGAAGAAAAAGATAAGAAAAAATGCAGTGGGAATGAGAACTTAAATTTACTAACTGAAACAGTTATTAAGTAAAAAATAGTAGCGGCGTTATCCAGGGTTCATATTATGTTTGGAAAGATGGCTGGAGAGGCATATCATATCAGACACAACAATACTTGTAGATAGAACATGTGTTGGCAGTAGTGGTTCAGTTGAACCACTTCACTTCTTCCCACTCTTCTTAAGCCCTGCACCTCCAAACGCTCCTTTCTGGGTTGCCTTGGCCCTAAGTTCTTTCAGTGCCTGCCAACCACCCAAATTAAAATCCTTGCCAAGAGTTGCTTCATCAAATAAAAAAAATAAAGGACGGCAACAGATGTAAAATGGATTGAGGCTTACCTTCTCTTCATCTTTCTTCTTCTGAAGGTTAGCCATATCATTCTACAAACAACGCAAAAAAACAAAATGTAAAGTTCAGTCAAGTGAAGTGACAAGTTGTTAGTAGGACTGAGACACAGTTCAATTTGGATCATAATTTGTGTGCCAAAATGCAGGTCACTGGCTTGATCCCACCTTACGTACAAGAAAAGAGAGTTGGTATTTGGTACGTTGCCTGCTGCCTGCTGTCTGCGTGACCCAATTAAATAGGACTACCCAAACAACAGAACTAAAAGTTTCTCTTACTTGGACGAAGGCACATTTTTTCACCTAATGCATTTAGGTTTAAGTACGTCTTCAAAAAATAAAAAAAGAACTAGTCCAAAAGTGACGGTAAAAAAGGACTTCAATGTTTTTAATGATGGTGCCAAGAAAACATAAAAGAGCCTGGGAAAGAGATCATATAGGAAAGCAAGTAGAGACCAAATACCTAGACTTAGTACAGCTGTGAAGAGGTAAATAATGACTTTACATAATCGAGGTTGAATTGGCTGAATTGACTTCATTCTGTTCGTTTGGTTGCTATGTTGGGAGCTACTGATTTCAAAAGTATCGTGGAACTTGTCTTTTATAGCATTTAAGAAAATATGCTTAGAGAAGAAAATGTTACATCTAAGTCCAAGAAAACATAAAAGGGCCTGGGAAAGAGATCATATAGGAAAGCAAATAGGGACCAAATACCTAGACTTAGTACAGCTGTGAAGAGGTAAATAATGACTTAAAATAATCGAGGTTGAATTGGCTGAATTGACTTCATTCTGTTCGTTTGGTTGCTATGTTGGGAGCTACTGATTTCAAAAGTATCGTGCAACTTGTCTTTTATAGCATTTTAAAAAAAATTGCTTAGAGAAGAAAATGCTACATCTAAGTCCATGTTTCACACAACACATAACCTAAAAATGCTTAGAGAAGAAAATTATACACAAGAACACACATAGGCCATTTATTGATTTAAAAAAAGGCTAAAAAGGATTAGCGACCCTCCATACAAGAGAAACCCTTGAAACGTCCTCGATGACAATGATATAAAAGAAATAAATGGGTTGTTGCCCATATTGAGGAAAGAACCCAATTTATAAACATCATATATTTTACTTGGAAAACATTAAGAATAAAAATACAGTGATAAAGTCCGCACTCCACACCAATATTATAAACAGATGCTTAAACAGTTAAACCTGCTTGATGCTGAAGCCAATAAGCAATAAGGAATCTTGCAATGACATAGGGCAACCCAACAAGAACTGTATCTATTCTTGTACACAACTGAAAATTTTAAAGGTAAAAAAAAAAAGACAAAAGGGCCAGGAAATCCTCCATACAAGAGAAACCAATGAAACACGCTCTATGGCTGAATTTATGAAAAAAAGAAATGGGTTAGGGTAAAGAAAACCCCAAGGTATTAACCTTTTATATTACACTTGAGAAAACTGGGAAAAAAATATTAGTTGTGACAAAACCCATGTCACTGTTATAAAACGATAAAAAAACTTTCTAACATGGTTATTGGTAACCAGAGTCAAATTTCTATTGGATACAAAACCTTCTTATAAGCTGTGACCTAGTCAATCTCTGTTGGGTTACTGAATGTCCAGATGATTTGAAATCAGTACCTACCCATATGATCCATGTGATACTCTGGTACCAATAGGGATGCAGATTTGGTTAACTGAACCGAATAGAAAGCGGAAATTTCAGTTTTCAGATCAATTCAGCCTGAACCAAAACCGAAACGAATAGGTTCAGTTTGGGTCTTTTTTTTTCTAATTCCGAAACCAAACTGAAACCGGAAAATTGTTTCGGTTCCGTTTCAGTTCAGTTCGGTTTCGGGTTATTTATTTATTTTTTAGTCTTTCGATTTTCTCATCTTACCTAATCGGATTTCGGTTTCCGCCTCCCAAAACCAAAACAGAACTGAGATAGAATCGGTTTGGTTTCTTTCGGTCTAGTTTGGTTTGGCTGGTGTTTCAGTCAGTTTCGGTTTTAAATTTCCATCCCTAGGTACCAATTACTAGAGGCCATATGTGTCCATGCACGCGTGTGCGTGTAAACAAGAAAGCATTCAGTGTTAAATAGCAGGTTGTATCAAGTCATCATCAAGTTCAAGATGTATTTGGATTTTAAACCTTTAACAATAGTTTTAGCTGATGAAAAATGGAATTTCAGCTTGCAGAGACAATATTGTCCACCGTAATGAACTCAAAAAGAGATGAATGACTCCCCAACTAATCAGTTAGTTGTATAGGTAGTTAAGGCGGTATGGTGAGGTCATGGCGAAGAAGCTCGCTACACCATGGTAAGGTTATTTATTATTGTAGTGTTTAAAAAAAAATATATTTTATCTATTAATTAATAGTATTTTTTTTTATATAAGAAAAAAAATATAGGAAGAAAAAAATTCAACTACTAAAGCATCATACTTTCATTCTAATATTGATGATTTCATGTTCTAGAAATAAAAAAATATCAATAAATACAAATCAAATATGGAACATCAACAAATATGAAATATGGTAAGTATATATAAATAAATATGAAATATCAACAAATATAGAATATTAAAAAATATGAAATATTAAGTTCACATACGGTAGTGTTGCCGACGCTAAGGTTTCGGTGACGCAGGTGTTGGTCACTGTTGTGACGAGAGAGAGAGAGAGAGAGAGAGAGAGAGAGTGTCGAGGATTTTGTAACTTATAAGTTGAAGTTTTTTTACTTGTAAGTTAACTTTTGTAACTTATATATTATAAAAATGTTATAACTTATAAGTATTATACATTATTATCCAAAAATAAAATAGCGTGCATAGTGACGCCAAAATGCTATTCCGTCATGACGTCGCTATTTAACCATCATGACTATTTAGTTATATATGGCGTTTCCCATCGCCATTCGCCTAGGCGAGGCTATAGCGTGACCTTAATAACCATGATATACAAACATCAATTAGGAAGAAACTTCACATGATAACAAATCTGTAATGCCAGGAATGAAAGCATGGTACCTAAAGAGCAAATTCTATGACAACATGATTCTAAATGGTATTCTATTTTAACTAATCCACCTCCAAGTTATCATGTTCACTAAATTTGCACTCCATGTATTCCGTATATGTTTTGCTAATTTGCAAACACCTTGACTCCAAAGGTTTTTTCCATAATTTCAACTTTCATTTACTTCTTTCCTTGTTTGTGCAATTAATACTACATCATCCACAAAAAACATGCATCAGGGAATCTCTTCTTGTATGCCTACGGTCGCGCATCCATGATAAGGACAAACAAATAAGAACTCAAGGGCAGGTCCTTGATGAAGCCCAACTCTGACAGGGAATTCACTCGTCGTTCACACGTCGTTCTTACACTAGTTACCACCCACTTATACATGTCTTGGATAATCTCAATATATAAGTTCGAGATGCATTTATTTCCAAATGTCTACCAAATTATTTATTTCGGCACCATATTATAAGCCTTCTCCAAGTGAATAAAGAAGTTCGAAATGCGTGTTGTTCCCAACTTCTACCAAATTATCAGTCTCGACACTATTAGAAGCCTTCCAAGTGAATGTATGAGTTCGAGATGCATTTCTTTCTCAACATCCATCATATTATCTGTCTCAGCACTCTATTATAAGCCTTATCCAGATGAATAAAGACCATATGTAGGTTTTTCCTTTTTTTTCTCTAGACTTCTCCATAAGTTGCTTCAATATGAAAATAGCTTCCATTATTGAACTTCCTGGCATAAATCCAAATTGGTTTTGCAAGACATTTGATTCTTGCTTTAGTCATTATTCTACTATTCTCTCCCAAAGCTTCATATAGTTTGGCTCATTAGTTAGGCCGCCTATTTTTTGTGAGAGAGAAACGCGATGAGAGAAGGATTTTGTTTTTTCAACAAGAGAAAAGGAATCACCTCCCCTCTATTTCCTCTTTATCCTAGCAGATATATTCTACACCCCTAACCAACATCACAATTCAAAAGTTACACCTTGTTGAAAAACTCATGAAGGACAAGACATGCAATTTCGAAAGGCGCTCTATGGTCCAATGGTTATTCTCCCACCCACTCTTGATTTGAAAACGGTGAATTCCTTCACTCTAAATATGGTTTTTCATGTAATGTCCAACCGCTAAGAAAGATCAAAAGTTTCATCTATAGCAGTAGAAAACACAACAATCCCTCATTCGTTCAAAGGAGCCAACCACCTAAATTTCTTGATTCACACAATCTTGATTTCAAAAAGAAAATTCCTTCAAATATAGTTATTAGTTTTGTTTGGTTAGAGTCCTTGATTCTAATTGGGTTGGAAAAATGCAGGATGGCCTTGCCATTATGAGTGCGAAACTCGGATTCCCAATCTACAGTTCTCAACCATTTAACCGACTATCTGGCCACTTTATTTTTGATGTCAAGGATAGCTTTCCATTTCCTATCAAGATCTTGAATGAACAACCAATACATTTTCTTGACATGAGCCCAACAGATAGATAATAAAGACAATCTTTATTTGCTAGATTGAATGGTCAATAGGTTTTAAATTACCTTTAAAACTGTAGTTGCTTCCCTTCCATATTCACCACAAAGGAGCACAATGGAGCTATTCGTTGGTTAGTGATCCATCATCATCATCATCACAAACTTATTCCATCTATTTGGTGACCGCTTTGCGAGTCTTATATCTCCACTTATTTCTTATTAGAGCTACGCTCTTTGTTACATCGCAACCCTTAATATCCCTTCTCACTACTTCCATGGTACGTCCTTGGGCTTGTAGAGTCTCAATTCGTACAAGGTCTGCCTTTTGCCTCTAATAGACGCGTCCAAACCACCACAGGTGGCATTCCAAATTTTTTTCCTTTATAAGTACCGCTCTCAAATTTCCTCTTAGCTAGTCTTTCCTAATTTTATCCTTTCTTGTAACTCCACACATCCATCCTAGTATATGCATCTCAACCCCATCTACTCTATCTTTTTGTCGCTTCGTAGCCTAATACTTTCCTCCATATGCTATGGCAGATCTTACCGCCGTCTTATGAAAAGGCCTTAAGTCAAAGTGGCGCTAGACCATGCTACCATGGCAATAGGGGAGATAGAAACTTGGTGTAAAAGAACCTTTGCATCTCTTTTCACACTCTTGTGTCCACCATTTTCCAAAGCTAAACTTCTTCAACACATGATATCAACTCAATATATGACTCCATTTCATCATCCCCAAGGTATCTCCTAAAGATGATGTCCCACACTTATACGCTCCATTCACAGGAAACAACATACACTAAGGTGGCTCTCTCACACATAAATCCTCCTAAAATGATATATTATTCCCATCCCCAAGCCTAGGCTTAATTCCCTTAGAGAGCTTTGACTTTTATCTTAAAGTAAACCCACTATTTTGTAGATATTACCCATAAGACTAATAGAGTTAAGTTCTTAACCCATCCTTCGAAATGACAGTGATAATAGTAGATCTTAACGTTTAACAAAAAAAAGTAGATTTTAATATCCAATTGTTTATTACCATGACCATGGGACTCCTTGAAAATTATCAAGTCCATCTTAATTACCACACAAAATTCTTGATAAAAATACCATACAAATCCCTTGGAGCATTGTGCCCTATACCGTTTCATATCGCAAATAGTCGTGAACCTTCTCTGTGAAATCCTTTTCTAAGGAATTGGCCATCTCATGTGGTATACCCTCAAAGGTGATTCCATCAAGTTCGGGTCTCTTAGTGCCTCCCTCAAATAAAGATCTGTAGAATTCTACAATAGTTTCTGTATATTCCCTTTAATTTCTAACGTAATCCCATGTTAAATATGATAATACAATTTACTCTTCTTTTAGCATTGGCCATTTTATCAAAACAAAAAAAAAACAAAACAGGGAAAAAAAGACGTATTTTTAAATTTTAATCCTCGCTTGAGCCATTCAACCCTTGACTTTTACTTCCACCTAATTTCTCTCATCTTATTACACCTTGGAAATTTAGTCTTCACCTCTCTCTTTCTTTTTTGTCCTCCTAACATAGAGAACCACCTTCTTCTAGTAAATCAAGGCTGTAGATTCCCACATGCATTTCCTTTTCTTTTTTCAACCTTTCTTATTCATCATTGCAAGCTACCACAACTTATTTCCCCCCAAAACAATCTTGGCTTTACCTACGCATAGTTGATACACTATTAGAACTCAACAATAGTTTAAACCATTTGTCACAAGTTTTAGTGACATACAAAACTTCTATGATTCATTGCTCTTCCATCTCAACTACATCCTCATTCCAAACGATGATAAGACAAATCACTGGCCTTAATCCCACCCACAATTATTGCGGCCCAAATCATCAACTTATCAAATCAGCTAGTGTGGCTGGTTCATTACTCTTCCACCACACGCTATGAACCAGTTAGTGTGAATGAATTGTAGAACAACTTGCAACAAGCCTCTCCACAAGAACTGACTAGTGCAGTCCACTGCCTTTCCTGCAAGTCATGGCAGCAACCGTAACCCACCGTGAGGTCATGGTTGTATCAGATCATGTGTTCGTGGATGGCCGGGCTCTCAACAAGGGCGGAACAATGATAGACAACACTTGCCTCCTATTCCCTATCAAATTTACAATAAGGTAGGCCATGCAGCTCTTAATGGTTACACTGCATTGGTCATGCATTCAAGATCGTGCTCCGCCATGCCAACTTACCGCTATCCATGCTGCACAGGCTGCATCAAGAAAGGATAGTTCCTGGTATGACTGGAGCAATGAACAATATTACATCAGAACCGGCCAACCTATCTCTCCATATGACTATAAAGGATCACATCAGGTGAGTAGTGGATCACGTTTATCCATCAAACACAATTGGTAAATCCTCTCATGTTACCCTCTATTCCTCCTGTCTTAGATGGTATCTCACATGTCTCAAAGATTCATACTAACTTACTTTTTGTATCTTAATTTACTAAAGATAAAAATTGTATCTTTATTTTTGACACCTGTAGTTTTATCTTGAAGGATCGACACACAAGGAGGATGAATTTCTCTGACACTATTAAGGATGGCCTTTCTCATTTCCCATCGACTACCTCTCGCATTCACTTAACCGCCTCCCCCCCACACACACACACACATATTCTCAAGTGGACGACTCTCGTTAGAGTTGTGGCATTGTCGTCTAGGCCATCCGTCGCAGCATGTGCTTCAGTATATCATTTCTCATCATCATCATCTACCTCTACGAGGTTCTTCGAAAAACACCATTGTTTGCACCTTGTGTCATCATCATCATCATAGCCTTATCCCATCTACTTGGGGTCAGCTTTGCGAGTTCACTTTCTCCACTCATTTCTGATTAGCACTAAGCTCTTTGTAACTTCACAATCCTTCATATCCCTTCGCACGGTTTCCATCCAGGTCTTCCTCTTCTCGTAAGTCATTGTACTTGTATAGTCTCAATCCTTTGTACAGGGTCTACTTCTGGCCTCCGATGAACATGTTCAAACCACCTCAAGCGACACTCAGTAAATCTATCCTTTATAGGTGCCACTCTCAAATTTTTGCTATATACTTATTTAGTATTTTATCCTTTCTTGTTACTCCACACATCCATCTCAACATACGGATCTCGGCCACATGTACTCTATCATCTTGTCACTTTTTTATAGCCCAACATTCCGCACCATATAATATGGTAGGTCTAACCGTCGTCTTATAAAAATGTCTCTTCAATCTAAGTGGAACTCTTGGATCACACAATACTCTGCTAGCTTGTCTCCATTTCATACAACCTGCATTATCCTATTTCAGACGTCCTCTTCCAATCCCCATCTAATTGTAAAGTAGACCCTAAGTAGCGAAATCTATGGCATTGTGGCACTAAATGATTTTCTATTTTGACTAAATCCTCACCCAAGCTATCATGTACCGGTACTACTAATATGCACACCATGCATTATGTCGTTGTTCTTGTATTCCATCTTTGTTATGCTAATTTTCAATCACCTTTACTCCAATACTTTTCTCCATAATTTCAATTTATCATTTATTTCTTTCCTTCTTTGGGAAATTAGTACTACGTCGTCCATAAATAATATGCATCACGAGATTTCTTCTTATATATTTACCGTTAATGCATCCATGACTAAGGTAAACAAATAGAAGCTCAAGGCAGATCCTTGATGTAGCTCAACTCTAACAAAGAACTCACTCGTCACACCACACATCGTTTTTACACTAGTTATTACATTTTCACACGTCTTGGAGAATCTTAATATAAATATTTGGGATGCATTTCTTCCTCAAGGTCCGCCATATATTGTTTCGGCACTCTATCATAAGCATTCTTTAATCAATAAAGGGCATATGTAGGTTTTTCCTTCTCTCTCTAATCTTCTCCGTAAGTTGCCTCAATAAGAAAATAGCTTTTATTGTTGATCTTCCAGGCATAAATCAAAAATGTTTCTCCAATACAATTGATTCTTGTCCTAGTCGCCGTTCAACTATTCTCTCTCAAAGTTTCATAGTCCGGCTTATTAGCTTAATGCCTTGATAATTGGCACAATCTTGGATGTCTCCTTTGTTCTTATAGAAAGGGATCACAATGCTCTTCCTCTATTTCCTTAGGCATTTTCTTCGTTTGCACCTTGTGTTAATACGACAAAAAACTTCACCTTCTCAATATATGTTTCCTCTTGATCTAGTTTAAATGGATTTAGAGTGATATTCTCATGTGATGATCATCATAGCAGAAACTGTTAATGAAGCACATTTTTTAATCTTATTATTGTTTATGAGCTTCGCTTTCCCCTACCTTTGAAAACAGCTATTGACCTGCTAACCAGGATCGTCAAGGTTCACCTAACTATCAAAAAATCTGTATCTTTCTTGACTTCCCTATCCTCCTTTCTGACAGTTATCTACTCTTCTTCGATCAACTTCATCTCTTCAAGATGTTAGAAAATATACCTAGATTTATCCTATCATCACTAAGTCCGAAACTCTTGAAATATTTCGTGCTACCAAGCAACTTATTGAAAATGCACTCAATACAAATTAAATTCCTACAAAATGACTAAAATCACATGGCACTCATCATGCTCAAACGTGGTTTTAGGGCCACTTTTTAGGGATTTATGCTTCGTGGGAACAAATAACGACTGTCTAATTTAACGCAGTCAATGGTTGTCAACATAGGCACCTACCGGTAAACTGCTAGGCGTGAATAGAGGTACCCGTAACATAATCACATTGGAATTAACAGTTTCAAGCTCTTTGCACATGCCAGACACACTAATATTGGTAAAGAATAAACTTTCAATCAATCTTCTTAAAATCGCTAGGCGGGTTGGGGCGGTTGGGGGAATGTTCGAGCAAAAATCACTGGGCGGTGTCCGGGCGAGCGCTCCAAGATCATGACGGCTGCTATATATATATATATATATGTGTGTGTGTGTGTGTGTGTGTGTGTGTGTGTGTGTGTGTGTCACTTGCCAGAATAGGAGGAAGAAAAAAAAGAAAAGAAGAACAAAAAAAAGACTTGTGCTCATTGCTCAATTGCTGAAAAAAAAAAGTGTTATGCAAGAATCAAGATCATAAAAAACTGAGGAAGAAGAAGAAAAACAAAGGAAGAAGAAAAAAAACTGAGGAAAAAGAAAAACAGAGGAAATTAAAAAAAAATTGGGGACTAGGGTGGGTCCGTGCGGTCCCCCAAGCGGCCTTGGCGGAGCGCCCCAAATCCGGTCCGCCCAGGCCTAAATCGGGGTGCCCCGGGGCCCGAACCGCCCGGGCGGCCTCCCCTGGCGATTTTCAAAGCAGTGCTTTCAATAGAATATTAGTAGGAGGCCATTATCTCAACTTTAGACCATAGTTACCCAGAAACTTGTTTTACCCTATCGTACCAGTCCCTACTCCCCATACGTACCATTATTGAGGACTGGTACGAAATGTTTCCGTAACATTTCGGAAACGTTTATAGAAATGCTTTTCGATGAGTAATAGAAACGACTTTCATTTAAGATAGAAATTGGTTTATTTAAAAATAGAAATGAGTTTCTATCTTTGTTGAAACTTGTTTCAATTTATATAAAAACTCGTTTCTATTATAAAAGAAACCACTTTCCCCTTTAATCAATAGTTCTATCTTTTTATTTTAACTGAATCTCTCCCTTCTACATAATTTCATTTGTAGATAGAAATGAGTTTATTTAAAAATAGAAATGAGTTTCTATCTTTGTTGAAAATTGTTTCAATTTATATAAAAATTCGTTTCTATTATAAAAGAAACCAGTTTCCCCTTTAATCAATACTTCTATCTTTTTATTTTAACTGAATCTCTCCCTTCTACATAATTTCATTTGTAGATCCATTTGATTATGGATGTAGTTAACTAGTTCTGTTGGTGTTTAGCACATCTCTCATTAAGTTGGAAGTAAAATGAGAACATTGTCCTCAAAATTATAAATTGCAATACTTACATATAAATATAATTATCATACATAGTTACAAAAACGTATCAATCTTACACCAATATCGCATACTGTAAAAAATATTCATTTCACGTCTATATTGCACCAAGAACGTTTCTATGATGAATCCATCTCGTATCTATATCGTATTAGTATCGTATCTATATCGTATTAGCATCATATCTATTTCGTACCTATAATGTACCGATTTCGTTAATATTTTCGTACCTGTAACGTATCTATTTCATTTCTATGGCGTTCCAATGTCAAACCACAAACGTATCAGTAAAAACGTACCCGAAACTTTTTTCACCTAAACGTACCAATACCAGTACCCTGTACCAACTCCTGACATCTATGCTTTAAACCACCCTGCCCGTAATTACATAATAGAAAGAAGAAACAAAATTTTACCTTGTTTCTTCTTTCTATTTTGTAATCGCTACCTTGTTTCTTCTTTCTATTTCGTAATCGCTGGCAGGGTGGTTTAAAGTTGGGATAGTGGCTATTACTAATATTCTACTGAATGTTTATTTTCTACCAATACTAGTGTGTCTGACACGTGCAATACACGGGCAAAGAGCACGAATCTGTTAACTCCAATGTGATTATGTTACAAATACCTCTATTCTCTCACCTACCGGTTTACTAGTGGGAACCTACGCTGAAAACTATTGACGACATTGAATCAAACCATGGAGATCTTTTTCGTCGCAATCTTATGCAGAACAGATCTTGACACCATAGGTGTACCATCAGATGATCAGTATTTTTTTCCACGAGGCAACGATCCTGAAAAAGTGGCCCTAAATCCATGTTTGAGCGTGATGAGCACCATGTGATTTTAGGGTCAGCTTTTGTGCTATGGGATGAATCTGATCGATCGTGTTTGCATGTTGCCTTGGCACCTGATCTTCGGATTAGGTGCCAAGAGCACCCAAATGGTACTTGCGCAGGGTTCAACATATATATATATATATATAATCTTTCCATTATCATATATTGTAGAGACATGTCATAGTTCCTAGCTATCCAAGGCTACTTTATCAGACATCTCATGTCCAAATCTGAGTTGCGCAAGGACCATTATCACCATAATACAGTGCTAGAGGCATCTAATCATTCAATCTTTTATTAACAAAAAAAGAAAAAATAAAGAACCCCTGCCTGCATTAATTACACCACAGATTACTCTTCACCCATTAAATTTTGAAGAAACAGCGTATTATCGACTGAAGATAAAGTCAATTATTCATCCATTAAAAAATATGGGGGAAAAAAAAGTACAAAATCTATAACGGAGTCAAATATAAAAAAACTACGATTATATAAAATTTAAAAAAAATCTAGCCAGATATAAGTAAGAAGAAGAGGGAAGAGGTTGATTGAAGCTGATACCTCGTCGTATTCTTTCTTATCGGCTTTGGGTTGCTTCAAGGGCTTGGCCTTTCCACCTGCAAAAGAACATTGATAGGTCAAAAAATATTAAACAGAAGAGAGGAATAAACGGGCAACCTTGCTTGCTCGACATGTTTTTGGTTGCAGAGATGAGAGAACGGAAACGAGAGCCCTAACTCGAACCCAAATTCCCAAACGCAACCCTATGAGCATGGAAGAGATTGAGATTTCATTAAATTAGATTTAGGGTACTAGAATTAGAATATCAGATGGCTGTCATTTGTCTAGAGTTAGACGCGATTTGATTGGTTGGAGCTAGGAGTTGGGACTTTGGAATAACGGGACTCTCGGCCCTTTTCTCGTAGCCTTCTAAAGCGAAAACTCATACGGCTCTAACAAAAAGGTTTTATAATAAAAGTTGAGGCCCAAGCCCGACTCCGACACATTGCCACCCCCTAATGAAAGTGCATCAAGCAACTTTTCTCATTTGTAGCGTAATACTTCCATTGGGAATGTAGTGACTGATTTGGGCTTCAACCTAAAATCGCACCGATAAATGTTATCGACCGTCTGACCAAGGCCCACAAATGGGTGGTGAAAGCATGCATGAATTTTTTGCTAGGAATAGGATCTTCTAGTGAACGTACGATTGGGGAAAATTTACGCTAGCTGCACTCCACTTAAGCCCATGCACCAGAGGTGGCACACAGGCGTGCCCCAAAAGCGAGGCTAGAGCTGTCAACCGGTTGGGTAGGCCAATTTTGACTGCCCAATAGATAAATGGTATATGCCTGACCCGATCCAATTTGATGGCTGACTCAAAAACCTGATCCGGCACAATAAAATCCCCTATTTTCTATATATTATATATGTAAAGTATAGGATTGGAATGGATCAACCCGACCTGAAGGTTCGTCTAGATGACTCATGCCCAACCCGACAGGCAATTTATGTGCCCGACAGCTAGTAAAAATTTCAGGTTGGGCTGCTCAGGTTTCCGACAGCTAGTTAAATGAGGTGTTGGTATATCAGCTACCGACCGATATAGATATTGGTGAAAGACTAACACTCGCTTAATCACCTGATCAAATGGTAAAACCTTGAGGAGTGGCATGTAAAGTCAAAAAAACAGTAATCTTATTGGCCTTTGACTGACTTGCATTAGATCTTTCGATCCAATCGTTTACACTATAGAAACACATGGTGATTCCACATGACACATCCTGAAAAGCAAGTACCAAGAGTGCCAACGCTCGAGTCAGTTCAGTACCTCATACCAACTCAACTGAGATTGATTGTTGTACCACTAGCATCAACGGTTCAAAATTTTGTTTCCAATTTGGTGTCGTTTAATGTATTCACACTTGCCAGAATAAGTGATACAAAAGCCGTAAAAGTATTAATCATAATCATCACCTTGCCTCAGCTATTTGGAGCCCTAAAAGAGTTAATCCTTTGAGATTTCTATCACCCTAATTCGGAACCAAATTCAATCGTGAAATAAATTCAATACCAATTATGATTTAAAACCATCTCACCAATGCAAAACAATATCGATCTATACCCAATGTAGGTAGTGAACAACAATTGCCAAACACAGCCTATATACTTAATAAATTTTTGGGCACTTTAGAGAAACAACCTTAAAAAACAAACTTTTTAGCAAAAAATTCCATGACTTAAACGTTTGAAAAAATTAACGCTTTCATGGTCTTTTGAAGTTCAGAGATTTGTGAGATCTCAAATCCTCATTAAAAAAACAATGCTTTCAAGGATCACAGAACTTCAAAAAACCATGAAAGCGTTAATTTTTTCAAACGTTTAAGTCATGGAATTTTTTGCTAAAACGTTTGTTTTTTAAGGTTGTTTCTCTAAAGTGCCCAAAAATTTATTAAGTATATAGGCTGTGTTTGGCATAGCTCTCTGCTAGCCCCTGCTATAGCAACATTCATGGGCTTTAGCAGGTTCTCATTCTCTTTATTAACATCCTGTTACCTGTTTTACCAAGTCCCCCTTCTCCTTGATAACTCCTTGCATAGCAAGAAGTACCTGTTC
This sequence comes from Chloranthus sessilifolius, assembly GCA_021018995.1. Taxonomy (NCBI): domain Eukaryota; kingdom Viridiplantae; phylum Streptophyta; class Magnoliopsida; order Chloranthales; family Chloranthaceae; genus Chloranthus; species Chloranthus sessilifolius. Next base: position 24,080,715 of record CM037584.1, on the reverse strand, counting down.
AACAATTCATCCCTCCTCTCTGCTCACTCATTTTCAAATCAAATTTTATTTACTCTGGTAGGGAGTTAACAGAGTGTAGGGAGGTAGCTGCTAGAGCAGGTAAATCCTGCTTTGGAAGGAGTTAGAAGAGAATGAGAACTTGCTAAAACAAGTGAACTTTGCTCTAGCAGGGGCTAGTAGAGAGCTATGCCAAACACAACCTATTACTAGCTAACCATACATGAATACAGTTGCACTCAAGTTCAATTTGTTTAACCTGAGAAGCTTGTTGTTTGAAAATCAAATTTTTTTATCTGAAGGAGGCCGCCTCACTTTGTTAAAGCATATGTCCTCTTTAGTATTCTAATATATTTGTCATCTGTTTTGACTATATTAAAATATGTAAATGCAAAAATAGAAAGTGTTTGCTAATGTTTATTGGAGAGAGAGTGAAGGAAAAAGTGCATTGTGTGTCCTGAAACAAAATTAGTAGAATGAAGGAGGAAGGAGGACTTGGGAATTAGAAAATTTCTAGATGTTCATAATGCAAGTATGATGAAGTTAAATTGAAAAGTTTTGATAGAGGACTCCATTATGGACAAGTTACAATAACTATATTGATCCTAAAAGTGCATAGGTGGCCTCTATATTTGATGCAATCAACTATCAAGAAAGATTAATGGCAAGCTTCCAACTTGAATCAGTCTTTTGCTCTCCAACATAATTGGAAGGGCTCTGGTTCAATTATAGGGGAGATTGTCCGCAAACCTGGTAAGGAGGTGTGTTTTCTTGAAAGAGAGATCCTATAACTGATTGGGCTAGGCTCTGATGTTGCCAATGAAGTAACATTGAATCCACTCCAATTAAATTGTCTTGAAAGGGTAGTATGGAAGCCAAACATTGAGAAAAATTCATCTCGAGGTTAGAGTGGAATTTAATATGCACAAACACCTTGAGAGCAGCAAATGAAGTTGGGTTTTGGCAGGCATCTGTGCCACTAAAACTTAAAGCATTTGCTTGGAGGATTTTGCACCGAGTTATTCCAGTTGATTTCGCAGTTAAGTCTCGTGAATCTCAATTTGGATCATGTTATTTGGTCACCTCTTCTACATTGCGAGTATGTGAAGGCAATTTAGGACTTCTTCTCAGGTATTTTTGTATCTGGTTTGGTCAATTTGAATCATGCGTATTTGGTTACCAAATGGGTGCAAAAAATGCAAACTTATCCCAATTTGATCAAGTTAGAACTTCGCTCCATTGATTCTTGTAGTGGGAAGTTTGGTTGTAGTAAGAAGTTCGATGAGACGTGATGATAGTTTGCCTTCACATATTATCAAGAAAGTTAAGAAATGGTTATGAAAATTTGTTGCAATGTTCACACTCAGATTCCCAGTTGAGGATGTTAGAAAATTTAAATATTAATTAGACCGGCGGTACAGAAATCCCTAAAAATTATTCCGTAAATTATCGTCTTGGCTGATGCTTTCTGTTATGATGCATGTATAATCTAGCAGAATTAAAAATTGTTCTTAATAGTTTGGAACAGATCTCAATTGGCTGCAAAATATTGTCATTGAGGCGGGTTTCATTTTTGTTATTTCGGTACTTAATGGAGGCAAATATTCATGGCATAGGGATAACCCGTTGCTTTGGCCCGGGACTATTCTAACACACCCTGACATGGAGTGGAGAAATACTGGCTTTAATACCATGATAAAATTTCAATGGGCCTAATTCAACCTCACAAAACCGGCTTTTAAGGTGAGGATTGTCCACGTTATATATAGCCCAAGAGTTCCAGCCCACAAGCAATGTGGGACTATTCCAACGCTTTCTAGTATTAAATGAGTTGCCATTCATTCTGTTCGGCATGGAAATGCAAGCCTAGATGATTTGGCTTCATGGGAAGTTAATTCTAACGTTTAAGTTTCTGATATAAAAAAATTAAAAATTTATAATGTTTAAGTTGTCTTCAATAATTATGAGGAGTTCCCACACAAGTTTGAAGATGTTTTCTTGGGTATATCTTTTAATTATTGATTTTTTCGTTCTGATTAGCCCATAGCTTTATTTTCTATATTTGGGTACTGATATTGTTGAAGCTCGTGCTTAGAAAAGTATAACCATCAAATTTTCATGCAATTCTTTTATTTTCTTTTATTAAATTCGTTTATTCTTGAGTGGGAAATAATTTCCTCACTCGAGTCATGGGGCATAAGCCCGTGACTCGAGCTGCTACAGGTTGTATGTGCATCAACTGCTTTGAAAGTCAAAGCAGTTGCTGCAACCAATGACTGCTCGAGTCATAGAATTACGTGCAAGTTGTTGCGGCACCCAATCCCCTAGATGGGTGCTATGTAGAGCCCAAAGTGGTTCGATTGCACGAATGAACCGTGCATTAAAACACACATCCCCAAGCTTTATATATATGGACGTGTGTGTGAGTGTGAGTGTGTGTGTACAGATTAACGGCCTAAGGTCTAGTTGAAATTACACTCAAATCATCCCCCTCTTTAAGCTGTATAGTGCAAATTTTTGGGTTATGTTCGAATGATAGCCTGTCAGTTGGATGGCTTAGATTGATAAGAAACAAGGATCAAAATTTTGGATTTCGTTTCGGTGGGGACTGAAATCGATATTTTGGACCAAAATTTTCAACACTACACAAAAAATATTAAAATTTACAGATTTCGTTTCGTTTCGATTTCGGTGGGGACCGAAACTGAAATTTTGATCCTTGGTAAGAAAGATGCCCCCCTGCACTAGATGCCATAAAAATGGGACTATGGCAACTCGGATTTGATGATGAGGAAAGACCAAAACCTACACTCATTTGGGATTATGAATAATCCTATTGATGCAGTTTTATATAAACTATTGCTGTCATCTATTAAAGTGTTATCTTTACTATTATAATGCGAGAAGGTGGAGTTGCGTTTGGTGAGTCCGTGTGACCAAAATAATTTTTCTGTACTATTATTATGCTAGAAGACGGAGTTGCGAATCTGTGAAACAAAAAAATTATTCTTTTAAGATGATGATGATAACAATACCCCACCCTTAATAGTTAATATACCACCTGCTCATATATCTCTTCCAAATCGTAAAGGATACCATCATTTACGACCTAAGATTCTAACTTCTCAAGTTATTTTTGCGTGCTTAAATAATTGACTACTTTAAATCAGATGATGGTAATCGTATTTTGTTCCAACCTTCGACACAGTATATCTTGAGATCATGAGTCTACCATTCAATGATCAAATTTTGATTTTAAGTGGCACACATTCAAAAAAATGAACATAATCATGGCCTACACCAATTGTGGTTCTCAAATCACTTTTTGGGATGTGTGCCCCATAAAATCGAAATCTGAATGCTTGATATGCTAGGACCATGATCACAAGATCTATTGTGTCAAAGATTGTGACTAAAATGATCTCTATCACATTATTCAAAGCAATCAACGTTTAAGCATACTTGAAAGCTGATGTGAGTTAAATCCACCGAAAATGTGACTCCTTCATACAATCCTTCCTTCCGGCAGCCACTTCACAATCCCAAAAGCTTCTCCCATTTAAAGAGTTCCAGGTTCACTCATTTCTCTTGCTCACGGGCCTCACATACGTAGGTTGAGTTTGGCATTGTGCAATTGAATATGGGGAGAGAAGAAGGATTAAAGAAGAAAAAAAGGAAAATCATGCTCTTTTAAAGAGGGTTGCTTTTCATATTTCAAAGATCAACCTCTCTTTTATCTTCTTCCAATCCTTCTCTTTCTCCCCACATTTCTTTGAAATAATAAAGAGCAACAACTGCTCTTTTCTACTCTCCCAAAGAACAATACCAAACACAATCATAGAATGCTCATGTGCATGGCACGATGATTCTACTAGTTATTTATAATAGAAATCTTTTGATTGAAGTAATGTTTGGACCGAGTATAGTGGGGATGGAACTATGGAGGTCATCCAAATGGAATACTTGGCTTAATCTCAGGTATATGGCATGCGGCACAACAAGTCATCAAATTGCAGGTGGGGCCTGTAGGTTCTTTTAGAATTTTGTGGGTGCAAATACAGCTAAGAGCATACCCAAGTCGTCAACCACTGCGACAACCCCTTGTTGGGCGCAAATGTAGCTAGCTATGCTATAATTTTTACACCTTACGAAGCTCAAACTGCTAGCGGGAAAATGATCAGTGGCCAAAGCAATAAACCTGTAAATTTGTGAAAAACTCAGGTAGAGCTTTTCTCACTTCATGTGTTGCAACAACTACAATCATGATTTTAAATATCGCCCAATACGAGATGTCTTCAGTGATACATCTCATGTTTAAGAAAATCGAGGGTGATAAGTTTCACGTCTAGGAGCTGAGGGAGACGACAACTATACAACCCCTCGCCCTTAAAGGGGGAGGAGAAACTTACCATTTTGAAATTAAATTTGTATAGGACGTGATGCTAGTACACTATTAAAAGTGTTCTAATCGTCATCTTTGTACATGTGACACTATTTTCACTCACTGTATCTTGTCTATATGATTACCCATAGATGACTATCATACTTTGTCTAAATCTGTGTACCCTAATATCCATATTAGGGAAAATTAGAAAAACAACCCTGAAAAAGAAACGTTTTAGCCTATTGTACAGGCTGCAAACGTTTTAGAGGATCATGCATATGCTGTTTTCCTATCTATTATTACTCTTAATTTTAAACGGCTAATATTTTTGTAATTGTATCATAGTTGTGATTTTTTTAGTTAAGATTTGTTCCAATAATAGCCATCCACTTGAACTGTTTAGATTGATTGCAAGTATCTGTCTCAAAACATAACAGTGAAGTATGTTTTAATGGGGTAACATAGCTATATATGCTACCATGGAATGGGAAACCCCTAGCTTAAAAAAGTGAAAAATCCCCATGCCTTGAAAAGTTTTCAAAGAAAGGAAACTGACCAAATCTACCCTTAATTTTATAATTTAAAAGAAAACCTTTTGGAGCCCTATCAGTTTTCACTGATGGTCATATCAAAAAAAGAAGAAGAAAGTTTTCACTGATCTTCATCTCTTTCACTCGCCTCCACATTCAGTTCTCTAATAATAATAAGAGAATGAGTTTCCTCACAAACATCCGAACATTTTTTATATTGAATCCTGTGAAAGCTGACTTTCACAGTTTTCAAGGGCCCTCACAAATTACAGAGTAGCTTTAATTTTGAACGGATCAATGGGGTTGGTAGAAGGCTGTTCACAAGTTTTTTTTTATAGCCTGAGTATCCAGGCCTCTTAGAGCGCCCGCCTAATCCCAGGGACATGTGTGCACCCCAAATTAGCACACGCCAGGTCAGCATGGGATATAAATCCCTAGGGTAACCTCAAGGGGGAGAGGGGATTCGAACTCATCAGGTCTCTTACTTTTGGAAGCAAGTACTTGGCCAGCTCGCCTAAATCCTTGAGGTTCTATTCACAAGTTCATCAAGAGTTCATTGGAAAAGAAAAGAAAAAGTTCTCCACACGCGTGCCAATATTATGATTCTGATGATGCCCCATTAATCTTTTTAATAATTCAATTTGTTGGCAGGATGCTGTTATAGTACTATTTTATTATTTCTTAAGAAGAGGTTGACCTTTTAGGTTTATTAAGAATTTAGGAGCTTATGAGAGAGGATTTTGGACCAAACGTATCGATTTCGGACATGCCCAAAACGAAACCAAAATCTTCCTCCAGATTTGTATGGAGGGGAAACTTTCGGTTTTCGGCCAAAATTTCGAATTTCGGTTTCGGTCATGCTCGAAAGCGAAATCCAACCCGAAATTTTGATCCTTGGCCTACGGTATTCAGTCATGTCATAAATGACAATGATTTTTTAAATATTTTCTCCGTATTATATATACTAATAATAATAGATTGTTTTATTTTATTTTATCTTTATTTACTATTATAATGCGAGAATGAAGAGTTACGTCGGATCCGGTGAACTGAAAAAAAAAAATTAATATTTTTAAATGATGAAACTTGCCTTATAATTATAGGCACTTTAGAAAACAATGCCTCAAAAACAAACTTTTTAGCATAAAATGCCTCACCTCAAACGTTTTAGAAAAACCGTGCTTTCACGGATTTTGGAACTTCAGAAACCATGAAAACACCCTTTGTTTTTGAGGCATGTTTCGCTAATTATCCGTATAATTATTGCCCCTCAAAAACCTCCCCTAAAACCTCTCAAATCTCTCACCTGGGTGATGGTAAGCTTATCATCTCAAGATCCATTCTCTATCTAGGACGTTGGGACAAAAGAATGATCTCTAACATCCAAGTCAAAACCGTTAATATTTCTCTATCATCCAATTCAAAACAGTTAATATTTAAAGAATTTTGGTGAGTGCATGTTAGGGGCAATGACGGGCTTCAGTTTAAGTTGTTGGTTTTCTTTTAACGGCTGGCCCAAGCCTGGGCCACTCATAATAAGAATTTGAGGCCCAAACCCGGCCCATTCCCTAGTGCAAATAGAAGTAGCAAGCATACCACATATACAATAATATTGATGACGTTCATGAAGCCCAGTGTCCCTAATGACACTTCTCAAGCTAGAATACTATGCCGGCCTTATTGGTGGTCTGCAGATATGCCATCCAAATGCATATAAAAATGTCGCCTGATGCGTAATGGAAGGGCACTTCCAAAGGTTTAAGAAGATATTTTAATTTTTAAGGTGTGTATTTGATACAAAGGCCGGTCGAGTACCAGTGGCTCTAATTTTATTTTATTATTATTTAACATAAGATGTCCTAAGCTTGGATTTGGATTAATCCCTAGCTAGAGGGTGCTATCGCCTCATCATGTCACGAGTATTTCACAATTTACACACTTTACAGGTAGGGGGTTCACCTTTTTATATTTCTACATCTAAGATCTGACTTGTACTATTGAGAAAAATAGGAATTGAAACCCTTTTGGCACGAAAAAAAAGTTGGAATCAGTAGGAGAGGATTTCAAACTCACGACTTTGGATTCAAATTGCCAACAGTTGCAACAACCCTTTGGTAGTTACCCAGTGGCTCTAAATATGTGCTTGTTATATCCTGTGTGCCTTGAGTACCACATACAGTCCCCCTATCTAATACAAGCAATTATTAATTAGAAAGAAACACTTCACATGGTTATGTAACATGGTGTTACTTACCACCACTTTTAGGCAATATTTTAGGATTTTTGTCATATGCCGTACCATAGTTTTGGAATTGACAATATCCCTTACGAAGTTTTAGAATTGGCAAAGTCCCTTATCAAATCGTTTAAACTTCCAATATTAAAATTAAATGACCTTAATATGCTTACCATGCGTCACATCTTGTGGGCCCATTTTAATGCGAGAGTAAATGACACCTTTGCCCTTTGCCCCAATTTAAACAAAAAGTTCTTTTTAAACTCGCGATAACATCTGGCAAATCTTGGGAGTTCATATCAAGGAAATATCATACATTTTTATAGAAGCGATTCAACTTTAAAAGGGAACCGCATGGTAAATTCACGGGTAATTAGTAACTCTTCGATTACCAATCGGTTACCAATCAGATACCGATCAGTTACCAATAAGATAATTATCAGTTACTAATCGGTAACCCTCAGGTTTACAACTGGTTAATGTTTATTTTTCTTGTCTTCTTAATTTTATTTTAATTGTGATATTTTATTTATTTTTAGGTCATGTTTGCTGCTTGTGATGCAAAGAGGTGATATATTGTAACTCTTACATGATAGACATTTGCACCATGATTTTAATGGATTTCTTTGTGACAAAAATACCTTGAGATATCTATTAGAGTCATGGTGAAAATATATACCACTTCCAGAATGCATAGAAGCATGTTGATCAAGTCTACGAAAGGGTACATAAACGCCTATGATATTATAGTAAGTATATTTTGGCTTATGCGTCTTAAAAAAAGTGTTTTGGTCTATAAAAATCTGATCAATTACTTTCAGTTACTGCTCGAGAACCGGTTGATAACAGGAAAGGAACTGCATCGTAATCAGCCGGTTTTTGAAAGGTTATCAAACAATTATCAAACGGTTACCGAACAGTTAGATAGCGGTTACCAACCGGTTCCCGTTCGTTTAAAGATTTACCGTGCAGTAACCAAACAGTTAGAATTCGGCTATTATTTCGTTCTATAAATTTTTTTAAACAATATAAAAAGTTTAAACTTATCTAAGCTGATTTAGATCTTCAAAATCGAGCAATTTACTGATCTATGAGATTAAAAAAATAAATTAACTTTTTTTGTTTTAATCAGAAGGGGCATCTTCGTCATTTGCATGCAATAGAGTTGCAACGATTTTCGAGTGTTTTATGTCACATCAACTTCATAAAGTGCGGTTAAAATAGTGAGATAAGGGATCTCACAAATTCTCAAACTAGGTAAAGGATCTCGTCAAATACAAAATCATGGTAAGGCATCTTACAAAAATCCTCAATATTTTTCACTGATTTGGATGCTCATAAATATAACTTCCAAAGGCTTTGACCCTTGTGCCAAGGCTCACACTCAAGTCCGGTAATTAATACCAAACTCAAGTCGGGTACCTAATACCAACTTGGTATACTTTTGCGGTTTGCACATTATGATTGAGACCTATCAATCATATGGAAGCTTTTTGGTTGCGCTATAAGCTTAAATTGGAAGTGGGCCGTTTCAGGTTTCTGTTGGACACACATAAACCATTTCATATTCTTTAATTTTCTCTTTTATTAGCTCATTCCTAATTTTGTTGTTTCATGTGAGTCTTGTACATCTACCTCAACATATACTTCAAGTAATTTGGCATGTTTCATACGTGTCCAAAATACATTATATTCAGAATCTTATGTCATCATCAACCAATCCATTAAATAGTTGATTGATATGATATGTGGAGCAAAGTGACTGGCTCTGCGCGCACAGTGGTGCCCAAGCAATACAGCCAGTCACGCCATGCCACATAAGCAGCCTGTAAAATTGTTTATCAAAAATTGTCTATCGTTAATAATTTTTTATATTAATTTAAAAAAATATATATACTTTTTATATTAAATTTATGCCAAAGTTTGATTGAAATTGTGATTAGTACAGATGAAAATATCTAAAAGCACGTTTACTGTATATGGGTACAATGCAGTAACTGTGGTGAATCGCTTATGAAAGTCTATATTAAGAACACCTTTCTCGTATTAGAACTTATTTTAGCGTTAGAGAAAAGATAAAGGAAGACCACTGTGTAAAATGACCGAAGGGACTTAACTTATGTGAAATGAATGGGAGTGGCTTAATCCAAGCCTATCATTAGTGGCGTGGCTCCTTAATCGATAGGGATGTGAGTTTCAGGCAAAGGCCCATAGGAACGACAGTACGCACAAATTTTGTTCTTGTTTTCAACTATATGATCAAAGCTCTTATTGTTTAGCCATCCATTTGAAGCTCTTGATTATCTATAGGAAATTTTGGATCGAAACTTCACCCAAAATCCCAAAATTTTGAATTTCGGCCGAAATCTTCATTCCCATATAAAAATCTCAAAATTTTGGGATTTTGGTTTTGTTTCGGTGGGGATCAAAACCGAAATTTTTGTCATTTCGGCGAAATTTTGATCCTTTAATCACAATATATTTACTTATTTTGGATGAATTTAATCTAAACCATAGCCACGCGTGCGGCATTTTACAAATTGATCATAATGTGCTCCACCTAACCAACTATTAGTTAAAACATACAGATTGATTTATTTATTTATTATTATGGGTATCCTAAGCTTCCGTTTGAACTAATCCGTAGGGGATGCCCTCTCCCTAGCTGTGCCATGACTTTTTGGGGCTAAAAAAACACCGATGTTTCTCCTAGGTTGATGATGGGAGATTGACCCAATCACCATCGGTGGTGTTAGGGTCCATACATAAAACATACATCCAAAAGATTTGGTGTCACAATCTGAAATTCTATCCCATCTTGAGGGCTTCGAATTTTGAGTTATAACCCGCACGCATACCAGATACGCTAAGCGAATATACACGTAATCAAAGTTTTTGTGCAAATTTGAATCAAAGTTTTTGTGTAAATCTGGTTCCACGAAATCTGTAAAAGCCAATAAATAAGGGTGAAATAAATTGTCAATCATAAATAATCGAATAAATGTGATAAAATCTAAATAAAAGTCGGAGACAAATCCGATAAAAGAAAACTTCGAGTCAATAATAATACTATCAAACGATACTCAATACGAAGTCAACTATTATCAATAACCGGTGCTCGGATCAAAATCAGCACTAAGGTCATCTTGGTAACTAGCAACGTCACCCTCCCAAGGCTTTTGGTACTCAGCATCCACGGGATTAAGGAAATCAGTACCAATCGGATCAAAATAGCTAACGTCCACTCCGTCGATAAAATCACCTGCAGCTGTTAGGTTTTCGTGAGATGAGTTTACTCAGTCACGTAAACTCAGACACTACCAATCTACCTCATTCTACTTAGGTGCATTGTGAGTGCATCACATGAGTGATAAACATAGTATCTCAATGAAATCAGAAAGAGAAATAAAACTAAAACATGTGTATAACGTAGAGCTCATAACATAGCAAAAATACAGAACCATAATCTAGACACTCATATCATACCGTACCTCACTATATCTCATAACATAATATAACATATCTTATTATTCTCGCACATACGTCTGTACATCACATGAGCGTAACTAACATATTCATAAATCCTATACGGTTTGTGCCAGAGTTGTTGCTCGAGCTACCATATGAGAGTCATCATAGTATCATATCACCATATTATAATACTACCTAATCGCCATATCTATCATATTCATACTCTCCACTTAGTTTAATAGGGAGACATAAATGGTCAAATGTAACTCATAACATACTCATACCGTCTTTCAGAGACTCGTCTTGGCTGTAAGACGTTGTTGCCCTCACGGTGGCTATGCAAGGAATGACACATATAAACTTAAATTCTCAATCTTTTACTAGCCTATATAGCGGTGTCTTATTATCGTACTCATAACTTATCTTATCTTAACATGCTCATATCATAACATACTCTTACAACTTAATTCTAGGATAAGCTATAGTAAGATAACCTCATTACATCACGCTTTTCAAGAGAAGGATTCCGTAGTAATCTGGATATACTTCATGTGATAGTAAAAAACCTTCTCTATCATAGAGGTTCTAAACTATAATAGAGGAGTCACATCCGTAAATGGATGCTTACAATTCGAGTTTCAAGTGACCATAAAGAGATCTCACTACAATGAAGGCCCACGGCCCGAATTTCATATCATAACTCATATCTTATCTTATAATATTAAAACTCGGGATGATAAGGTCACCATATATGCCACCGTATAGGAGATTACATTGAATTCGCACTCACCCTACTCATCATGATGTCTCATACCACCATGAGTTGTAGGGCATATGAGTACGATGTATTCTTTGTTTTGATACCATCTCGATAAATCACCATGCCTAAGCATAGGTATGATCTCATACACTCGTGTATATATGACCTAACATATCTCTAACTCATGATCATAACAATGATGGAAGCATATAATTATCACACTCAATTGATAGAATTATATTTAAGATTACGCTATGATTATACGTATATAGATATTTACACAACACACCAAATAAATATAAAATAGGATAGTTAATGGGATATTTCCAATAACGTGAAGGTTAAAGTTCGATGTTTATAAGACATCAAATTTTCAACACTATGTGTTATCGAAATGGTCGCGTTGAAGCGATAAAAGTGATATATATATAGCTTACTATAATTAAATGCTCCAATAAGAAGTCATTACACTTTAAAGTTGGGTAAATCACAACCATCGATCGAAAGTTACGAGTGATTAATAAGCACTTAACTTTTTGTCGTGAAGAAGGTGGGATTATAAGTTGAATACTATCGTCTATTCGGACGAGAATCGATCAATTTTGGAATTGATCGGTCAAAAATATATTATATAAAGTATTCAATTCGGGTACGAATCGATCAATCGATTTTTGGAATCGATCGGTCAAATTTAAAGCAATTTAAATTGTATAGTGGTTCAATTATGTCCAGAATCAATCGATCAAACCTTAGAGTCAATCGATCGAAATCAAAAGAAAACAAGCGATTTCAGGTTAAGAATAATGTCATGTATATTAAAATGCATGTTATATAATGCTTAAATATAAATACTTATATAAGGATATAATAATCATATAAGTAATATAATAGTTCATTGATTCAAGGTTGCTTTTATATAATAAAATATACTCACAAGTGTCCAACACCAGATGGGTCATAGTCCAACATCAAATGGGTCAAGGTTTAACATCAGATGGGTCAAGTTCAAACATCAGATTGATCATAGTCTGACATCAGATGGGTCACGGTCCAACATCTGATGGGTCACGATCCGACATCAGATGGGTCAAGGTATCAACATCAAATTAGTCAAGGTCTAACATCGGATGGGTCACTGTCTGAATCGATCAATTTGATGGCAAAAGGTAACAAATCAGTGACAGAGCTTAAGGTCATGTAAGTATCTTATAAGGAGATTTATATTATTATAATAAGGTAAGTACTTGAGTGTAAATGAATTATTTAATAATATAACAGTTATATAATATAATTTATATAATATTTTATTAGATAATCAGTGCAAGTTAAAGAGACTTTAAAATCCCATCGATTATAAAATAATATAAATACAATGATTGTAACATAAAAATATAATATAATATATTAAAGCATCAGACACTCAAGTGCTACTTTAGGAATCGATGGATTGAGAATGGAGACTCAATCGAATAAGAGTGAGAAATCCAACTTCACATTTATTAATTGATCGATCAACTTGGGGATCGATCGATCGAGATAATGAAGTAAATACAAATAAAGTCAAATTGATGTGAAATCGATCGATCGAAAAGTGTAAATCGATAGATTAACTGTCGAAATTTTTGAATAGATTAGGGTTCTTAAAATATAATATTTAACATGAGAAATTAATAACGAGAGGATAATAAAATTCAAATCATAAATAGAGTTTGCCCTTTATTTAATTTTAAAGCAATATTATATAGGAATAAATCTAGGATCTAGGGTTCATTTATTAGCCCGTCAATACGCGCTCGAACGTACCTTACGCGATGAGGCCTAAGAAGTACTAGATGGATTGATAGGTACCCACCTCTTGAATCATAAATGGTAGATCGACGACGATTAAGGTGAAGAGATCGGCGTCCAACGCGTAGATCGTTTAAGATTGCTTCTTCTCCCTCCTTGATCTCGACGACGAAAATAAATTACGGTGTTCTTTGCGAAAGAACACAGAAAAGGTTTTAGGAAAAGAATTAAGGGAGTTTTAGAAAAGGGTGGGTGGAGAAGAAGTTATGATGGCTAGGGTTTCTTCAGAAGAAGAAAAGAAAAGAGACGGTTAGGATATCTTAAGAGAAGAAAAGTGAAGTATAAGAGACGGCTAGGGTCTCTTAAGAAGAAGAAATTAGGAAAAGAGAATAGGGTTACTTATCTTAAATAGGGATTTCTAAAATAGGGTAGGTTCCAGTGTGGAGCACTAACATCGTGCACAATACAAAAGGCATCTGACACCTTTAAAAGAAAGTCAAAAAATTCGGGTCGTTGCATTTGGTGATAGCGGGCCCTTAACCTTTTTTTAGGTATAATGGCTCTTGACCGATATTTAAATATCAAAATAGTGTTTAGATGATCTTACACCATTAAAATTATGCTTTTCATCTCACACCATTGAAGTGTGATTTATCATTATGTCATGTGGTGCACAACTGTGACCAATATAAATTGTTCAAGTGGAAATCCGCCATTAGAGAATATCTTTGTCCAAAGAACATGCCTATAAGCATAGCGACAAATTTCGGAAAAATTTCATCGAAAAAGGGGTTGGACGAAATTTTCGATAATTTTGTCTACATTTGCGAAACTTCTTTAATTTTAGCGAAATTAATAGAACTTTACCAGAATTGACGATATCTTTTATAATTTTCTCATTTTTTGAATAATAATACACACACACACTCATATATATATATATATATATATATATATATATATATATATATATATACACTCTTTGAAATTTTTTGATTTTTTTTTTGTTATTTTCCCAAAATTAGCCAAAACGCCCCCCCTACTGAATAATGTTGCCAAAAATGAAATTTATTACAGCGGATCTGAACGATACCAGGTTGAAATTATAGTCAAACAGATTGGATGATTTAAATCATCCTAAAACGCCAATTTTAACATGTTTTTTTTTTCACAACTTAGCGTAATCCCAAACTTACGGTTGGACTAATCCCTAAGGGATGCCCTTGCCCCCACCGTGTAACGGGTATTTCACGATTTACACACCCTACGAGGCATCCTGATATCATAGAATTTTTAGCCTGTTGCACTTCAATTTATGATCTATCACTTTTGAGAGTACAGATCACCTGTATTATAAATAATTAATGGTGTAAAATCATTTAAACACCAAAATGGTGTTTAAGTGACGGTTAGTCAAGTCATTTTCGTAAATGAGCTTTGGTCACCAGGTTTCGAAACAGTAGCAGACGTGTTTATATAGCCGAATTTGTGCAAGGGAACAATGGGGTCCCCCGCATGTTGACATGGTGGTGGACCCACTCTGTCAATTTCTACAAAGGGCTTGACCGAAGAGTACCTTTCTTTATAATGACATATTCTTCCTTTACAATGGGAGTTTCACATACTTATACTGTTGACTGCTTTGAATTATGCGATGGAGATCATCTTTTGTCCTAGTTTTTGACACGATAGATCTTGAGATCATGGGATTACCATCGTATGGTCAAATGTTGTTTCCATGTAGCACACATCCCAAAAGATGAATATGATCATCGACGTCCATCAACGTGATATTTTGGATCATTTTTAGGGATGTATGCCATATGGAATCAATTCAAAACTTCTGCTACTAGGACTGTGATCTCAAGAACTATTGGGTTGAAAAATGGACAATCTCTCTCGTCTGAATCAATGCAGTTAACTATTTAAACATGTGAAACCAAGGTATGAAGCATCAGCCAATACCGATAGATATCGGTGATAGGTATCGATATTTTTGCCAACTGATACTGATACCACCCTAATACCAGTATCGGTATTAGGTATTAGTATCAGACAATATTGTATATGATCAGTCACAAAATACACCATTTGATCACCCTTAACTTAGTGATGCTTAACCCCAGTTTGCTACTAACAAGTTAATGATGTGCAGATATTAAGGATAATCAGTAAAAGAGAACCAAAGTATTAATCTTCATCGAAATGAACTTAAAAAATGACAAGAAAGACGAATGAAAGAAAAAGACGATCAGATGCTGCTGAAATAATAAGAAATCGCAAAAGACGATGGAGCATTTTATAGAGAAAATTATAAAGTCGTAATTTACGATTCTTTAGAAAAGACATTCTAGTGAAAGGCGATACAAAGAAAAAATGATCGTTCGTAATAAAAAAATCGTCCAGAGAGAAAGCTATGTGAAAAAGAGAAATCGTAATTTACAATTGTATAAAGTAAAGCTTTTCAGTGCTGCTGATCAAGTGAAGATTTACACCGCCATGAACAAAAATAGAAGAACTCTTTAATTAGAAGTCTGACAAATCACGGATCTGAGAGGGTTGATGAAGATAAACTCCTAAAGATCTCGGTTACTGAAATTAAAGAGAAAGTCCAGAAGCGCATCAACTAGTGAAAGCAACGAAGATAAAATTAGAAATTAGAGTTAAATTAGGAATTCTTTGTTTTTAGTATTTTCTTTTATTAGGATTAGACCACTGTAAACTGACTCTTTATGATCTATAAGTAAGAGAGCTCGGCATAGGAATAATATCATCAAAGAATTTCTCAGCATCAATTGACGACTGAGGTTGAGTTTTCTTTCGATCAAATTTAGAATTATTTAGTTTAGATATCCAAGGTTCCTCGATCACAATTGACGACTGAGATTGAGAGCTGAAAGATTAGTGTAGATATTTGTAGTTTCTCAGAAGCAATTGACGCCTACGACTGAGAGGTGAAAGATATATTTTTACTTTACTTTCTAGTTTATATTTATTTTATTACAATTTACTGCTTTGTAAACATCTCCAAGTTTTGATTTGAATTGATGATCCAGATTAAGATTTGTGGATTAGTGTAACGATTTTTACTTTTCCATATTCAATTTAGAATTTGATTGACGCTCAAGTTTTAGGAGATTGTAGATTAGATTAAATCAGTGTTGATAGGATTCTAGTTTTGATTGACGACTAATGCTAGGAAACTTGATATATAGTGTAACAGTACTTTTAATTTTATAAATATTTTAGAACAGAAGGAGACTGATTGACGACCAGGATCCAGAAATTTGAAGATTAAGATTTATTTTCTGCAATTAGTTTAAGAAATCATTCTTTTATTCATATTTCTCCAGTAGTTTAGAATCTTAAAGATAAATGTAAGTTTTCAGAAAAGCAAAATACATAGATAAATCACTTCCTTGTGGGAACGATCTAGCATTACAATTTTCATTGTGCGCTTGCAACAGGTTAAGACTTAATTAGAACAACATAAAGAACAAGACAGTATACTATTACTCGATACGTATCAGGTATCGGCCGATACTAACCAAATTTGAACTTTTTCTAGTTTTTTCTTAAATATTTTATTATTATTATTAAAAACAAATCTAGTAGTCTAAATATAAGTCTTTTATGATACTTTTAAGGCTATATGTTCATAAAAAATTTCAGATTTTCTTCAAAATAAAAATAAATAAATTACACGTTACCAACAAATTGGCCGATATAGATACGTATCAGAGATACTGTCACGACCCAGAATTCTTACCTGATCTCGAGGGCCTAGAATTTCGTGTCATGACACCGCACGCTGGTTAAGGTGATAAGCGGACATATATAGAATCCATTTATCAACATACACAATACTATCAAGGCATTTGAATATTTCATTTAATAATAAATGACTAAAAAATAACTGGGGAAGTGTAGATAACCATCAATAAAGTAAATTTCCTAACCACGCATCTGAGCTATAAAATAAATCAAGTTTCACGTAGGGTCAAATGGTTCTAAACATAAACTCACAAGATATATCGAAATAAATCAACAGGAAATATGTCTCTCACGAAAATAAAAAAAATTTAGAACTAAGGAACGCTCAATGCACATAATAGTCTGTCGAATCTACGCTCTCATCTAGGTGGTAGCTGACATCCTCATCCACATATGTCGCCGCCTGTATAGCTGCCTCCACGTTATCATAGGCAAGATGATCAGAATCTTTACCTGAAATTGTTATATTTTAGGCTGGGGGGTGAGTTTACTAAGTCTGGTAAACTTAGTAGGTTGCACAATCGATCCATCATAACTTATTAAGGTGATCGTGCATGCAATCGCTTGAGTTGCGAGATATTTTGAATTAAAATAAAATAGCTTTGCAAAATTTCAATAATATCTGTGAATCTCATAACATGCATATCAAAACTAATATATATATATATATATATATATATATATATATATATATATATATATATATATATATATCATGGAATGAAATATACATGATGCATCTCTTTCTTATTTTCTTTCCTATCTATCTCATCAACTTATCATACGTGACATATTTGAAGTCTTATTATTATTTCATATGTCTACATAACGTACTACGTATCTTACTTATTTTAATTAAACGACCTGTGTCAGGGCTGCTTGAGCTTATCACGTGAGGTCTACGTATAGATAAATACCTAACCTCCATATTATAACATAAATCACCACCCAGTCATATGAGGCTATGAGCATCAGTACAACACACTACAAAAAATAAGACTATTAGCGACAGTCTTTTGCTATAAAAAACTGTCACTATTAACAAAAAAATTATTAAAGGCTATTAAGATTATTAGCGGCATCTTTTTTATTAATAGCGGAAGTTTTTGGCTGTCGCTAATAGTCTTATTTTTTATAGTGACAGTGTTCCCTTAGTTTGAGGCAAAGTTAACCATAACGTCCTTAAGACCCGTCCCGACTGTAGACATTTGACCTTTACGGTGACTCGTAAGGTATGACACATGTAAAAATTATTTCATATTCAACTGGCTTTCACAACATATCTTATTATATCATTATTCGGTTCTGGGCTTAGGTTCCCGCCCCGATTTCATATTGACGTTAGCTTAAGTCCTCACTTTCTTATCATATTTGTATCTTAACATATTCAATTTTCATCATTTTCTCATAACTTAATTGGAATGGACCACAACCCGATAGGTTTCACTGACGGCGCTTTTCAAGGAACAAATTCTGTAGTAATCTGGATGTACTTCGTGTGACAACTCATATTCTCATAGAGGTGTTGCATCTGTACAAGGATGTCTATATTCTAAGTTTCCTGTGAACGTGTAAGAAATCCCATCGCGACGAAGGCTTATGTCATGTGTCATATCTTATTTCTGAATTTATCATGTGATGCGCAATCAAGGTTTTCTACGTGATAAATATCATGTGATAAAGATGAAGCATATAACATAAAATGAAACTATAGCATGCTCGCTAAGCATTGCATAAGTATAATGAAATTAACATGGAGCATGAAACGTAAAACAATGGGTAAAAATAAAGTATGAGAAGTGTTCGAATACAAGTCTATGATTGAATTCAATTACTCTTCATTGGATGTGGTTGTGTTTATAGAACTTGATGATTGATCGATATAGCGATTAGACTTATTTCAAACTCTAAAGACGCACGCTTGACCATACAAGGATCGTAGGAGCCTTAGAAGAGATAACAAACATTTTCATTGTGTCCGAAAGGTCCAAAAATTATAAGATCGAGTCCTATTTCGCTTAAATCGGATGTCTTTGCGAAAGGAAACTCAAAATTCGGCTTTGACAGGAAGCACAGTTCCAGAACTGTTCATCTCGACTGGTTGAAAATGATTCTAGACTGGTCAAAATTAGAGAAAGAGAACATTACTATCAAACCGACCGGCCGAATTGTGGTTTCGACCGATCGAGGTGAAACAGAGGACAGAATTCCTTTATAGGATATATTCTCGACTGGTTGAATTGTGGTTTCGACCAGTTGAGTTGACAGAAATAAACTAAAAAGGATTCAGTTTCGACTGGTCGAATTAGATTTCGATCGATCGAGATGAACGAAGGAAGTTTTAAAGAATACAGAACTCGACTGGTCAAAAATGGGTTTTGGCCGGTCGAGTTGTTTTAACAGTGAACAAATAAATTGTATAAACTCGATCGATCGAATTTGAATTTTTGATAGATCAATTTTCCTGAGGGGGGACTGGACGGAAAATTCAATCTCGACTAGTCGAATTAAGATTTCGACTAGTCGAGTTCAACCAGAGAGTGAAGTCCCTTATATAAAATATAATCTCGATCGGTCGACTTTGATATTTGATCAGTCGAGTTTGTAATTTCATGCACAGGTCGAGTTTTTTGTCGCAACCAGAAATCCTTTTCTTCCCCGATTGTTTTGAGGGTTTATTTAGGGTTCCATTATTTGAAAATAGCTGAATAATTTAAGATGGATTGAGGGACACTCACCTATTGAAGTGTGAATCAACTCTCGCGGCGATTTAAGTTGACGGTGATCGAATTCGAGCGACAATTTATCCAAGTTCATTTCGCGAGAAATATTTTCTTACAATCGAATCTTCACAGCGACGAAGAGCCTTGATGAGAGAGATTAGACTCTAGAACAGGATGCACGAGTCGTCGATATGATGGTGGATTGAAACTTGCAGTGTTGTTCCGCCATGAAATCCTATGGAGATTCAGTGTGCAGGTATAAATGATGGTTCTGCAGGAGCTAAGAAAGGTAATTAGAGAGAGTCTGTTTCGACAAGTTTGACTAGCCTAAAAATGTAGAAGTCCCTTAATGATTATAATTGATTACTAATCAAATCCTAAGAATTGTGGAATTTAAATTGTCTTAGTTGTTTTAATGCATCAGATTTCTTGAAATTTTCAATTACCATTTTTGTAGGATTGAATCTCATTTAGGATTTTTCTTAAATTATTAAATTAAAGATATGGGGGTTATGATACGGTGTGCACACAAACACCGAGTCTTGATCCTTCACCCATCTATTACCATTAAACAGGGTTAACGAGACTCGAGTTATAACATATACATATCAGTCATCGGCAAATCGATACCCCATATAGACACCCAATTTGATACCTTGCATGAAACCCTAACCCCGAATTGAAAGGAAAAAATCTTCCATTAAAATTAAAGTTACTTTTCCCTGAATTATTAAAAATATGGTATTTTGGTATTTTTATTAAAACTAAAGGTTGTTTAATAGAGAGCCGAATCGGTTGACCCAGTTCCCGTAAAAACAACGGCAAGGCCGTTAAGGCGTGAACTTTTACAACAGGTACGGACAAAAAAATAATAAGAAAAGAAACCAAGATGAAATAACTTGTGCAACACATACAATTTCAATTGTATATGACAGTTATATCCGCTTATTAAATAGCGACCATAAAATAAAGAATTCTATCTTGGGGTATCCTTATTTACACCCTGTGAAGTTGTGACCTCAGGCATCTCCTCTAGCTAACTATAAGCTGATCTCTTTGAATCAGATGACGGATAATGCAGATCGTTTTTCATTCTAATCTTTCTCACAATAGATCTTGAGATCATAGGCATATCATCATACCGTCAGTTTTTATTCTCCTACACACACATCTCCAAAAGTATCCTAAAAACAAAAGGATCCCGTTATTCACACTCCTGCTTTCTCACCCCATTGTTAAAAACCTCCCTAAAAGTGAATTTTAAAACACACAGTTACACTCCACTATTTTTTGTTATTTTTTTTTTACTGCGGTGAGAAAGCAGTCTCGTAGGTGTGTACAACGGTATCAAAAAAAAAAATGCTCCGCGTGGAGACAAACTTTTAGTTAAATAGGTGACCTTCTCTAAGCATCGCAAACCAGATGTTGGTGACCGTCGATGTGCCCGAAGCGCTTAGATCAGGCACTTGTTACGGAGCTTTATCAAAGACTAGACGGGTAGGTTTGAGTGTCTGACGAGCAGCTAAATATTGGCAGTTGAGACTTGAGATCTTCGAAAGACCAAAACCGTCACACTCTCTCTCTCTCTCTCTCCAACCCTCATGACTCCAAAATGACAACCCTTCACCTCCCTTCTCTCCATCCTAAAGATCATGGTAACACACTCTCTCTCTCTCTCTCTCTCTCTCTCTCTCTCTCTCTCTCTCTCTCTCTCTCTCTCTCTCTCTCTTATATATATAATTTTTTTATGTGGGTGTTATTTAGGCTCTTCTCCCTGTGTTGCTGAAGTCTCTGGTTAGGTTGTTGATATCGTTCGTGGGGCGGCCCGCAGCATCGATGGCGACCATCCTCTTCTACAGCGAGCTTCTTCCGAGAAACGTGAATTTGGAGCGCTTGGTGCGTAACGATCTGCTCGACAGAGAAAATTATCTCTTCCATTTCCTGATCAACACATTAAGATGTCTCTGGTAGCGATGAGTCTGCTTTTCTCTTTTGTTCATAGCCTCTTTGTTTTCTTTTATAATTACATTTTGTTTTTGTCTTTTTTTCTAACAGATGAATGAAAAATTTTACACTGAGTGAGTGGGTTTCTGAGTGGGTTTTTCATAGTGTGGGAGGGACCATTTTTAATGCAAATGGAACGATGGTGATGATGGTGCTTGGGGTTAGTGGCATGCATTTAGTAGGGTCTCGAACGGCTGGGTTTGAGCCAGGTCTGTCCGGGTCCACGATGGGGTGGGTATGAGCTATTGTAGGTAACCCGACGCATAAATGGGCCAGCCCAGCCTCGCAAAATTAGTAATTTAAGCCAAGTACGAGCGAGTTCTGAAAGCCTGATTAAAAATTGGCTCGTTTAAGCTCGGCCCCAATTCGATCCGACTCCATTAAATGAGTTATTCTATATAAAGAATTGTCGGGCAGCTCATAACCCGGTCTGACCTCCTATGGGCTGGGTATGGACTTAGATAAGATAAGCCCAATTTGTAAATGGGCTGGCCCGGCTCAATTAATAATTGGGCCAGATATGGGCTGACTTTAGAAAGCCAGATTATAATTATTTTGTTTAAGGTCCGGCCCACTGAGACCTTACGTATAGTAGTTTGGTAACAAGGAAAACAGCTCATTTGTATTGAAAATGTCAGTTAAATTTTGGTTGAAAATTAAATTTAAATATACTTGAGTCCCAAATTAAAATTATATTGAATTTGCATAAATACATTTCATCTATACAGTTTTCTAAACAACATTTAAAAATTTTCGTAGATCCTACAAATGTATTATTCCTTTCAAATAGAAACACATAAAAACATCCACTTTCCCGTATGAATTAATTTTCTTCTAGTTCATTTAATTTGAGGACGCCTATTTAATGAAGGTGCCTTCATTAAGTGGGCGGTTTCAGTAAACAAGTGGGAGCAAATAGAAGCTCCTCACATTGTATGTTAACGATGCCTGAGGCTCGTGTAGTACGTTATCTTGCTAATCGTGAAATAGAGGGTGATCAAGTGCAGGATATCTTATTGTTAAATGTGTTTCAAAAGGGATCAATGCCCCTTTTTAAATTTGGCCAGTCAAATAGAGTGGGTCCCCGGTTATTTATGAAAATAGATCTCGACTGCTCCAGGATTGTAAACTGGTTTTGGCCGTAGGATTTCGTAAATTGTTGACTAGCTTGGAAAAGAGGGGTCAAGTACAAGAATTGAGCTTGGAATTCTTGATGCTTGAGCCAGGCCTGGGCAGGGTTCTGAAACATTTCCTTTATGGCTTGGGTAGAGCCCTGTTTAAAATTGGATGTTTGTGAATGTGATGTCAAGTAGTCAACTAATCACGGAATCCAATGATCTGAATTTCGGGAAGAAAATACTATTTGATCTGTTACCCTTGTTTATTTATTTATCGAAACAATTTCGAGACACTGTCAATTGCCATTTGATCTGATTTGTTCGATTGCTTTGCCACCTCTTTGTACCATTGGTAGATTTTTAATTGTGGCCCATACAATGGGTGCCCAAATAGAGCGGGTGGTCTAGAACCTAGATCGATCAACGTACGTCTCGAACATGTTTGAAACGGGTTAGGGTTTGTGAGGCCAAAGTTTTGGCTGCCCAATAAGAAAATGACATATATCTGACTTACCCTTTTAACTCCCTTATTTTTCAAATTTATATAAAATATTCAGATCTTGTTTCCTTTCTTTCCACCGCTCGAACCAATTTGACCCAACCTTGAAGTGGGGTCAGATGTCTCATGCCCGACACGATAAAAAATCGGGCAGGTCACGAATTGGGTCAGACAGATCCCTTGAAGCCTTGATATTCCTAGAGTCAACTGTCATGGCAAAAATAATGACAAATTTCGCCTTTGACAATATCTTGATAGAAATTTCATGAAAAAGTTTAAGAAAATTTCAGAAAACTTTTGAAGGGTATCAAAAATATATATATATATAGTATTTATAAACATCTTATTATTATTTTAAAATGACTAAAATTAGAAAATTACTTAATATCATAGTAAATTTATTAATTTCACTGAAATTTCATTTGGAGAAACCACCAAAATTTTCGTCCAACCCCTATTTCAGTGAATTTGAGAAAAAAATTGGAAAATTTTAAGCAAATTTGTGACTAATGGTGGCAAAGCAACCCTAGACTTTATTTAATGAGTTAGTCTACAATAGATGTCGACCTATTAAGGGGTGGCCATGACAGCCCACACATCTATGTGATTGTGTGACTTTCACAGACTTCAAATGCATGAAAGTTTGTGCATGTCATAAGGTCACACCGATGCGTGGAGTGCTTTAGGGCTCATGATGGGTAGACGCCCATTGTAGACTTAAACGCATAATTAGAGAAACATGCCTCGAAAATAAATTTTTCAGCAAGAAGGACCGACTTCAAACGTTTTAGAAAAACGGTGCTTTCACGGATTTTGGAACTTCAAAAAATCATAAAACCATCGTATTTTCTAAAACATTTGTAAAAAAATAGTGCTTTCACAGTTTTCTAAAGTTCCAAAATCTATGAAAACACCATTTTTCTAAAATGTTTGAAGTCAGGTCTTTTTTGCAAATTTTTTTGTTTTTGAGGCATTGTTTTCTAAAGTGCCCTATTTAAATGACCATGGACATTGACCGGAATTCTCCTTTATTAGATTGGTATTGGGTTGACACTTGGCCGGTCTAGGCACCATAATTTATCAATTTTGCTGACATGAAAAGCGTCCGAGGTGTCCAATGTTGGATATTTTAAAGGTTTTAAAATAAAGTTTTGAAGTTGGGATTTGTCCCACATCATGTGAACTCCTTTTTGGGTTTGATTTATATATCATTGCCTTGGCTCAAGGCTTGTAGCCTTTAACCACGGGGCACCAAATTTTATAGTTTCCACCGCCATGCAACCCATCAATCACACACACGCGTGCGTGCTAATTAAACTTTTGAACAAGTGTGTAACCGTCCATTTAAATTTTAAATCGTTCAATTATTTTTAAACAGATATGTTTTATCCGACCATTCAGTTATATGCAACGGATATGTCCGTTCGATTATACCTGTTTTATCTATAAAATGGCCCCAAAATCCCTCATTTCATTCACTGCATTTTTTCTCAAATTTCTTCTCCGCAAGTATAAGTTTTTTCTTCTCAGAGTTTCGCTTTAATTTTTTGGTGTTCTGGTTGCGTGATTAAATTCACCAAATTTGATCACACGAATACGCTACCGATTCGTTGTATTCTGGAACCGATTTTTCGATAACCTTTTGGTAACCACTAGATCATAATGGTAGGGGAAAATCTCGGTTTAAAGACAACGATATTTAACGTGCCTCGAACCGGATCTGCGTATATTTTTAATTTCAATCTTTATCTTCTTTTGCAATTCGAACCTATTGTTCTAATAATTTTAAACCCAGATGGCCCATATCCAGTCCTCGCCTTCTTCCGTACTAACCGACAAAATCTATCCCGCACTGCGCAACAATATCCACAAGTTAGAAATTTTTTATGGTTCCAACTTTAAAAGGTGGCAACAGAAATTACAGTTTCTGTTGACTGTGCTGAAAGTTGTGTATGTTATCACGAATCCGTGTCCAACTGTTATCGAATCATTAACACTCAATGAAGACCGAAAAAAGCACTAATGGGAAGAAGACGATTACACGTGCAAGAGCTACATTCTAAATGCATTGTTAGATTCATTGCTCGACGTGTACCGCGCCTACAATACTTCGAAGGAACTCTGGGATGCACTTGAGAAGAAATACAAAACTGAAGATGCATGATATAATTCTTACATAATCAGTCAATTTTTTAATTTTAAGATGGTCGATAATAAATCAATTCTTAGCCAAATGCATGATTTTCAAGTAGTTATAAATTATAAGATCGCTAATAGTTCTCAATTCGATGAGGATGTTCAGGTTGGTGCGGTACTCGCCAAGTTGCCTCCATCTTGAAAAGATTACTGAAAAATCTTTAAGCGTAATAATATGAAGATTTCTATGAAAAATCTTCTCTTTTATTTACGTATTGAGGAAGAATCCTGAGTTAGGGATAAAATCGAAGATCACATTGATATGACATCAAAGGCACACTTGATTGAGTCTAAGGTTTTCAATGGACCGTCAAAGAAGAAGAAAAGAGGATATTCTGAATCAAAAGAGAATAAGAAATTCGCCAAGACCATGATACCAAAGAACGATGGATGCTATCACTGTGGGAAACCCGGACACTTCAAATGAGATTGTCGCCTCTTCAAGAAATTAAATAATCAAGCAAATACAATGGAAGAAAAAAGTAACTTTGTAGCCGTTCTTTCGGAGGTAAATCTGATTGGTGACATCAATGAATGGTGGATCGACACGGGTGCCACAAAATATGTCTGTAATAATTGTGACATGGTTGTAACATATGAAAAAGCGGATGATGATCAAACTCTCTTTATGGAGAACTCATCTACGACAAAGATCATAGGGCGTGGAAGAGTGAAATTAAATTTCACATCCGGAAAAGTTGTGACGCTTACTGATGTGTATGTACTCGACATTCGCAAGAATCTTTTATCGGGTGGTTTACTAATCAAGCATGGGTTCAAACTTGTATTTGAATCGGATAAGTTTATCTTATCCAAGAATAACGAAGTTGTTGGAAAAGGATATGCCATGGGAGGCATGTTCAAACTCAATGTAACTGATTCAATCAATAAAATCTCTCCTTCTTCTTACTCGGTCTCTCTTTCTAATTTATGGCATGATAGATTAGGACATGTTAATTGTAAGTCTATAAAATGCATGACTAACTCAGAGTTAATTTTAAAATATGAATCTTTTGATAGTGGTACTTGTAGTATATGTGCTAAGACTAAAATAACTAGAAAACATTTTCCTAGTATTATTAGAAATTCATGTTTATTAAATTTAATACACAATGATATTTGTGATTTAAATAATGTTCCTACTAGAGGAGGAAAACGATATTTTATTACTTTTATAGATGATTTTTCGAAATATGCTCATATGTATTTATTAAATACTAAAAATGAGGCTTTTGAAAAATTTAAGATTTATAAAATTTTAGTAGAAAATCAATTAAATAATTAAATAAAAGAATAAAAGCCATTAGATCTGATCGGGGTGGAGAATACATGTCAAATGAATTCTCCGATTTTTATGAAATTCATAGAATTCGTCATGAGGTGACTTCTCCTTATACTCCACAACAAAACGAAGTTGCGGAAAGAAAAAAAATAGATTAGTAGAAATGACTAATGCAATGTTAGTTAACGCTAATTCCGATAAAAATTTATCAGGTGAAGCTTTGTTAACTTGTAGCGACTCGAGATCTCACAATCTCTTGATTATAAAATCTTAGGTCGTCCTTTCGTATCGAGAATCATAGAAACATAATAAAGAATAAAATCACCTTAAACAGCAGAAGATAAAATTTCTTTAAAACATTAATTAATCAAAATAAAACTCATGATAATGTTCTTATTCCAATAACAAGTCCAACATGATTAAAGCTTAAACAGTTTTGATAAAATACTAACTGATCAATGTCTCATTTATTTAAAATCACTAATAATAATTAAAAAGGAAAATAGATAATTAGGCCACAAAGCCATCAAGCCATTCAGTCCAGTTCTTGAGCACCACGTGTCGTCTCATCGCCATAGACCCATATGTTGTCATCAGCGACACCTGTCTCATCTGGTCACCCACATAAACAAGGAGTGTAAGTTTATAATTATATGAACCAGACATGTAATCTATCGAAACATAAAATATCAACGATAGCCATATGAATATTTCGATATATTTCATGTGTGTGTGCATGTGATATGTATGATCTCAATAAGTTGAAATGAAGTAAACATAAACATATATATATATCAATGTTACATGAATGCATCATTTCTTTTTAATTTTGTCTTTCTTATCATTTATTGCATGTTAGACTCCGTCCCGCTCAAGGCGTTGGGTCGTAATTATGCTTATCCCTTGTTTAGTTAGACTCCGTCATGCTCAAGACGTTGGGTCTAATAAATCATATCATTTATTGCATGTCAAACTCCATCCCGCTCAAGACGTTGGGCTTAATCATGCTCATCATACTCTTGTTTAGTTAGACTCCATCTTACACAAGATGTTGGATCTAATACCTTCTTAGATTCTATCATGTACAAGATGTTGGGTCTAATGCACATTAATCATATTTAGTTAAACTCCATCAAGCACAAGATGTTAGGTCTAATACCTTCTTAGACTCCATGTACAAGATGTTGGATCTAATAATCGTTAATCATAACTTGACATTTTATCATATTTTACGTGTCTTGCTTGTGTATTATATAGATCATCATGAAATATGTAAAGTGCATGAGAGTGATATCATAATATATAACAATTTAAGTACATTTAATCATGGTAGATAAATATTTAAGTGTACACAATCATGGTGCATAAACATTACAGTGTATATCA
The DNA here is from genome assembly GCA_021018995.1 of Chloranthus sessilifolius. Taxonomy (NCBI): domain Eukaryota; kingdom Viridiplantae; phylum Streptophyta; class Magnoliopsida; order Chloranthales; family Chloranthaceae; genus Chloranthus; species Chloranthus sessilifolius. The sequence goes on along the minus strand of CM037584.1, from coordinate 24,052,567 downwards.
TACGATCATAGTGCGTAAACATTGATATTTAATAACACTGTTATGAGAAGAACTTGAGTTTAGAACTTAACTATTCACATTCAATCTATTGAATTCATGTTCAGGCTCAATCTATTGATTTTAGCTCAATCTATTAATTTCTCAATCCATTGAACTCTATTCATGCTCAATGGATTGATTTCTTAATCCATTAGCATAAATCCATGCTCATGTTCAATTTATTGAGTTTTGTCTGTTATCATTTAATGTTCATCCTCAATCGATTGACATCCAATCGTCAATCGATTGACATAATTCTGTGTATTTTTTTAAACTAATATCATTTAATCCTCAATCGATTGACATCCAATCATCAATCGATTGACATAATTTTATGTATTTTTTAAAATAATATCATTTAATTCTCAATCGACTGACATCCAATCGTCAATCGATTGATATGATTCTGTGTAATTTTCTAAAATAATACCATTTAATAGTATCTGCTTTAATGTCCATCCTCAATTGATTGACATCCAATTATCAATCGATTGACATAATTCTGTGTATTTTTTCAAAATAATATCATTTAATACTCAATAGATTGGCATCCAATCGTCAATCTATTGACATGATTCTGTGAGCACACATCAAAATGCATCAAATCACATGGTGAAATTTTAACCGTCTTCTTCTTAATTAAAATTATCAACATTAAGGATCACCAATCATAGCATGCATTCATTTAATCATCCATTCATTATTCATGAAATAAACTGACTAATTTATATAAAAATCTATTTAAAAGTCAATATTTTAAGTTCAATGAAAAGTATGATTTCTTCATACCTAGATCGATTGTATCACCACGGTTAGATTGAGATCCCAATAATAATGATGATTTTAGAAGGAGGCAAAGGCCGCTTGAGAATATACGCCAATGTCTCGCCGATCTTTCAAAAGAAAGATTCTAGAAAGGTAGGTCTAAAATTTCTTCTCTAAGGTCTCTAGGGTTTCTGACGGCTCTATTCTTAAGAAGAATTCTGAATGAAATTATAATTTAGGGTTCTCCGTAAGACACTTATTTATAATATTTTGAGAATTATCCGGTGTTAAGCTAAACCTCTTATCTAGATTTTAAAGCCTTTAACCAATAGGCTATCACATAACTTGTGTCCATAAATGGCGAAAGTAAATATAAAAGCTTGGAAAACCAAAACATGTATTTTTAGTTAAAAAGTTTTAAAAAGTTACGGCATGCGGGGAATACGATATTAAATACATACACATATTTTAGGTGTATCGAAGTCATAAAATTCATATCATAATATAACTGCTAGTCATATTTTGAATAGAATTCCACATAAGAAAAGTTTAACTACACCATATGAAATTTGGAAGAATCGAAAACCTAGTCTAACCTATTTTAAAGTGTGGGGGTGTAGGGCACTTGTTAGATTAGTAGATCCTAAAAGACCTAAGATAGGGATTAGATCTATTGAGTGTACGTTTGTTGGCTATGTACAAAATAGTAAAACTTATAGATTTCTAGTTATTGAATCTAATGATAACATCGATAAAAATACTATAATAGAATCTAGAGATGCTATATTCTATGAATCTAAGTTCACTACTCTAACAAATAAATTAAATATTGAAAGTAAAACTTATGAAGATGAAATTTTTTCTAAATCTAAAGAAGTTATTAAATCTTCAAGTGATGAAGAAGCTATCATTCAACCTCGACGAAGTAAACGTCAACAATTTGAAACTAGTTTTTCAAAAGACTATTACATTTATTTGATTGAAGGAAATAGGACCAAAAGTACTAAGAAACATTTGTCTAAATATAGACGATGATCCTATCACTTTTAACGACGCAATAAAATCTAGAGATAGTGTTTTTTAGAAAGAAGCTATTAATGATGAAACAGATTTAATAATGGGAAACAAAATATGAAAATTAGTAGACTTACCAGAATTATCTAAACCCATAGGATGTAGATGAATATTTGAAAGAAAACTTAGAACAGATGAAACTATAAAAAAATTTAAGACAAGATTGGTTGTTAAAGGATATAGGTAAAAGGAAGGTATTGATTATTTTGACACCTACGCACCCATTGCTAGAATTTCGACTATAAGACTTCTAATTGCCTTAGCCTCTATACATAAGTTACAAATCCATCAAATGGATGTTAAAATCGCTTTTTTAAATGATGATTTAAAAGAAAAGGTCTCTATGGAACAACCACAAGGATTTATTCTACCTGGACAAGAAAAAAAAATCTGTAAACTTATTAAATCTTTATATGGGCTAAAACAAGTACCAAAATAGTGGCATGAAAAGTTTGATAATACCATTACCTATTTTGGATTCAAAACTAATGAAGCCAACAAATGTATATATTATAAATTTTCTCATAATAATGGTGTTATTATATGTCTTTATGTAAATGATTTGCTTATTTTAGGAATTAATTTAGAAGTTATTTTAGAAACTTAAAACTTCTTAAGTTCATCTTTTAACATGAAAGACATGAGTCAGGCAGATGTAATTTTGGGAATCAAAATTATAAGAAATGAAAATACGTTAACTTTAACTCAATCTCATTATGTTGAAAAGATTTTTAAAAGATTTAATTATTTTGATTTGAAATCTGGTAATATACCTTTAGGTATTAATCTTAAATTGACTAAAATGATGGACGATGTGTATAACAGTTAGAATATGCAAGGGTTATTGGTAGCCTTATGTATGTAATGCATTGTACACAAACGAATATCGCATTTACAGTAAGTAAGTTAAGTAGATTTTCAAGTAACCCTAGTTCTATTCATTGAAATGCTATTTCGTATGTTTTTAAATATTTAAAGGGTACTATTAATTATGGTTTATAATTTTCTAGATATTCTTAAGTTTTAGAAGGATATAGCGATGTAAGTTGGATATCTGGTTCGGAAGAATCAAAGTCCACAAGTGGACGAATATTCATTTTTGGAGGTACTGCGATCTCACGAGGATCAAAGAAGCAGACTTGCATCACACATTCCACTATGAAATTAGAATTCATTGCCTTAGCAGCAAGTGGAAAAGAAGCGACATGATTAAGGAATTTACTAATAGAAATTCTCATTATGATTAAACCATTTCCACATATCTCTATACATTGTGATAGTGAAGCAACACTATGAAAGACTTATAGTCAATCGTATAATGAAAAAAATAGACACATTGGTCTAAGACATAGTTATGTAAAACAATTACTTAGAGATGGAGTAATATCAGTAATTGGGGTCAGGTCTGCAGAAAATCTGCTGATCTATTTACTAAAAGTCTTGGCAGAGATGAGATTCATAAAACTTCAATCGAGATAGGTTTAAAGCCATTAAACCTAAACAGTCACTTATGATGGGAACCATACCTAATATTTGTTTAATCAATATTTAGGTTCAAAGGAAAAAATAAGTCGTAAATCCGTGGCAGCTAAAAGACACTACATTGATGAGAAATAAATCTCATATACATCCCAGGAAGGATAGTGTTTCACCTGTAATGGACAAGGAGAGGTAGAGCATTGCTCTTAACAGTCTTATAATACTATGTGTTGAGATGTTACAGTTACAGGGACATCTCTTATAAGTCTACCTATATAAGTGTGAAGGTGGAGTCGCTTTCAATGAGACTTGGCTTTATCTCATAAACACTTACGAAAATCAGGGTACTAGCATAGGACATAAATGTGCTAACCTTTTATTGAACACCAAAATATGTTAAATATGTGTGTGAAATAATTCCGATTTATCATATAAGATCATTAGTTCAAGACTTAATTTCACTAAAGACCTTGATAAATTTTGAATTATTTTCACTAAAGTTAAAATTCAAGTCTTTAAGACATTATCATTTATGCATATTTTTTCTAGCGTTGCTCTATTTCAAATCTTTAAAATAGTAGGGGATTGTTTGTTTTTTAAAAAAGTTTTTTAAATTTTTTATTTTATTTTATTTTAAATCTTTAAAATAGTGGGGGATTGTTGGATATTTTAAAGGTTTTAAAATAAAGTTTTTGAAGTTGGGATTTGTCCCATATCGTGTAAACTCCTTTTTGGGTTTGGTTTATATATCAATGCCTTGGCTCAAGTCTTGTAGCCGTCACCCATGAGGCACCGAATTTTGTAGCTTCCACCGCCATGCAACCCATCAGTCACACACATGCGCGCGCACATCGAACCGAGTTGGGTCGGGTCGGGACGAGATGGGCACGAGCACGTGGCGTGGCGTGGCGACACGGTAATTTAATTAAACTTTTGAACAAGTGTGTAACCGCCCATTTAAATTTTAAATCATTAAGTTATTTTTAAACGGATATGTCTTATCCGACCATTCAGTTATATGCAACGGATATGTCCGTTCGATTATACCTGTTTTATCTATAAAAGGGCCCCAGGACCCCTCATTTCATTCACTGCATTTTTTCTCAAATTTCTTTTCCGCGAGTTTAAGTTTTTTTTTCTTAGAGTTCCGCTTTAATTTTTTGGTGTTCTGGTTGCGTGATCAGATTTACCAAATCTTATCACACGGATACATTGCCGATTCATTGTATCCTGGAACCGATTTGCCGATAACCTTTTGGTGACCACTAGATCATAGTGATAGGAGCAAATTTCGATTTAAAGAAAACGACATTTAACGTGCTTCGAACCGAATCTGTATATATTTTTAATTTCAATCTTTATCTTCTTTATAACCCGAACCTATTATTCTAACATCCAAGTGGCAGGCTATCTGCCATCATCAAGATGGGATCCGGCCGGGACAACATACACACCAATGGATGCAAGCCCATGTGTAAGAGACGAATAATGCATTTTTGGGTTAAATCGCATCTTGGCAGAAAAGTACTACGAACATGTATCCTATTGATGAATGTGTGAGAGTTGTCTATAAAATTGATGGCACGGATACCAATTTTCATGCATTAGACCATCCAAATCATTCGAACTAATTATGTGAGCAGCTTCTTGGCATGGTCTAATGAGATTCAATTACCCAAACTAAGTAGCTAAACACCCAAAGCTTAGGCCCTGTGTATGGTGTAGTTGTTTTTGAGACCTCTCCGTTTGCTTTCTTAAACTGGAAAGCAGAATTTTATTTCTAAGGGCCGGTGGGTTTGCATTTACCCCCATTTACACTCGATCACTGTGTTTCACTTATCTACACTGGAGGCCGTGTTTCACCTATTTACATTGTGGCCTGCTTTTCTATATCTTTTACTTGTTACTCCCTATAGTGAAGGTGAATGATTAAGCATTGTTATTAAAGTACTAACTTTGAGTGCTTTGAATCACACGAAGATCTTTTTCACCACAATCTGTCATCAAATGAATCTTGAGATTGTGAGTCCACCAAGCGGTCAGATTTTGATTGTACTTGACATACAACCCAAAAAGTTAGCATGATCTTGATTGTACCTCAAACATGGTCTTGGGATCACTTTTTGAGATGGTTGCCATCTGAATTAAAATCTGATAGTTTTAATACAGGTGCATGATCTCAAGATCCACTAGGTCGAAGATTAAGACAAAAAAATAATCTTCATCATCTGCTAGTAAGCAGTCAAAGTTTATTTTATCGGAGAGCACATCATTCTAGGTTAATAAGTAGAGGAAACAAAGAGGTAGAGTGTAAATAAAGAGTACCTTTAAATCCACCCATCAAATCTTTGAGTTCACACACGCTAAAACACATTGATTATATTGAATCGGACGATGGAGAATGTTTATGGTCCCAATCTTTCACACGATGAATCTTGAGAATATGATCGTATCATCAGACAGTCAATTTTTTATTTCATGTGGTACATGCCCAAAAAAGTGACCTTAAAATCAATTTTGAACATGTACGTGATGTTAAGATTGTTTTCCGATATGTGTGCCACGAGAAATAAAATACTAATCATCTAATGGAAGGCCCATGATCTCAAGATCCATCGTGTGAAAGATTTGGAGGATAAACAATCTTAATTATTTGACTCTATCAGGTCAATGTGTTTCCGCGTGGGTACACTCAAAGATTTGGTGGGTGAATTAAAAGGTACTTGTAAATAAAACATATCTCTAGAAGTTAAATGCCAAAAATCCTTGTCTTTCTTTCTGCGTGTGTTTTCAGCTTAGAGCAGTCATTAATTTAGCGCATTAAGAGCTATTTAAAATGAGACAGCTGCTCATTGCAGGCACCAGGCTGAGTCTTGTCAGCTGTGTCTTTATACACGGAGCGACTGCTTGCACATGTCATTTGTGCCGTTGCACATAGTTTAAATGCAAATTTTGACACTTTTGAGGCTTCTAAACACTATCTAAGGAATCTAAGTTAAAGGTCATGATGCAAAGATCTTTAACACTAAAAATTGACAAGAAACATGATCTCTTGTCATTTGATTCAACAGAGTCAAAGCCCATCATCTTATTCAATGATTGACTATGTTGAATCAGATGATAGAGATCGTTATTTATATCAATCACCATCACGAAAGATTTTTACATTGTGACCTTCGAATCGGACAACTTAAATGATATTCCACATGGCACATGTCCCACAAATACCAGGTAATACAACATTTTTTATAGTTTTCTGTGTAATCGTCATTTTGACTTGCGAGAGAGTATGAGCCCATTGGCAATTGGGCACATACTCATGCTATGGAAAGTGTAGTCCGACGAAAATAAAGGAAATGTGTTTTAAAAAATGCTATCAAACGACATTTCACGATCAATATGAGGTAAAGAGGGATATTAAGAGGCATAAACTCATCGCTTATTTGGATCATGGCTCACCTATCCGACAAATAGATGTATTACATATGATACGGACCTTAAAAGTGATCCATAATCATTGTCATTTTTGAGGATTGTGCTATGTAAAATTAATAATTGACCATCTAATAAGTGTGCCATAATCTAAATATCAATTTTATGAAAGATTGGGCAGAAAAGCGTGCTCTATCTAATAAAAATACTTGTACCTAGAATTAATGCCTTAAGAGAAAAGCGCAGCAATCCTTAGAAGAAAAATATGGAAAAAAAATTGAGCGATTTTCGAAGTTTTTCTTTTTCTTTTTGAAAAATACAATGTGGGAGCCTTTTATGTTTTAACAAAGCTTATTTTGAGAATCCATAAAGATAAAAGGGAACCGGTATTTGCAAACATGGTTCAAAACTTCGGCTGAAATGTTTTGATTTTGGTCCCCACCAAAACCGAAACGAAATTCCAAATTTTCAGTTAAAAATATGTATAATTGAAGATTTCGGCCAAAAACTCAGTTCAACCAAAACCGAAACAAAATCAGAATTTTTTATCCTTGTTTGTAAGTGAATCACGAGTGCTTTTGGAAAGCTTCTTTTGAGAATGCATAAAGATAAAATGGTACCTGCATTATTTTTTTGGTACGGTTAAATCCACCCACCGAATCTTTGAGTTCACCCACCCTAAAAAACATTGACTTTGTTGAATCAGACAATCGAGATCGTTTATCCTCCCAATCTTTCAGACGATGTATCTTGAGATCATGCGCGTTCCATTAGACGATCAATGCTTTATTTTACATGTAACACTTCTCAGAGAAGTAACCTTTACATCACGTGCACACTCAAAATTAATTTCAAGATCACTTTTTTAGGTGCGTACCACATGACAGAAAAAACCAACTGTCTGATGGTATGCCCATGCTTCTCAGAGAAGTAACCTTTACATCACGTGCACACTCAAAATTAATTTCAAGGTCACTTTTTTGAGTGCGTACCACATGACAGAAAAAACCAACTGTCTGATGGTATGCCCATGATCTCAAGATCCATCGTGTAAAATATTGGGAAGATAAACAATCTCCATTGTCTGATTCAATGCAACCAATGTGTCTCAGCGTGGGTGAACTCAAAGATTTGGTAGGAGGAATTTATAGGCATTCTAGAGAGTATGACAGTTCAGAAATAACACTTGAGAAATAAAGCCCACACAAACAAAGCACTCACATTGAGTGACACACAGGGGAATAAATCCCACCCAACAACCCTCACCTTATTAATATAAGGGATGAAGCAAACATAGAGTGTAGAACCCACGACTTCAACCCTGACAAAGAGGGAGGGTGCCAACTGAGCTATCACTCAATCGGTAGGTACTGGCATTTGCAATATATATATATATATATATATATATATATATATATATATCCCAACGTTGGTTTTCGGAGTTGGCATCCGTTGATTCACATGAAATTGATGATGGAGCTCGCTTTTCGCCGTAATCTTCCATACAGTACATCTTGAAATCACAGATGTTGATTCCATTGACACACTTCCCCAAAACTCATCGTAATCATGGGTGTATCATGACAAGGGGCTATAGGGTCACTTTTGGGGATGTTTTGAATGTGGAATCTAAATGAGACTTTCTGATAGTTGTGCCATGATCTCAAAGATCAACTATCAAAGATTGGGATGAAAAAGGATCTCTTTTATCATATTCATGGCAATCAACAATTATCACATACGAAAACTTTGATTGCGGATGAAAAAATATTTGGCTGCAAATATCGGCACCCGAGAAAAAGTAGGGAAACAATTGAATCGAGGCTCCCTCAAAAGGGTACCTTTGTTTGCGCCCACGCATTCGCTGAAAGTGCCCATGTCTCAGACCCCTTGAAAATCCTTGATTGCTTAAGATCAGATGATAGAGGTCGTGTTTCACCCCGATCAGGGTTTCACCCCGATCTATCAACCGGTCAGTTTTTAATTCCATGTGTCACAGATCCCCAAAAAATGACCCTTGAATTATATTGCACACATCATGCTCAAACGTGAATTTATGATTATTTTTTGGAGATCTGTTACACAAGGAATAAAAAACTGACCGTCTGATAGGTGTGCTATGATCTCAGATCTATAGTGAGGAATATTAAGGTGAAACGCGATTTCTATCATTTGATCCGATGCAATCAATAAGTTTCAAACAGTCAAAAATGTGGGTGCGTTAAGAGAACGTGAGTGCGCAAACAGGGGTACCCCACGATATACTAGTGAGTAATTAGTTGATATAATAGTGAGTAATTAGTTGTTTGAGGTTTACTCCTTTTAAAGAGGGAGCGACTCCTTACACACGCGACTTACCCCATTGCACGTAGTTTAGAAAAAGATACATCTCGGCCTTTAAATCATATGACTTAGATGATGACCCAAAAATAATAGGCCATTCATATTAAACTATGCTCGATGGCACAAATCAAGTATGAAGTAACGGCCCCGCTTTTCATATCCTTCAATCTAAGTCATCTCCTGTTTATTTATCTCTTATTTGACAAAACTCATGAAAATGATTTATTTTGGCTCAATTTACATGGGCCTATAAATAAAAGAACTTTATGGACAGTTTTATTTTTAAAATTTTTCATTGTTTTGATTTTATGTTTTTCAGTTGTTTGGCTACATTGTGTAAAATTATTTTTCTAAGGGATCATTTTTCACACCATGTGAATATGTAATCTTATCCCATCTTGTCAGACTAAAATGCATTAATCGCTTTGAATTAGAGCATGAATATTTTTTTTGTCCCAACTTTTTATAAGGTGGGTCTTGAGATCATGAGCATACACTCAGATAGTTAATTTTTTATTCCGCGTGGTATAAATTTTAAATAGTAACTCTAAACTTGTGAGACATATATCAAACTCAAATATAAATCACAAGTCATTTTTTGGAATGAGTGTCACATGAAATAAAAAAATTGTCTAATGATATATCCATGATCTCAAGATGCGCCATGTGGAAGATTGGGATAAGAAACAATCTCCTTTGTCTGATTCAAAACAACCAATGCATGTTGGCCGGATGAGATGGGGCGAGATTACGATTTTACAGTGCAAATAAATGGTACGATTATGAGGTGAGGTTGCATCTAAACCGTCTGATATAAAGGCCATGATCTACAGATCTACGACGCAAAAGAGTGGTACAAAACTCAATCTCTATCATATAATTTGATACAATCAACTGTTGAATCAGATAATGGCTTTGGAGTGCATTGAGTGATATGATAAAAATTATGCTTGGTGCCAATCTTTTCATGGCTGGGTTACATTTATTCGCGTCGTTGTTTATGGGTACCTCTGTTTGCGTCCATGCGTTCTCTGAAAGCGCCCACATCCCAAACCTCTTGAAGACTATTGATTGTTTTGGATCAGATGAGGTTGATTGTTTTTCACCCTAATCATCCACAGAATGGATCTTAAGATCATGTAGCGCCTATCGGACGGTCAATTTGTGATTCCATGTGTCCCTAGTCCTCAAAAAATGACCCTAAAGTCTAAGTTTGAGCATGATGTGTGTTGTATGATTGAAGAGTCAATTTTTAGGTATCGGTGATACAAGAAATCAAAAATTGACTGTTAGATTGATGCATCATACCCAAGATCTATTTCGTGGAAGATCTTTGTTAAAAAAGATCTCCATTATCTGATCTGAAGAAATCAACATTTTTTTAGGGATCTCGGACGGAGACGCTTTCAGAGAATGTGTGAGTGTGAGCGTGAGCGTGAACAAAGAAGTATTGACATGCGTGTCACATTAACAAAAAAATTAAGCCTTTGATAATAAGCTCATGGTCTCAAGATCCATTATATGAAAAATTATGGTGAAAAAAAATCTTGATCGGTTGATTCGAAGCAATCAAACAATTTTGAACATGAAATATCCAAGTTGAGAAGAATGAAATTTTGGGTTGCAAGGGTGGCCACCAAAATTCCTCTTTAAGCTTTTAATATCGTGGGCGGAAAAAAGCTTGCCCCAAATTTTGGCTGGAACTTTTATATAAGTTTTTTTTTCAAAAAGAACTAGTTTGTGGGCCCCACTACATTACCAAACAGGTAAAACGAAAATGGTGGGAGGAACACAAATATTTAAGCCCATGCAAATAAGCTTAAAGCATGCTACTGACCATTTCACTAATTTGATGCTCCAACGTATGTGTTGGTCTCGAGGTTGGTAGAGGGGAGATTGACCTGTGCATATCCCAGTCAATGGAACGTGAGGTACCTATTATCATCGAAAATAATATAATGTATAAAATGAAAATGAGAAATACCTTGTTACTAGGGATCTCAATGGGCTCGGCCAGCCCGAATTTTAGCCCACACCCAACCCAGAAAAAGTGATATCTTTTATTAAGCAAACTCGCTCGATTTTCAGGTCTGGCAAGTATCTTGCAACCTGGATAAATTCGGGCTGAGCTTGGATTGAGTATTGTAACATTATTTTATATATATATATATATATATATATATATATATATATATATATATATATATATATATATATATATATATTATACTTATCTTTTTCAAATTATAAATTTTGTTATATAGTTAAATATGATTTACTTAAATGCCTTGAGATTAAATTATTGAACGGTTTAAACTTGAGATATTTAAGTCAAAAGCGAAATAACCTTGTGCATATATTTTTTGGTTGGACAAATTGGATGACTTAATTTATTTTTAAGCAATCGTTGTATAACTTTTTAACTACACAACTTAAATGACTTGTTAAAAGATTTTTAAGCAATCGTTGTCCATTATAACCATTATACAACAAATTAAAATAAAATATTTGAATAAAATCATGTACTTGAGCCTCTATAATGGTAATATAATTATTTAATTAGATTTTTAATCTTTTTCAAACTTTTATTAGAAAAAAAAATAATCCAACCCAATTTTATTAGAAAAAATAGCTCCAAAAAATAGTTTAACCAAATTTTATTAAAAAAAAAAACAATCGGAAAAAGCTCGAAAAAACACCCAAGCCCAGCCCAACCCGATAGGGGCCGTGCTTGGGCTTGGGCTAAGTACATCGTAGCCCAGGTTAGAGCCGGGCTGAAAAAATTGGGAATATGACTTGGGTAAGTTAGGGCCGGATTGAACTCCAACTCAGCCCTAATCCTGCCCATTGAGAGCCCTACTTGTCACTACTCGCTAGGGATGCCAGTTTTGACCCCAAGCTTGAACCGACCCGAAAATCGACCGAACTGAACTAGTTTGAATCAGATCAAAATTGATTAAAAACGAAACCATCGATTCAAGTTCAGTTTTGGTTTTGCATGGCGGAAATAGGATATCGATTAAGCAAGATTAGAAAATAAAAAATAGAAGAAAAAAATTGAAAAATAGTTGTTTTTAAAAATACCAAACCAATTTTTTTGGTTTCGATTAGATTTTGGTTTGGAAATTTTTTTAAAAATAAACAAAAATCGAATTAATTCATTTCGCTTCAAGCTGAATCAAATCGAAAACCAAAATTCTAGTGTTTGGCTCCTCCTAGGTAAACAAAATGTGCATCTCTTCTGGTGTCTAAAATTTATTATATAAGTGATGATGATGAAGTCATTTCAAATAAAAAAAACACTAGAATAAGAGGTGCTTCCTAAGTTGCTCTCCTCGATTGAATTACACATCACAAACCATTATGTGTTTAATAAATTGCAAAAAAATAAAATATGAGAAGATGAAAACGAATATATGGGAAAAAATTCAAGATTTTTCAATATGTTTTAAACAATATAAAACTTCAAAGATTGTCTTTTGTAATTAACATAATTCTATGTGATTAATTAAGTATTGTAATATTTTATTCCAATTCTATAAAGAAAGGGCAAATTACTAAGCTCACATGGTCGAGTGGATATGGCAGTTGCACCGACCGTTACTTACCATGCAATCAATAGCTTTTATAATTCTTTTTGGTACCTTCATTTACAATTCAAGATTTTTTCTTTGCAACGCTAAGTTTCATAGTTTAAACAATTGATTGTTTTGAAGCTGATGATGGAGATCATTTTTTGTCCCAATTTTCAACACAACAGATCTTGACATTATATGACTACCATCCAATGATCAGATTTAAATTTCACGTGGCACACATCTCAAAAATGAACATAATCACAGGCTTACATCAAACGTGGTTATTAAATAATATTTCGGGATGTGTGCCACATAGAATCAAAATCTGTCTGTCTAACAGTATCACCATGATGTCAAGATCTGTTGTGTCAAATATTGAGACCAACAACAATTTGCATTGTCTGATTCGAAACCCTAAAGCAGTAGTCAACCGTCCAAGCACATAAAACTAGAGTTGAGAAGGAAGAATCTTGGGTTGAACATAAAGGTACCCATTTTTTTCATTTTATATTGCCATTATTAGACTTAACTTCTCATTATCAAAAACAGAAAAAAGAAAAAAACTAAACTTCTCTGCTGTAAAGCCAAAGATGTATTAAAAGCTCTAACCACCACCTGATTTTTATATGTACCTTTTCAGTTTTATATAAAAAATGGATTTAGCACCATAAATAGTTACGGTGTATTCGTTGCTATACACCGATGGGTGTAACATACAATGATCCAGACCGTCCAATAAATTCGGCACCAATTAGATGGAACACATCGCTATCGATTCAACTGCACAATTGGTCGATGATAACCGTGAAGTGATATTTTTTTAGCTTTTGGCACATGGTTACCATCATTCACATCCCAATATACTTCCTTCCCAATCAGTGTTTTATGTGTTTAAAATGTTGATTGTTTGGAATCAGACGGTGGAGATCGCTTTTCACTCCAATTATCGATACAATAAATCTTGACATCATGACTCTACAATTATATGGTCAAATTTTGATTACAAGTGCCACACATCCCAAAAAATAAATATTAAATGTATTCTCTGATAATTATTTGAGATGTGTGCCACATGTAATTAAAATCTGACCACTTGATGATAGGTAAATGATCCTAAGATCTACTTTGCCCAAGAGTGGGACAAAAAATGATCCCCGTCGCGTTAAATGCAGGTTGAGCACAAAGACTCTTCGGTTGTAAATGAAGGTACCTTTGCACGATATGTTGCCCATTTTCTCCCCACCAATGTTGGTGCCCTTCGACCTTGAATGGCTGCGGACCACGGGGCCAAAAGAAGCAAGGAGCAAATATTAGGTGCTGCCCCTAGCACCGTCTGCTGTTTGCAAATCAATCTACTACTATCAAAACAGTCCTGCCTCCGGATGTGCACAGCTATTTAGCACACAAATTAGTGAAGGTATCCGTTGGCATTTAAAAATGGCTATGTATTTTCTGCCGGGGAGCCATTACTTGCACACAAGAAGTTGGTTTTTACACATAATGTAAATGGAAGACTTGATATTTTGGAAACGTGTTGCCATTTGGAAATACAATCTTAGGCACCTAATGTGAAGGCTTTGATCTAAAGATCTTTTTAGAAAAGGATTGGCACAAAACATCATCTCCATCATACTATTCAAGGTAGACAATTTGATTATATCCTTTGGCTGCATTGAATTATATGATAAAGATCATTTTTCATGCCAATCATTTTCACCTAAAATCTATAGATCATGGCCTTTAAATCAGACAACTATGTTTTTTTCCATGGCTCAAGTAATGGCTCCACTCTCACCATTAGCTATTTGGTTTTAAGATGGATATCCAAATTTATCATGGTACCAGAGTAGGCCTTTTTCCACTCTATATCACCCAATTCATTTTCTCCATGTCATTTGGCTTGGTCGGGTCTACCCTTGTGTAGGTACCTTATGTCAACTCTTATATAATTTAGTTAGTATCAATTAGGCTGGGGCTTGTAAATGCGCAACACAAGATTTTGTGTTCACAGTTGGTGGGTCCACCATTAATACCTTTGACTGCTTTCAATCTAGTGGTGGTGATCATTTTTCTTCTAATTCACAGAATAGCTCTTGGATCACATATGGGACAATCATATGTTGATTTCACATGGTACACTGTATTTCTGAGAGGTGGGTTATAATCTTCAAATATATAGTATGAAAGATTGAGACGAAAAATGATCTCCGTCATTTGATTCTGATACAGTGAAACCGTTATCATCGATTGCAAAAACCTTACCCATTGTAATTATGCACACATCTCCAAAGTATGACGTGAGGGAGATTCTGTGTGCCGTGCACCGAATACCAACACTAGTATAATCCATATAAAAGTGGGGCCGTTTCATATGCCTATGGTTCATAATTATTAGCATGTAAGGTGGCATTGCAACTGAGGACACGTATCCTTCAATTTAGATTCTGCGTGCCGTGCACCGAATACCAACACTTGTAAAATCCATACCAAAGTGGGGCCGTTTCATATGCCTATGGTTCAAAATTATTAGCATGTAAGGTGGCATTGCATCTGAGGACACGTATGCTCCAATTTAGATTGTCAAAAGACAACCCAAGTAACATGCATCTTTCGTCAAAAAAAAATTAAAAAGTAACGAGCATTAGAAAGGTGGCGGTAGAATTCCCATCTGACCCCTATGGCAAGCAATAATAATATCACATTATTAGATTCACTAAGCTGAGCCATGTGTGAATTGTGATGAAGGATTAAAATATCCGGTAAATTTTAGTCTCAGGTTTGACCGAAATCGAAAATTTAGTCAAAAATCGAAAATTTGAGTCCCATATAAATTTGTTTGGACCAAAATTTCAGTCCAAATTATTGGTTTTGATCCCCACCGAAATCAATAATTTTGGCTGAAATTTTAATTATTTCGACCGAAATTTTAATCCTTGGTTGTAATACTTCTTTGCTAAATTCCAAGTGTCCAACTAGTAGTCCATCACTAACATATGTCTCATACAAAAATCATGCCTATAACTTGGGTATGGATTTTTGCAATCAAAAATTCAGTTTTTGCAATTGATGATTCCTCTCAACATCTTATCATTTCATATGTGGGCCATAATCTAAAGTTCTATTGCAAGAACTGAATGTTCGATTACAAAACCCCATTCTATAAGAACTTTGACATCGTATGAGAACTTTGACTTAGTATGAATTGACATAATATGAATCATGTTGAAAAAATATGTACAACCGTCTGAATTAAAATACTTGAGAATGGACGCTTAAAACCCTTAGTCAGTATGAATTTTTTTTATAATTAATGAGTATAATCTTTGGATTTATTATCATTACTGACTTAATGAAAAACCACCAATTTACCTAAAAGGCTGTTGTTCCCATTTATCCTTAGGGCAAGGCTAGTCTCATTTCTCACCCTTTTAACGGTGCGTATCACATAATTTTTTAATGAACAAAAAATATTGACTAATTTAAATCAGGTGATAAAGATTATTTTTTTCTAATTTTTTTCATGATAAGTTTTAAGAACATTACGCATCTATCAAATAATCAGATTTTGAATCCACAACACACGTTCCTAAAAGTGAAAGTCAACCTTTCTTCTCATCATATAAGTCGCTTTTGGAGATGGTCTAAATCTCTATGCACAATATATACCCACTATAAAATAGTAGACAAGGCACTTTTCCACGATCTTTAATGCTGATATATATATATATATATATATATATATATCGTATTATCTACCAGAAAAGCCCGATGCTGAAAATCCACGCTATGAGGGCATTAAGTCATAAGTGCTCAAGTGAATCAGATTACCATTAACAGTGATCAGGCAATGGATGCCATACACGTGGAGAACCTGGTCATCAATCCTGTAATACATAAGCCATATTTAAACACAAATGCATGCGCCACGTGTACGATTATAGACGACATAAGTACCATACTACATGCTGAAGCTCTATACCTAATTTCAGTCTTGTCCTATTTCAGATAAAGCTCACAAGAAGAGCGAGAGTCCATACATAGGATAACCTTTATAGCGACAACTGTATCTGCGTCCCGAAGCCGCAACCGTTCTCGTTATTTTACAGCTAAGAGACACGTGGCAACGGTCCAGCTAAGATTAGCTCAATTAGAATCCAACTGAAATCGTCTTATTTTAGTTTAGTTTTATAAAACACTCGCCGGCTTTTTCGCTAGAGAATCGGGTCCATTTTTGCGTGTTTTACTAATTTATCCCACTGTATTTCACAAAAGAGGGGCCTTTATATTCTCGTTTTCAGTCTTTTTCCTCATGTTTGAGGGGTAATGTAGTCATCTTAGAAATTTGTGATAAATTATGAATATACCGGAATGAGTAAGTTTTTTGTAAATCTATTTTCTAAATGAGTTTGACGCGGCGCGAAAACTCTCAGACTTAGAGAGAGAGATGGAAAGAATAGCCGACGTGGAAAAGAGTATTAATATGTTATTTCGATTCCATCCTTTTTGTCTCTCCCACTCAAAGGTCTTTCGCTTTCTCGCTTTCTAAGCTCTCTGGTTCTTTTCTTCTCTCTCTCCCTCTTCATAAATTCTGATTTGTTGTTTCAGAAACTTGATTCGTATTCGTTTGGGGCTTTGAGATTTTATTAAGAATTCTTTCGATCGCTCAATCGATTTATCTCTCGTTTCAAGATTAAAGATGCTTGACGGTTTATTCGGTCGGAAATTTGGCGCGAAATGGTCAGAGAAATCGAAATCTTAATTCGTCAATCTTATTTAGCTTCTCTCCTCTCTGTTTTCATCTTCGATTCAATGAGAAACTGAATTATATGAAATTTGTTTGGTTTTATTTCAGCAAATCGGAGATCAAGACAACTAGACTACGGATCGAGATGATATTGAGAAAGAGGAACGCAACTGTTAGGTTTCTGAAGAAAGATATTGCCGATCTCCTCCAAAATGGCCTTGAATCTAACGCTTATGGCAGAGTAAGAACCCTTTGGTTGTTTCTTTTGTTTCGATCATCCTAATTGAATGCACCTAGATCCAAATGGAAATGGAGAATAATATTAAGCTATATATTATCATCTCAAGTTCTCAACTATTATTTGATATCTAAACCAATTGTAATAGCTCACGTTATATTTATAAACTTTCTTGTCAGAATATTGTAACACTCTATTAAACAATGTAATCCATTTTTGTTTGTATTTTATTTTTTAATATGGTATCGGCTCCGTGCATTCAAGCCGGTCATAGTCGTGGCATTGCTTCGGCTGTCATATTTTCATTTTTTTTTTTTCTTCTCTTCTATATGAAAGAATTAATTCATATAATTTTTATTTTTTCTTTTCATCCCTTCAGCATTGAATAAGAGATGCCTTTTTATTCATGTCCATATATTTTCCACATTTGATTAGTAGATGTAATTTTTCCTCTAGTCGACCTTTTATATTCCGTGTGAATTTCTTTTTCCCACATTTTCTTTGGCATTTTATTTTCATGTGACGTCTATTCCCACAATTTCTATGCCCTTTTATAATTTATGTGGTCGTCATTTCTCACATTTTCTTTGGTTTTTAATAATTCACATGGTTTACTTATACGGTATTTATTTGACATTCTAATAATGTAGATTTTTTTTCATTTCCTTTTATTATTCGGATACAGTTATTTCCCACTATTTATTTTTTAAAGAGAAAATTAGAAGAACAACCCTGAGAAACTTATGGTTTTGTTTACGCCGTGAGAGGGTTTAGGGTTTACGATGTCTTTCCCATACTATTTCTAATCTACCGTCAATTAATTACTACAATCTTTGTGATACAAAGATACATTAGAGTACACCAATATAATCTTATTTATTTAAACCAATGGTAACTGCTCACGGTTATATTTGTAATCTTATTTTTACATTTTCTTGTCAGAAATATTGTAACACTACGGAAAACAATGTAATCCATTTTGTGGGAATTTCTCTTTTCCATATTTTTATCTTCGTTTTCTCTCTTTCATCTTCTTCTTATTTTCTCTTTCGCCGATAGTTTTGCAGCCGCCTAACCTTGTATATGATTGTCGTTGGAATCATGAAGGCCTAGTTCTGCGGATCAATTGTTTATATGATACTTTGGAATTATATTGCGAGATATTTTTTCGGATCAAACTTATAGCTCAATTTTAGCTACTGGCTTATTAATGGTTGTAGCTGCGTTACCCCGGAGCGGTAATGGCGGCACTGGGCTAATTTGGATTTTCCACCCAGTTTTGTTTGGTAGGCTAGTCCCAGAGATTCTGGGTTCGATCCCCCAGTGTAGTCGCCATTTGTTGCTACCCTGCCTTGGTACTGAGAGTCTAATACATTAAGACTTTATTTCCGGCTTGCTAAATAAAATTGGGTGGCGACTCCAAATTAGAGGCGCCATTGCCCCTCCGGGGTACAGGTTTGGAGCCATTTATGAGCTGATCTGTGGATATTTATTCATTTTTCCTGTTTCTTTCGTTCAAAGGGTTTATACATTTGCAGGCCTTTCAATTTAGGTTTTTTATTTAAATTTTATTTTTAACTTTTTCTCAATTATTTAGTCATTTCTATGAACGATAGAAATTTTCTAACCACAGAACCTATGCTCCTTTGATGGATCCAAGTAACCATTCTGTGACATGTTGTACAAGCGCCGGTACATGCTGGTTAAAGCTATTACAGCTTGACCATTTCTACATGGGGTTCTTCATGTCATTACCTCTGTTTTTGCATCAGATGGATATTGGTTGTTCTTTCTGTTGGAGTTGACCATTATGGTTGTAAATATATTGAATCGCTTTCTTTGGAATGTCGTGGAAGATTAGTTTGGAGTTCATCTGTTAGAGCATGAAATAAGGCATGTAAATGTAAGGTCTAGAGGAATGTTATTGGAAATGAGAAGGCTTAGTATTTTTGAAACTGACACTCTAGAGGAATGTTTTTAATAGTTGGAGGTGGAGGAGATTTTTTTGTGATTGTTTCATAGTTTAAGAGGCTAAACATGATAATGCGTGGAAGTTCTTGGATGTAAAGAGGTATAATAAGCTATACGGCTTTCTTGGAAGGACGCTTTTAGATGTCGTTTCTCTTAGGAGTGAATTCTCTATTTCACTCCTAAGAGAAATATGGTGTAAATTCTCTATTTCACTCTGTTTCACTCCTAAGAGAAATATGATGTAAAGAGGTATAATAAGCTATATCTTTTAGATATCTACCCTTTCTTCTGGGTAGATATATGGTGTAAATTCTCTATTTCGCTTCATAATTTTATATCGCTTTGTTCTTTATGTTTGTTTGGTTTTTTCCTCTGGAGTCTATTGGACGAGTATAGCTTTTGGGTGTTCACGCCCTTCTTTACGTGTACCTACTGTGTGAATTCATTGGGATGTGGTTGAGCCATTGAGAAGGTAGCCTTCTTCTGTTCTTCAAAACATCTCCTTTTGCCTCATGAATTGACTAATACCAGATCTGCAAAGTGAAGGAAACACTGGGAATTACCACCCACATTTTCCTTGACTTAATTTGAAGAAAACACTGGGAGGATCATTACTGATCAAATGTTTGCCTTACTTGCACTGTGTCATTGAAGGAGCCTAAGATGGTCCTCTATGTGTTGCTTAATTGGTATGTGCTGTGACTCTTCAGCATGGCTTTAAATAATTGGAAGGCTCCTCACTTTAGCATGGTTTTCATGACTTTGATCCTCCTTGGAGATGCACTAGATAAGATATCAGCTACTCTCTCATCATCAGGAATTTTTTTTTTTTACTATTGCACACTTATATTGGTGACAGTTCCACTAATGGTGGCCTTGCGAAGCATATGCTTAGAGAAATTTTACAATAACTAGCATCATTATATTATATTATTAGTTTTTCCAGGATTTTATGCATAATTCCTATATTCATGGAATCACATTTCTCACCATTATTGAGGAAACATGTCTCATTCATATATTGAAAAGTTTTCAGTTTTCCTTTGCTTGGTTGTGGAACAGGTCGAAGGACTTATAAATGATATGAACCGTTCATCCTGTTATGATTTGATCGATCACTTTTGTGACTGTATTTTGAACCAGCTCCCATCCATGCAAAAGCAGAGGTATGTTTATGAACACTTTTAGTTCAAATAAGCAAATTATTCCTACCAACAGGAAAAAAAGAGAGTATAAATTATCACTACCATTCCAAGGTCATTAATCTACTAGATTCAGCTTCTACCTAGTGTTGTAGAGTTCTAATAGTGAGATATAAGCTTAAATAATTCATATTCCATGTGTACACCTATTTTTCTTATTAGATTGCTATATTATGGTAATGCTACATGTCGAGATATGACAGTGCTTTCTTAATATCCTGATCTATATCAAATTTTTTATTGTCTCTCAAAATTGCGGCATGCCTATTCTCTGAAATGAAATATAATAGTCTTGAATTTCGCTTGTGAAGAAAATGGCACAGGTAGAAAATACTTGTTGAATGAAATTCATCAGTTCCATTGAGATTTTAAAGCTTCTTAAGGCTTACAGTAAAGATTAAAAATAATTAATCTGTCACTCCTTATTCCTAGTGATTGATGAACCATCCTATTAGAAAAAAAAAATTATATCCAAATTCCCCTGCAATCGTTTAGGTTCATTTGGGAGACAATTAAGAGTTTCTCCATCTCCTATGTTTGTCAGCTCAACTTTAAAACAGATTTCCAATGATATTGCATGAGAAGTAAGTATAGGATCCAAATTCCCCTGCTAATTCAATGTTCTTATAAATGAGTTGTCTTTTTTATTTTATTATTTCTCCAAGCAAGTAAGCGAGATTTCATTAAAATTGACTGAAAAGTATACATGAAGCAGAGGGAAATTCACCTTAACCATCCATACTATCTAAATCTGGAATTAGGAAGTCCTAACTAGCAAGTATTTTTGTCGAAGCAAATAGGGAAGCTGGTAAGTGGTAAAGAACATTAGATTGTCCTGCATCCAATTAATCTGTAGAACTGGAGAGGAAACTACACCTTCAACACATGCTGTCTAAATCTGAAATTAGGAGGTTGAAACAAATCTCCCAAGTATTCACCCCCCTCTCCCCCCCCAAAAAACCAAATAGGGAAACTGGCCACTCTATTTATCACTTGTGGCTGTCCTAAAACTCAATTTATTCCCACTCTTTCGTTTCTTTCGTCACCCTCATACGTTTTACTTTTTTAATAAAATTTGAATATAGTGATTAACCAAAAATAAAGCATACAAAGTTCTTCTAAGAAATGGACAAGACTTCCCAAATTGGCCTCCCACATTTATTTAACTACTCAATTCGGCAAATAACATATCTTTTTAGATTTTGTGGAGATTTGTGAATTTTATTTCCTCATTTTGAAAAAGGGAATCGAAGAAGATATCCATTTTCTCTCTTCCAGACATCACCTCGAGTCTACTTTAAAAAATTCAAAAATTAAGATCGCATGTCGAAAGAAATTTGCTACTTGTAAGTTCCAACAATTTTCAAACTAGGAGAGACTAATAGAATTTGGTTTCTTCAATTTATTAGTACTGTTTTGATTATAAATCAGAATGAAACTGGTAGTCTTTTCTTTCATATCTGCAGTTATGCTGCAAATCAAATGGCTAATACATCCTAACATGAATAAGACATGAATACCATTGAATAAGTGATATCATTGGGCCAAAGTGAGCCCCTTTACTTGACCTTGGGAGATCTAGTTTGGTTACAGTGAGCAAGATTGATATGATGTGCAAAAAATTACAGCTGCAGACTAGTAGATTGAGAATATTTTACTACATAATCTCTTTTCTTGTTCCCACATTATGCAATTGGTATTGTAAGGTGAAGCAAAACACATGCCTGATGAAGCATATTTATGCATCCATGGGAATACAAATTTTCTAATCCAGTAGTTATTTCTTAGACTCAGATATGATACTTCATTCATTAACAACAAAAGTGTCCCACTACGTTGCCCCCCCAATGATGCTATTTTTTTTGTCAAAGAAAAACTAGATTGAAGTTATAAATCGCTCATACCTCTTTCCCTATATGCATAGCATGATTGACCTGAACTTGCTGAGATATCCATCATCTACGAATTTCTTGCTCTCCAAAAACTCCTCACAAGAAGGAAAATTGAAGAACAACGAAATCTCCAAGTGGAAAGTAGTACCTCGGTATCCCCCCAAGGGGGTTTAGGGGGTGATGTTCTTATTAACTAGTTAGGCTACTAGCTGAGCTTTCAGAGGAAGGTTTTGGGAAAAACAATTTTTGTTAACTTGAAAGAGGAGCTGAACCCCTAGAACTAAAATATTAATTCACTTTAAACAAAGTCATATACCCAGTAACACGTCACTTTGCCGTCCTTCAAGACACTTCTCATTACTTCCCTCTTTATTGGTCTATCATATCCTTTCTTTTCACGGAACTCAGATATGATGAATTCTTGACTAATAGAACACGTATTTCTCTTTTTTGTACAGGGAATGCCCTCAAGAAATCAGAGAGGTCGTGTCAAGTGTGATGTATGCAGCAGCTAGATTTGCTGATTTGCCAGAATTATCTAGCCTCAGGCGTATATTTAGAGAGCGTTATGGAAATAGTGAGGATGAGGAATGTTTTGCAAGTCAAGAGGTGGGAATCCATAATCCATCAAGCAATGTCTGGTGTTTCTTAAACTATATTGCTTACATCTAACCTGCTTAATTTGTTATTGCTAGTTTATTGAGAAAATAGCACCGAAGCCTCCTTCGATGCATAAGAAGCTGCAGTTAATGAAAGATATATCTGAAGAGTTCTCTATAAAGTGGGATGTAAAGGTTTTCGAGCAGAAGCTTTCCAACCACTCACCATCTGCATATGTAAGTTTCTCACTCAATTGCATACGACAATGCAGATATATGTTTACATTAAGCCAAGAACTTATCCATAGACCTAAAAACTTACTGCGTACCAAAAAAGTGAAAGAAGTAGGGAACTGAGTCCAATTAAAAAGGAGGCACATGCTCCATTTCCCTTTTTAAGGTGTACGAGCCAATTTGCTATTCAATGGGGAAAAAGGAAGACTTTCTTGGACCTTGAGGCTGAGGAATATATTTTTTCACCATCAAAATCTGTGAAAGGCAGATTATAATTTAAATCATGGCTAATAGGCATGTACTCCATTTTTCAAAATTGAGAATGGCTCTGAGTCCTCAATATACCCAAGGGAAAAAATATTTATAAACCATTTGTGGCTTATTTGTGCAGAATCAGCCTAAGAAACTTCAGCCGCTCCATGATGGCATTGAAAATGAACCATTTCACCCACCTCACAACCGCTGGGATGATGCAGCGGCGCCTACCAAACAAGCAAAACAACAGATCTCATCTCAGACGAGACGGGAACCCCCTCCCAGGGACCCACCCAAATTCCCAGACATGTCAAAAAACGTTCCAATGGAAGATGCAGGAAATGCGAAGTTGCACTGTGCCAACAACATGATCCCTCCTTATCTCAAACCAAGAGACAGCAAGTACGGAACCAAAAATTCAGACATCTGGCTTTCTAGTTATGGCCATAATGGTCCCGCTCCCAGGGATCCATCAAATCATCCAGGTGACTTTGCTGTCACTGACATATCAGAGAGGACAAGAGGACTGAATAATATTGGCCATGAGGGACAGGTAACTGGACCATCTAGATCTAATGGCCATGAAGAAGGAAAGGATCATCATCATTGTGATGAAAATTTGGCCACTGGGACAAAGCCTAAACCAAGATCCGTCAGGAGGAAACACCCAAAACCACTGGTTCAAGAGAAGGAGGGCACTGCTGATGAAACGAGAAGCCAAGGTTCACTACAAAGCAATGCCCCCGTGAATGATGATAAGTCTAATGAAAACGATAAGATTGTAGACGAACTCTTGATATATTACAGTACAAAACCGTCAAACTACGAAACTGGAAAGCCCAAAACTGGTCTGAAAACTCCTAAGCAACATGTTTCTGCTGCTGACAGTCCTCCACAGTTTCATGACAGAGATAGTGCGACAGCCCAGTCGACTTTCCCATCAGGTCCTCCTCCCTTTAGAGCTGCGTTGTTCCCAACAGAGCAAACGAGTCCCATGGAGGCAGCAAGGGGACCGCTGGTCCGCATGACTTCGTTGCAGCCTGATATGTTGAACCGAAATGGCAAACATGTGCATCCTAAGCTACCGGACTATGATGATTTGGCAGCGCAATTTGCAGCCTTGAAAGGAATGTAAGGTGTCAGAGTAGTGATCTAGAAATCATCTTCTTTTCTTCTTCCCCTCCACAATCTGTATTCATTTTATTCTTTGGTATTACTTTCATGGCATCCATAGCAAGTATACCGTCTCTGTGAAGTGTTCTCTTTCAGTTTATAATATCCGTTCATTTTATTCCTTTGGTTTAATTGGATAATTCATTTGTAATTGGTACTCTAACGTTGGCAATTAGAGAAGGAACAAGATCTAAAGAGCTGTCTGTAGGTTCAAATGATTTTTGATGTCATGTTAAAAGCAGCAGTTTTGGTATTAAGATATTGAGGCTGTGTTTGGGATTGCTCTTTGGAGACAAAAAGCAGCCCACGTATAGTAAGGTTTTAGTTGCTCTTCAGTTCTTCACTCTCCGAAAGAGCTAAGAGCACTTACAACCAAGCACAGTCTCATACTAAAGTGCTCTCTGCCAGAGCAGAGAGCTGCACTATGCCTCCAAAGAGCAATCCCAAACACAGCCTGAGTAGACGATTGATGTATCAGACGGTTGATTGGAAGATCTGAAAGATATCTTCAAAGGGAAAAATTCCATATGGAAAACCTATAAGATTTATTTATTTATTTTATTTTTTATTTTTATGTTGGTGGATTTCACTAAATGATTAAGATGTTCTGTTTGTCTCAAGAATAAAGGCTTTTAGTTGTATATTCTAATATGGATGAGAATCAACAACACATGTAAAGTTGTGAACTACTAATTTGATGAGATTACAAATGAATCAAACCTCGTGTAAGCTTACGGCTGCAACTGGGTGGGTCGGCCAGTTTCCTGACCCGCCCAATTTGGTTTTTGAGCTGACCTTTGGGTTAGGTCAGGTCAGGTGAGACAGATTTTGACCTAATCTGATCAAAACTTACATACATTTTGTTGAAGTTTTGGCCTTTTTACTGGGTTAATATTTTTAAACTGTTTATATTTTTTAATCTTATATTTATTTTTTTCTCTGATTTTTTCTTCAAAATTTTCTTGAACTTGTTGAAATTTGTCAGATTTTTCCGGATTTTAACCTTCCCAAATTATTGGCGAACTCCAACTTGGTGACTATGGTCACGTCATGTTGGGTTGGGGTGCACCTAAGGGTCCAATTGGTTTGGCTTGGGTCAACCTAGATTTTGACCCGACCAGTTGATACAACCCAGCCCATTTATATCCCTAACTATGCATGTGAAGGAAGTTTTTCTGTAATTTCAATTTTATCCATCACAAACATGTTACATATATGTCGCTTTATCACAAGTGATTATTATATTTTTTTTTCTCAATTCGGATTTAAAATTATGATTATCATATTCGATATCATTCTTACATTCGAAATCATTGTTAACCATGAATCAAGATCATCTTTTCTTACAAAAAAATTATTAAAACAAGAGGAATGCCAACTCAAAACAATTCAGCATCTCAATTCTCAAAAGCATTTCTCTAATAATTTGTATTAGATAAACCCTTTGTGTATCTACCTGGTCAATCTTTGTCCATCTAAGGCACTGATTTGAACTTGTCCAAGTTCCGGTTTCCACTTCAAATAGATTCCTGCAACCGCTAAAGTTTGATATCCATAATCTAAAAATATTTAGTGTAAAAGATCAAAACAAAAAGTGATCTCAAACATTCATTAATTTAGATGGCATTTGATCCTTTTGAATCACTTTTGTTCTAAGCTTTTTCATCAAGGACCTTTAGATCATGGTGCACTTCGCACCCATCAAATAACACACTTGATGATTGATTGATTCCATGTTGCACACTTCCCAAAAAGTTGCCTAGAGTACAAAGAGCACTTGAAGCTTGGGCAGCATATAACCTAATACTAACTTTATGATTAGGGTTTTTCCTTTACTAACCTATGTTTTGGCATATTATTATAAATGCCACTTCATATTTCACTTATTTATAAATAATCTCCTAACTTACAGGTTTGTGTTTATATAATTTGTTGAGTTATTGTTCCCTTAACTGTCATTTCTGAAAATGCAAAGTACACTTTTTGTTTTTTGATGAATCGGACAAAAAATGCAAAGTGCACTTGTCAAGTGCATTATTTTTTATCATGTTCCAAACACTTCTCTTGCTACTTTACTGTTTAAGAGATGACAATTAATGGAGCAGTAACTCAAGGAATTATTTACGCATAAAACTACAAATTAGTAGGTTATTTATAAATATGTAGAACGGGGGTGACATTTATAAATATGCTAAAACATAGGGAGATATATACAAAAAAACCCTTATAATTATTATGGTCATAGAATATGTAGCTTCCTTGTAGTCACTATATCCGTCAAAGGCTAACATTCACGAATATCAAAATCCCTTAATCTGTTTAAGTATTGTTTGATAGATTACACCTGATAAAGGCTACTGCACTCGAGTTAAGAACACTGAATCATTGAACTTAAACCCTAAACGCTAACCCTTACTATAACTCTGCTATTACAGTAGGCATGGGCGTATCCACGTGTAAGGGTATTGGGGCCCGGGCCCGGGCCCCCATAAGCATATGTAAGATCTCTTTAGAGTTCTTAGTAATTTTTAAAGGCCACCTTAATTTGTTTTTAGGGTCCCGTAAAAAATACTTAAAAATGCTTTTATAAGTTCCACCTAAGGTTGCAAATAACTAAACCAATTCTCTAAAAGCAAACACCTTAAACCTTTTTATATACAGACTCAGGACTCTCCTCTCAATTCTTCTCTGTTTCTTTTATTTCTTCTTTCCCTCTTTCGATCTCTGTGAGCAAACGGCAAACCCTTTTGTGTTTTGAGAGACGCTTCAAGCCTCCATGGCCCATGCCACTGATGCCATCTCTCTCTTTCTCTCTCCAGCATCTAGGGATTAGGATCTAGGCATCTAACCTTCTCTTATCTTTCTGCTCCATGCCTCAACGGTGTCATCAGTGCGTCGCTCAACGGCTCAATCCGCATCCCCGCCTCGCCGGCATCGGGATCGGGCTATCTACAAATTCAAGTATTGCCGTATTGGACCCTCCATCTTACATGTATTCTCTCTCTCTCTCTCTCTCTCTCTCTCTCTCTGTGACGACCCAAACTCTTGAACCCAAACCCTAACTAGAACCGACCCAACTCAACCCGATTCAACCCGACCCGATTCGACCCAAAACACACACACACACTCTAACTTATACAAGCTATATACCTAAACTTTTCCCTTATAACTTAAATCTCAAAATCAAAACCCATCTGTAAAAGAGGAGCAGTTTCTTCTTCTTCTTCAATTTTGTAATGCAGTAACGCCTCGCTCCATTACTCGCGGAGTTAATTCAAATCCGAACGGTCACCACAGCCAAGCCTATAAATAGAGATTCATTCCTTCTTCTATTTCATACCAAACCATCATCTCCAAGCTATATTTTCTTTCCTCAAGGTAAGTACTGCTAATCTTTTGTTTTATCCCTTAAGTTCTAATTTTGTAGATAAATTTTAATATTCTAGTTTAGTTCTGATTTTCCTCTTTATTTCTAGTTTTAAAAAATTATCTCTAAACTTGTTTTAAAACAGAAATTTCTAGTTCTGATTTTAAAATTCAGTTCTGTAATTAATCCAAAATTATAATCTATTTTTATAATCTGTCTTACAAATCTGATTTTTATAATCTATTTTTAAATCTGATTTTATAATTGTTTATATAAATCTGATTTTATATTCTGATTTTATAATTTTAAAACAGGAACTTCTAATCTTATTCTGATTTTTAGTCCTAATATTGTATGTTTTAACTCTGATTTTCCACATTTAAATCTCTTCTTATAATCTAATTATCTGTAGTTTAGTATTTTATGTCTGGTTTTATTTTATTAAATCTGGACTGGTGCTATATTCTATTTTATTTTTAATAAATCTGGTTGATTAAAATGATGGGTTAAATTCTAACTTTATAATTTGGTTTTTATAAATCTGTTTTTATATCTCAAGGATTGAGTTTTTAAATCTGGATATATATATGCTGATAGTGTATTATAAAATTCAGTTATTATAATCAGAAATTATATTCTCTTTTAATATGATTTTTATAATTCTGTTTTACAAAATCAGATTTTTGTATAATCTGTTTTATAAATATGAGTTTATAGAGTCTATTTTACAAATCTAACTTCTTATAAATTAATTTTTATAATCTGTTTTACTTGTCTATTCATCCTAGTTTTATAAATCTGATTTTTATAATCCGTCTTAATATGTAAGCTGATTTTATATTTTGTTATATAATATGAGTTTTCGTTCGATTTCTATTTTAGATTATAATATATTTTATATTTTCATCCGACTTTATATATATAGTCTGCTTATATGCTAGTCTTATATTAAAATATAATTATATTCTGATATTAAAAAGGATTTAAGAATTTGTTTAATACTAAACCAAGG
Organism: Chloranthus sessilifolius; assembly: GCA_021018995.1. NCBI lineage: Eukaryota > Viridiplantae > Streptophyta > Magnoliopsida > Chloranthales > Chloranthaceae > Chloranthus > Chloranthus sessilifolius. The sequence goes on along the minus strand of CM037584.1, from coordinate 24,023,170 downwards.
GTTTTAAAACTGATTTATAAAGTTGTTTTAAATTAAGAATTTTAGATATTAAATAAGGATTTGAAATAACTAGTTAGAATCCAACTTTACATCGATAACCTACCCTAGTTCGTTCTTTCTTCTTGATCGAGCTTATTTTTCCCAGATAACTACCTGAAATCGTGAAACTTCACACCACCTCCACAAGACCTTTGAATCTGACATCTGAGGCAAGTAGCCTATCCCATAATATGTTTTTAATACGTACCTTATTAGTAATGATGCATTTATTTTACATAGTATATACAATAAAAATGATAAGTAGATGGTTGAATGGTTATTGATAGCATGTATAATCCTAGACTTGTCTTATTCAGTCATGATTATTTCATTCTGATTAATGTTAGAAAAATATAAATGTCGTAAGCATTGTATAGTCAGTTTATTCATCATATGATCTAATCAGCTTGAAATATCATACTGTGAGAATTTATAAAGCACGCTGAAAATTTGTCAAAAGAAATTGATATGAATGACTGTAGAAATGATGAATATCGTAAAGATGATTATGATATGATTTTGGTTAAGATCCCCATGGGGCCGCATGGTAGTAATGGATGAACGGATCCATTTGTGTACTTCCGTAATACGAAGTAAACCCGTCAAACCGGATCGACACGGTTGACAATGGGATTGATGAAAGTATGGAGCCCTCCTTGTAAATGGTATCCATGACGAATGATGAATGATGATGTAAATGCAAATGCACTTGGATCGGTGCTATTGATTAACAATCGTACAATATATGAAGTACAATTATAAATTAAGTTATTTTTCTTTATATTGAATCATTAGATGGTGTAGCTGATGTTAATTCTATTGATATGAAATTCCCAATTTGAAACTGATAAAAGTGACAAAAGAAGTTATATTATTATTGGGGGTTACTTGTTGAGTTTATATCACCCCGTTGCTATTTAATTTCAGAAAACGGACCTCGTGGTTCAGAAGCTGCACTTCAGGAGAAGACCCTAGAAAACTTGTTGGTTTAGCCTTGGTTAAGAAGTGTTTAAACGTTGTAATTGAAAATAACTGTAATTTAAATTTTTAATGAGAATGGACCGTTATGTTTCCTTTATTTGAAATTTGATTATTGAATACGCTCATGTGCCGAAATGATTCATATATCGGATTTCGGGGCGTGACAATTTGGTATCAAAGCTCAAGTTTAGCGAAACCTTAGGTGAACTTAGGTTGTGGACTCATAGGTTAGAAATAAATAGAATATTATATATAGAAATTGAATTGGGCATTTCCCTGGTTATCAGGAAATTGTGAGAATGCGTCACACCGCTAGGAAAAGTTGCGATAGACGTCCGCGTGCACCGTTTCAAGAATGGAATGATGTTAGTTACCCATCTTCGTCTAAATCTTCTAACGAGCCTTACTATACACTTAGACCCGTAGAAGTAATAGACATCTCGGATGATGAAGACATTGAGATTTACACCCCGTCTGAATATATCATACTCTCTGATGATGATGATGTAGGGGACGGCTTAGAACCAATGGACACGGAAGAATCATCTGAGTACAACCCGGCTTCTGAAAATGAAGAACAAAATGAAGTCGAACCTGAGGAAATAGAGAATCATGACCCAGTCGAGTCTGAGATAATAGATATCTCAGATGAGGAATAGATTAGTAATACCTAGAATAAATTAAGTCAAAGTTGTCATTTGTGTTTTTTTTTAATTCATGTAATTGCTCTTTGATAAATAAATTGAGTGAAAAATTTATGAAGTATTCTTACAACCTTTTTGCAATTAGTAATTACTATGTCATTTTATTATTATTAGATGGCTGACGAGAATGTTACTCCACGTATTACTACACCTGCCACTGACTCGACTAATGTTGAGAAAGTATTGGAGGGAATGCAAGCAGTTCTGACAGCTATGGCCCAGAAAGGAACAAATTCTGCCTCCTCTGATCACGACATTGGAGCAGGACTCGAAAGATTAAAAAAGATGAACCCTCTGATATTTAGGGGATCAACTAATCCCTTAGAAGCCGAGTAATGGATCGAAGATATTGAAAATATCTTTTTGGTGATGAAATGTACTGAAGAAATGAAGGCTACCTACGCTGTTTTCTTGATGGTCAAAGCCAAGCCAGTGGAAGATGATGCTGAGGTCTCAGGTGGAGAAGGACGAGGTGATAGTGTGGGATAAGTTTACTAAACTATTCTTCGAGAAGTACTTTCCAAAGCATATTCAACAAAAGAAGGAAAGTGAATTTCTTACGTTGAAGCAGGAGAATCTAAGTGTCGCTGATTATGAAGCAAATTTTGTGGACTTAAAAAGATTTTATCGGCACACTCTATCCAATGCAGAAAGAGCCGAAAAGTTTGACAGGGGTTTTAGGCCCAATATTCGTACTCGTATTTCTACATACTTTTCGAAAGATTACGCATTATCTGTGCGGCGAGCCCTAAATGCAAAGGAAGATTGTCAAGATCTCCGCGAATTCCACATGAAGAAGAGGGAGTCGTCAAGCATTAATGGGAAGGCACCAGTTATGCCAAACCATAACTTCAAACGACCGCGATTCGAAGGTTCGTAGGTCGTTGCTCTTCCTAGGCCCTCATGCACAATCTGTGGAAGGCAACATGGTACCACGCCTTACAGAATGATGAATGCAACTTGCTTCAACTGTGGAGAATCTGGACATGTGACTCGAACATGTTCAAAACCAAAGAAAACCTGCAATGGGTGCGGAAAAGTGGGGCATATACAGAAATATTGCGGAGTGATGAGGAACGCTCAACCTATTCGGCAGCAATACCAATGTAATGGCGATTTCAGAAGCCAGATTCACAACAACAACAACAGCAACAACAAAGGCAACAACAATTGGTGCAGTATCAACCGCATTAAGGAAATCAATAGGCCATGCAGCAACGATTCACTCTACAGCAACGTCCAAACGTTCGAGGACAAGTGTTCGCCTTAACTCAGAAGGAGGCAGAAACCTCGGAGAACTTTATTCAAGGTACCTTAATCATTTCCGAGAACCCTGCTAAAGTCTTGATTGATTCTGGTTCAAGTCATTCATTTACTTCACCTGCATTTGCTAAACACTTGAAATCTGTGCCACAACAATTAGATTTTTCACTCTCCGTTTACACACCACTTGGGGCCTCACTAGTTACCAACACGATATATAGGGAGTGTACAGTTAACTTAGACGGTAAAAACCTACTCGTCAACTTAATTCTACTTGATATGTCCGACTTTGATGTTATCTTGGGTATGGATTGGCTCTCTGTTTACCATGCTACTATCGATTCCTTTAGAAAATGAGTCAATTTTCATATTAAGGGTCAACCCAGATTCTTTGTTCAAGGAACAGTTATGAATTTCAAATTTCCTGCAATTTTCGCTATCAAGGCAAGATGATTTCTTAATAAAGGTTGTCAGGGTTTTCTAGCTTATGTTGTGAGTGAAGAAACGAAGAAAGAGTCCAAAATTTTGAGTATTCCTATTGTTTTCGAATTTTTCGGCATCTTTCCTAATTATCTATCGGGATTACCTCCCTTTCGCGAGATTGATTTCACCATCAATTTACTGCCGGAAACAGCTCCAATCTCGAAGGCTCCATATCGCATGGCACCAGCAGAATTACAAGAATTGAAGAAACAGTTAGAAGAATTATTAGAGAAGGGTTTTATTCGACCAAGTGTTTCACCGTGGGGCGCTCCTATTCTATTCGTGAAGAAGAAAGATGGGACAATGCGGATGTGCATTGACTATCGTCAATTGAACCAAGTAACTATCAAGAACAAGTATCCTCTACCTTGTGCCAACGACCTTTTCGATCAATTACAAGGTGCTTCAGTCTTTTCGAAGATTGACCTGAGATCAGGTTATCACCAGTTGAGAATTAACGACAAAGATATAGCAAAATCTGCTTTTCGAACGCGCTATCGACATTACGAGTTTTTAGTAATGCTTTTTGGTCTAACAAACGCCCCAACTATATTCATGGATTTGATGAATAGAGTTTTCAAACCTTTCTTAGATAAATTCGTCATTGTATTTATCGACGATATTTTGGTCTACTCAAAGAATCATGAGGAGCACGAGGAGCATCTGAGGAAAGTTCTGGAGACATTACGAGAGCATAACCTTTACAGGAAGCTGAGTAAATGCGACTTCTGGTTAGATAAGGTCTCATTCTTAGGCCACGTCGTTTCTGGAGGAGTATATATCGACCCAACCAAGATTGAAGCCGTCGTAAATTGGGAGAAGCCGTAGAATGTAACAGACATCAGAAGTTTCTTAAGCCTGGCAGGGTACTACCGACAATTTGTGAAGGATTTCTCAAAGAACGCACTTCCAATGACTAAGATTACCAGAAAAGATGCCAAGTTCATTTGGACAGACGAATGCGAACAAAGTTTTCAAGAATTAAAGAAACGGTTGACATCAGCACCAATCTTGACAATTCCATCAGGAAGTGGCGGATTTCAAGTTTACAGCGACGCATCAGGAAGAGGTCTAGGCTGTATACTTATGTAGCACAAGAAGGTCATCGCCTACGCATCAAGACAGCTGAAGCCTCATGAACAAAACTATCCAGTTCACGATCTAGAGCTGGCAGCGGTTATCTTTGCCTTAAAGATTTGGAGGCATTACTTGTACGGAGAGAAATTCGAAATCTTCACCAATCACAAAAGTTTAAAATACCTCTTTACTTAAAAGGAATTGAACATGCGCCAATGACGATGGATGGAGTTTCTAAAAGATTACGATTGCACTATTCAGTATCATCCCGGCAAGGTGAATGTCGTAGCGGATGCTTTAAGTCGGAAATCCTCGGGGACACTCACCACACTCATGGTCAACAAGTGGAGACTACACCAAGATTTTGGGAATTTGGGGCCAACCATCTGGGAGGAAGGATCGAAGTTCTTCTGTGCTAATCTAAGCATTCAATCAACCATCGTCGAGAAGATAAAAGAAAATCAAGCAATGGATCCTCAGATGATAGAGTTGATGAACGACGTAAAAAACGGAGAAAATACAGAATTCAGAATATGTGCGGATGGTTCGTTACGATATCAAGAACGGTTATGCGTACCACACAATCCAGAGCTAAAGAAGGAACTGCTGGATGAGGCCCACAAGTCTCGATATATCGTACATCCGGGGAGTACGAAGATGCACCAAAACTTAAAGCGACACTTCTGGTGGAACAACATGAAGAGAGAAATTGCTGAATACGTATCAAAATGTTTATCCTGTCAGCAAATTAAAGTCGAAAATAAGAAGCTAGCGGGATTACTACAACCTTTACCAATACCGGAGTAGAAATGGGAGCGGATCAACATGGACTACGTCACTAGGCTACCAAGAACATAGAGCGGTCACGATTCAATTTGGGTTATCGTGGGTGGACTTACCAAAAGCGCGCACTTCTTACCAGTTAAAATTACTCAAATGGTGGAAAGTCTCGCGAAGGTATATATTAAGGAGATTGTCCGATTGCACGGTGTACCAGTGAAAATCGTGTCAGATCGAGACTCAAAGCTTACGTCAGGCCTTTGGAGGAAGTTACAGGAAAAGTTGGGCACCAAGCTACAATACAACAATGCTTTTCATCCGAAAACCGATGGACAAGCTGAAAGGAGAATTCGCATGTTAGAAGATATGTTACGAGCTTGCACGCTCGACTTCAAAGGAAATTGGGACGATCATTTGCCGTTGATCGAGTTCGCCTACAACAACAGCTATCAAGCAAGTATCCAGATGGCACCCTTCGAGGCACTCTACGGAAGACCTTGTCGATCACCTGTATGTTGGGAAGAAGTTGGAGATTGAAGTCTGCTTGGACCAGAACTGGTGAAAGAAACAACGAAAAAGATTCAAATTATTCGAGAACGTCTCATTGCTGCTCAGAATCACCAAAAGAGTTATGCTGATCGGGATCGCCGAGAACGTCAACACAAAGTTGGAGATCATGTATTCCTGAAGGTATCACCAACAAAAGGAGTTCTATGATTCGAAAAGAAAGGAAATCTCAGTCCCAGATTCATCGGGCCATTCGAAGTTCTTAAAAAGGTTGGAAAAGTTGCTTATCAACTAGCTTTACCTCCTTCACTAGCCAACGTACATAACGTCTTCCACGTATCGATGTTGCGAGATTATAAATTTGATCCCACACATGTGTTAGACCCTGCACCTATAGAAGTACATGAAGATCTATCTTTCGTGAAAGCGCCAACGCAAATCATCGATTGGAAAACTCACGGTCATCGAAGCAAAAGAATTCCTTGAGTAAAAGTTCTATGACAACATCACTCCGGAGACAAAGCAACATGAGAACGTGAAGATGAGATGCACAAGATATACCCACACCTATTCGACACTGCTTAAGATAAATTTTGGAGACAAAATTTTTTAGGGGGGAAAAATGTTTCGAAAATACTTAAGGTATGCTTAAGGTAAATTTCAAGGAAGAAATTTTTATGTTTCGAAAATGCTTAAGGTAAATTTCGATGACGAAATTTTTTAGGAGGAAAGAATGTGACGACCCAAACTCTTGAACCCAAACCCTAACTAGAACCGTCCCGACTCAACCTGATTCAACCCGACCCGATTCGACCCAAAATACACACACACACTCTAACTTATACAAGCTATATACCTAAACTTTTCCCTTACAACTTAAATCCCAAAATCAAAACGCATCCGTAAAAGAGGAGCAGTTTCTTCTTCTTCTTCAATTTTGTAATGCAGTAACGCCTCGCTCCATTACTCGCGGAGTTAATTCAAATCCGAACGCTCACCTCAATCGAGCCTATAAATAGAGATTCATTCCTTCTTCTATTTCACACCAAACCATCATCTCCAAGCCTTGCTCTTCTTTCTTTCCTCAAGGTAAGTTCTTATATTTTATTTTCTGTAGATTTAGTTCTAGAACTGCTAATCTTTTGTTTTATCCTTTAAGTTCAAATTTTGTAGATAAATTTTAATATTCTAGTTTAGTTCTGATTTTCCTCTTTATTTCTAGTTTAAAAAAATTATCTCTAAACTTGTTTTAAAACAGAAATTTCTAGTTCTGATTTTTAAATTCAGTTCTGTAATTAATCCAAAATTATAATCTATTTTTATAATCTGTCTTACAAATCTGATTTTTATAATCTATTTTTAAATCTGATTTTATAATTGTTTATATAAATCTGATTTTATATTCTGGTTTTATAATTTTAAAACAGGAACTTCTAATCTTATTCTGATTTTTGGTCCTAATATTGTATGTTTTAACTCTGATTTTCCACATTTAAATCTCTTCTTATAATCTAATTATCTGTAGTTTAGTATTTTATGTCTGGTTTTATTTTATTAAATCTGGACTGGTGCTATATTCTATTTTATTTTTAATAAATCTGGTTGATTAAAATGATGGGTTAAATTCTAACTTTATAATTTGGTTTTTATAAATCTGTTTTTATATCTCAAGGATTGAGTTTTTAAATCTGGATATATATATATATGCTGATAGTGTATTATAAAATTCAGTTATTATAATCAGAAATTATATTCTCTTTTAATATGATTTTTATAATTCTGTTTTACAAAATCAGATTTTTGTATAATCTGTTTTATAAATATGATTTTATAGAGTCTATTTTACAAATCTAACTTCTTATAAATTAATTTTTATAATATGTTTTACTTGTCTATTCATCCTAGTTTTATAAATCTGATTTTTATAATCCGTCTTAATATGTAAGCTGATTTTATATTCTGTTATATAATATGAGTTTTCGTTCGGTTTCTATTTTAGATTATATTCTGTTTTATATTTTTATCCCACTTTATATATATATAGTCTGCTTATATGCTAGTCTTATATTAAAATATAATTATATTCTGATATTAAAAAGGATTTAAGAAATTGTTTAATACTAAACCAAGGGTTTTAAAACTGATTTATAAAGTTATTTTAAATTAAAAAATTTAGATATTAAATAAGGATTTGAAATAACTAGTTAGAATCCAACTTCACATCGATAACCTACCCTAGTTCTTTCTTTCTTCTTGATCGAGTTTATTTTTCCCAGATAACTACCTGAAACCGTAAAACTTCACACCACCTTCACAAGACCTTTGAATCTGACATCTGAGGCAAGTAGTCTATCCCATATCATGTTTTTAATACGTACCTTATTAGTAATGATGCATTTGTTTTACATAGTATATACAATAAAAATGATAAGTAGATGGTTGAATGGTTATTAATAACATGTATAATCCTAGACTTGTCTTATTCAGTCATGATTATTTCATTCTGATTAATGTTAGAAAAGTATAAATGTCGTAAGCATTGTATAGTCAGTTTATTCATCATATGATCTAATCAGCTTGAAATATCATACTGTGAGAATTTATAAAGCACGCTGGAAATTTGTCAAAAGAAATTGATATGAATGATTGTAGAAATGATGAATATCGTAAAGATGATTATGATATGATTTTGGTTAAGATCCCCATGGGGCCGCATGGTAGTAATGGATGAACGGATCCATTTGTGTACTTCCGTAATACGAAGTAAACTCGTCAAACCAGATCGGCACGGTTGACAATGGGATTGATGAAAGTATGGAGCCCTCCTTGTGACTGGTATCCATGACGAATGATGAATGATGATGTAAATGCAAATGCACTTGGATCGGTGCTATTGATTAACAATCGTATAATATATGAAGTACAATTGTAAATTAAGTTATTTTTCTTTATATTGAATCATTAGATGGTGTAGCTGATGTTAATTCTATTGATATGAAATTCTCAATTTGAAACTGATAAAAGTGACAAAAGAAGTTATATTATTATTGGGGGTTACTTGTTGAGTTTATCTTACCCCGTTGCTATTTAATTTCAGAAAACGGACCTCGTGGTTCAGAAGGTGCACTTCAGGAGAAGACCCTAGAAGACTTGTTGGTTTAGCCTTGGTTAAGAAGTGTTTAAACGTTGTAATTGAAAATAACTGTAATTTGAATTTTTAATGAGAATGGACCGTTACGTTTCCTTTATTTGAAATTTGATTATTGAATACGTTCATGTGCCGAAATGATTCATGTATTGGATTTCGGGGAGTGACACACTCTCTCTCTCTCTCCCCCCCCCCCCCCTAAATCCCTAAATTTCTAAAACCCTAAATCTCTAAATTTCTCTTGGTTTACGATCTATCTTTCTCTTTACGCTTATTTTGCAAGACCTCTTCTAGCCTCCCGATTTAGAGAATAGATTAGGCTCATTAGATCAAATAAGAGAAGGGCGTTTTCAGGTTTCTGGTTTTGTCGGAATCCTCTTATCATGGTGTTATAAATGAACGAATTTGGCTCCAACATTTGATCGAACACTTTTTGTGCGTAGCCTATGAAATCCAAAACTGCGCAGTGGCTCACGAAATTTCCAACAGCAAAGCTGCTCTGGTGGAGATCTGTTCTTATCATATAGACATGAAGGCTCTTCAAATCTCTTATGGTTTTGATTTTTGTGATGATTTTAAGAGATGGAGAGCGACTTGCTTCTGGATTTGGTTGAAATGGGCAGTAGCGTTCGAAAATTGTTAATTTTTAGGCTTTTAGATCACAGTGATAATTTTTTCTTAGCTCTACGCCAATTGCGTTTAGTATGATATTTAGTGCCACTGCCTCACCAATTGATCAAATTAAGGTTACAATAAGAAAATATTTTGAAAGTTGATCAGATCAATATATAGTGATTTTTGTTTTTTCAATGTTATATATTGAGTAAATATTTAGGCAACCCCCTATGCAAATGATAAAAATGGCATTGGAGGTGTTAATTTGCTCGAAAATCAAAATTTATTTTGCTCTTCAAATTTGCTGAGAGGGGATTTCACTTCCTTGAAACTGGTCTAGTAAGGCTTACTAATTTGGTTTGAGATATTTTAATAATTGTGCCTTTATTTCATCTATTTTATGTGATTTTGTCCATTATGTCTTGGGATGTTATTATGTTAATTATGGCTTTTTTATTCATGGACAGTTAAAATGTTCTGATGTATGTGGTTGTAGTTTAATTACTACTTATTCTTGATTTGTTTTTTAGCCTAGCTTACCTATCATTAATATTGTCTTAAGTACATACATGACTTATCTCTCTTTGCTATTCATCTTGTTCCACAAGGTTCTTAGATTTTGAGATATATTTACACTTTTTTCTTAATTTTAGATTGCACACATTTCTTTGCTCATGATAATATTTATAACTACAATAGTTTCTAATACGCGCATGATATTATTTTTGCTAGGTTCTATCTCCTTTCCTGATTGTCGAAGTTGTCATCATGCATAAGTACTATAGAAGAAAGTCTGACCTCCTGCTTGTCTTAGAAAATGATTTACATCCTCCTCCCATATTCGCAAATGATAAGATGGTTCATCCCTTAGAAAATGATCAACCTGATCAAGTCCAACCTAGCTTAAAGCGTGCTCGCGTAGATGTTGATTTGGAAAATCTTTCAGCAGATCCTGGATTACGTCCTCCAATTTCAGAGAATCATCCTAATGTTTAAGAACTGGTCCAAAGAGCGTATTTATAAAAGGGTCCTTGCTAGCCTTGTTATCACGTGTTTCCAAAGAAGAAAATCGGAGAAAAAATAAGACGGTTCCAACCCAGGTGGTTTGAAGAGTATGAAAGTTGGTTAGAATATAGTATATCAAAGGAAAAGGCATTTTGCCTATGTTGTTGTCTTTTTAAATTACCTGGAGCCACAGGAGTACAAGGAGGTACTGACTCTTTTACGGTAGAAGGATTTGATAATTGGAAGAAGCCTAATAGATTTGACATTCATGTTAGAAGGCCCAATAGTGCTCATAATCTAAATTAGAAGAAATGTCAGGATTTGAAAAATCAAAATCAACACATCGAGTCTCTTTTTTCTAAGAAAGATGATAAAGACAACAAGGAATACATAATTTGTTTGACGGCATCAGTTGATTGCATTCGATTTCTTCTTCGACAAAGATTAGCTTTTCGTGGGCATGATGAATCAGATGGTTCACCAAATTGAGAAAATTTTAAAGATCTTTTGCATATTCTGGCCAATCATAATGAAGAAATTAAATCTGTCACATTAAAGAATACTCCTAAAAATCTTCAAATGATTGCACCTCATATTCAAAAAGAGATTGTAAATACATTTATAAGTGAAATCATACAAGCTATTATTTAAGATCTTGAAAAAAGCTTATTTGCTATTTTGATTGATGAATTCGTGATATATCTATCAAAGAGCAAATGATTGTGATTTTACGCTACGTGGATAAAAGGGGGTGTGTAATTGAACATTTTTTTGGAACTGTGCATGTTAGTGACACTACTGCTACTTCACTTAAGGGAGGGATTGAAGCACTATTTGTTAAACATAATTTGAGTATAAGCAGATTGCGTAGGCAAGATTATAATGGTGTTAGTAACATGAAAGGTGAATAGAATGGCCTAAGGACGCTCATAATGAAGGAAAATAAATACGCATATTATATTCAAATAGCTTATTTGCTATTTTGATTGATGAATCTCGTGATATATCTATCAAAGAACAAATGATTGTGATTTTATGCTACGTGGATAAAAGAGAGTGTGTAATTGAACGTTTTTTTATAATTGTGCATGTTAGTGACACTACCGCTACTTTACTTAAGGGAGAGATTGAAGCACTATTTGCTAAACATAATTTGAATATAAGCAGATTGCGTGGGCAAGATTATGATGATGCTAGTAACATGAAAGGTGAATATAATGGCCTAAGGACGCTCATAATGAAGGAGAACAAATACGCATATTATATTCATTGTTTTGCACATCAACTCCAATTAGCACTTGTTGGAGGTGCAAAACGTAATATTGAGGTCGGAACACTCTTCACGGTAGTTTCTAATGTGATTAATATTGTTAGAGCATCTAGCAAGCGACAAAACATTCTTCAAGATAACAGAACTGCTGCAGTTCTTGATGCAATTGAGAGTGGAGAACTTTCAACTGGGCAAGGTCTGAATCAAGAAACTACACTTAAATGGGCTGGTGATACGCATTGGGGCACATACTATGATTCATTAGTAAGCTTCATTGGCCTGCTTTCTTCTGTGATTGACGTATTGAAAATTGTACGTGAAGGAAGTTCAAATTATGATCAAAGAGCAGTGGTAAGGGGCTTAATAATCACGATAGAGTCTTTTGAGTTTGCATTTACGTTACATTTAATATTCACTATATTGGGGATCACTAATACACTATCAGAGGCATTACAACGACAAGACCAAAATATTGTAAATGCTATGAATTTGGTTAAAATAGCGAAGAAAAGATTGCAAGATATGAGGGATAGTGAGTAGGATTCTATCATTAATAAAGTATCTTTATTCTGCAACGTACATAATATCAGTGTTCCTAACATGAATAATAAATTTGTTGAGCCAGAGCGACCACGACGCAGAGTAGAAGAAATTACATATCTGCATCATTATCGTGTTGAATTGTTCTATGTTATCATTGATCAATAACTTCAAGAGCTTAACAATCGTTTCAATGAAGTGAATACCGAATTGCTACTTTGTATGGTATGCCTAAATCCAAGTAATTCATTCTCATCTTTTGACAAGAACAAGATAGTTCGACTTGCTGAATTTTATCCAATTGAATTTTCTAGGAGGGCTCTCGTGGTTCTTAAACATCAACTTGAAACTTATATTCTTGATGTATGCTCCAATGACATATTTTCAAAGGTGAAAGGGATCAGTGAGCTTGCTCATAAGATGATTGAAAAAAAATAAAATAATTTGTATCTGTATGTTTACTCTCTTATAACACTGGCACTAATCCTACCAGTTGCCACAGTCACTGTTGAGAGGGTATTTTCTGCTATGCACATTATAAAGAATAGGTTGAGAAATCGAATGAGAGATGAGTGGTTGAATGATTGCTTGATCACATATATTGAAAAAGACTTGTTTGATAGTATTGATAAGGAGAAAATTCTCTTACACTTCCAGGGTATGAAACCTCGTCGAGGAAAATTGTAAATAAATTTCTTGATAGTAATAGAAAGATTTTTTGGAGAGAGACGTTTGTCATCTTTATCATATATTAGAATTGTTTGATTTTTTTATTCTTTATTTTTTTATTTTTTTTCTATTTTAAGGGTGTAAGAAATTTTTTTTAGCATATATCGACTATAGATTACACGATGCCCCCGCCACATGAAAATCTTGCGTTCGCCACTGACCGTAGGAGAGAAAAAAGAAAGGTTAGGTCACAAATAAAACCTTACTATAATGATAATTAATGATGATGATATTATGTAATATGTCCTAAATTCTTAATAATTTGAGTTCATAAGTTTATAGTGGAACCTCAAAATTCCTACAAAAATCGGCTTTTTTATGTGGTCCCTTCTTTGGAACAAAATAACTACCATCTCTAATCTTATTAGAAGAGGTATGAGTGTTGATAAAAAATATTTCTTTTGCAATGTAGAAGAAGAGGATACCAGCCACTTATTCATTCACTGCAGTTTTATATAGCCCATCTGGGGTAAGTTCTTCTACGCTTTCGGAGTGTCCTATTGTCTACAAGGCTCAATTACTGATTTAGTCAACAGTTGGAATACTTATCATAGCGAAGGGTTGAAATACTGATTATGGGATCATATTCACATCTCTCTAATTTGGAATACATGGATCCTGAGGAACAAAATCAGATGTAGATCGGCCGTATTTTCTGCTGACTCTCTCACTCGTGAAAGTATCATTTGGGCGGTTGTGCCCAGGATAGACAATCCTCCATTTTCAGTTTGTGAAGATTTAAAGTGAACCACCTACTATCTCGTGTAGGTTCTTTTCATTGAGGGAGGGTTTGTCTTCCTCTTTTCCTTTTTTCTTTCTTTATGGATTGGAGATTTTTTCCCGAATATGTCAGTTTCCTTCGGTGGTAAGTTTTTTCTTTTAATCTTGGGTTTCCTACGTTGGCCCTGGTAACTATCTTGATTTTCTTCGGGTGTTTCGATTTTACAAATAACAATGCTAGTGGCACTAACTTGTGTTTTTATTGGACTGTCCGATACAGTAGTTTAGCTTTTTTTATTTAATATAAAACAATTTAAATAAAAAAAAAAAAAAGTTTAAAGTGGACCATTGTTGATATATAAGGTATTGAATGTTTGGTTCATGATTTCTAATATCATTCGTGGACCAAACGCGTCGTCTCATCCATACAACTTGCATCTTAGGAATAGGCGAGACCGTAAATATACCATGTCTTGCTTTGGGACGGTGGAAAGAAACGCTTTTAAGATGAATTTCTATAGAATGTTAAACTAAGCTAGTTTCGGACTGAAAGTGAGCAAATTATCATTTTTTTAGACGTGACAATATTTGAGTGACTCATGTACACCATTTGATACAATCCTAGGTTTATATCCAATATATCTGATCACCTTATAAATGACTAGCTATAATGCTTTGTTAATTATGTACACTCTAATATCTGTTATTATTTTTAATTTTATTTTTTAATAATTAAAATTAAAGCTTGTCCATTTGAATTGTTTGCATCTTCTTATAGCTCTGATTTTTGAAGGAGATATGTTCAATGAATATCGAATAGAAAACAATTTATACTCATCTTAAAAAAAAAAAAAAAAAAAAGGACAACGACTTGTACTATTTAAATTGATTGGACATATATTTTATTTCATGTGGAAGATCATTTAAACACCATTCTCGTTCGAGGCCATGGCTCTTTGTTGACTCTATCCGAAAACGCATTTCGGAGATGCAAAATCACTGTTTGGAATCAATGGTACAGATCCTTTAGAAGGACGATTAAAAGATGCCATGGATTTACAGTGGTTGGAAAAACGGAATACTACGTGGCATCATTTTGGTTGAATTGCATCTTATGCCTAAGGTGAATAGGTGATGGCCTTGGATGGCAGCACCATTTGCCTTAAAAAGTGAGAAAACCACCTTAAAATCCCTGCCTAAAGAGAAACCATCGAGTCATCACACCCGACTGATCTTTTCAGCACACAAAAGCTGACACAAAACAAGCTTCATGTCAAAATGACCAAAATATCCCTGACCTTTAGCTAGGTAACCAACCACCAGAAGATGACCAAATGGTCCAAATCCAATTGTTACATGCGTCCAAGATTCCCTGTCGCTTCGCTTTCATTGTCAACGGAGGAGAGAGAAAGTTTCCCGCCAACCCACAACCTAAAACCAATATATAAACAAGCCCATTTCCATAACCCCCGCCCCATCAACGCCTCAAAAATGTCTAAGCTAGTGATGGGTGCTACTCTGATAACGGCGGCGAGCCTCCTCCTAGTGTTGGCTCTCATCTCCGTACTCTTAGCCGAGCTCTACTGCTCTCTTCTGCGCCAGCGCCAGCGCCAGCGTCCCAACGCCTCTCCGCAGCCTTCTCAGCCACTAGAAAACCAATCGGCCGCAAAACCACACCCTCCCATGCCGCTCGTCTACGCCCAAGGAGTTCTGCGCCCCCCACGAAGCTTTCTCTCACCTCAACCGAAGAAGAAGACCAGTCATCAAGAAACAGGCGACCCACCAGGTTGCAAAGCTAATGATATGCACTTCATTGGCCTCGTCTCTTCTTCTCCCTCCCTCCCTCTCGCTTCCGCTTCTGAACCCACCATGCCCGCACAAGAGGGTACTCGTGTCGACGACCATTTTGTACGCATTTCGAACCCTATTTACGGTGGTGATAGCCGGCTTTGTACCCCGTTTGAGACGCCTGATACGTCGCCATCTCGTTTGGAGATGGGGGACTGTTGGGACGAGGAGGATGAAGAGAATGGGTGCTCTTCTGCTTCTCCTCCACTTATTTTCACGCCTCCATTGACGCCCATGAAGAAGCTTCCGGCCAGCGCGTGCTCGGTTTCTCTGACCGATGGAAGGTCTCTTGTGGCTTCTGTTAGCGGTACGGACAGTAACAGCGCTTCTTCTTCTTCATTGGATTCTCCTTCTACTTCACCGTCTTGGTGAGCGAGCTCAACCCTTCTCTCGCTTTCTCCTCTCTCTCTCTCTCTCTCTCTCTCTCTCTCTCTCTAAAAGACGCATAGAGTGGGTTTTTTAACTTTAGCTTTTCTTGTGAATTGTGAGTTTTTTTATTTGTGACTAGTTTAATGAGAGGGAGGACAAATAAAACTTGGATGGAGGGAGTTTACGTGGACGAAGGCACGTCGACCCACGCACAGCAGTCTTCGCGGATGTCTTTTGATCTTCTTTTATTTGACTTGTTTTACAGTTTACACTATTACTAGTTTATATTACAGTAGTGGATACACGTGCACTGCACGTGAGAAGAAAGAGGCATTACCACTTAAAAACAAGTGATATCATTGGTATATCATCGGCACACTTCTCAAAAGGCGAACATTTTTATAAATATTAAATGTGTATAAAAATTGGGAAATTTCCATGATCCACCAATCAGATGCACCTTTTAGGTGTGAGGCCTTATATTTTCACCTTTAGCCAAACCGACCAGTAAGCCTAGCCGACTCGAAGGATAGCAAAAAGTGCAAATTACCTCCTTTCTTTAATGCATAAAAACATCATCCTCTTCCTCATTTTAATCTGCCACACTTTCTAAAAGTGTTAGCGAAGGTGAGAGCGTCTTCTCTTCTATCCAAGTTAGTGTTAGCGAAGGTGAGAGCGTCTTCTCTTCTATCCAAGTTAGTGTTAGCGAAGGTGAGAGCGTCTTCTCTTCTATCCAAGTTATTCCAATCTGTTATTTGGATCGACCTACATACACTTTTTTAGTCAGAGACTAGCATATTAAAATGAGGAAGAAGAGGATACACTATATAATATTTGCATTTTTTTATATTTACGAGATGTGAAACGAGATCTATGCGGTCTGATTTGAAGGCCACAATATAAAACCACAATATAAAACCGACAGTGCCAAAAATAGATATGAAAAAAGGCGATATCGACTTTGTACGCAGTTGGTACTGACCATTTTAAGAGTTGTCAACGACTATTTATAGAGTTGCCATTGACTCGGTACACAGTCACCATCGATTGTATAAAAAAAAATAATAATAATAATTCACAGTCGATAGTGACTCTATACACTTTCGTCGTTGATTGTATAAAAAAAAAAAAAAAATTATTTTTATTTTTATACAATCGATGGCGACTCTATACAGAGTCGATGACGACTCTTAAAATGGTTGGTCCCGATTGTGTTAAGAGTCGCCATCGATTGTTAAATTTTATTTATTTTTATTTTTTTTTAAGAGGCGATATTGCCTCTTTTTTGTGTCTATCTTTGACGCCATTTATTTTATTGTGTGGCCTTCAAATCAAACGGCATAGATCCAATTTCACATCGCCTAAATATAAAAAAATGTAAATATTTAAAATTTTAAATCATGTAAAATGAAAAATAGTGCAAGGAGTATTTCAGGCTTTTTGTACTAATTGAAAATGGCTTGACTAAAAGTTGTTGGGTTTAGGTAAAGATGAAAATATTAGGCCTCTGATGTAAAAGGTGTATTTGACAGGGTCCATAGGTAAATTTTTCATAAAAATTTGACTCTTTGATCCTATGATGTCAAGATCTATTTTATAAAAGATTGAGATGAAAAAAATGATCTCTTTCCTCTCATTCAAAGCATTTGGCCCTGTTAGGTTGAGAAGAAAGAATCTTATGATTCTATTGGATCGGATGGGAGCCTCTCTCAAAAGGGTATCATTATTTACCCCCCATGAAAATTTAATTCCACTCGTTAGGAAAAACACCAACTAAATTGGGCAATAATTAAAAGTCAATCCTTTAAGTTGGCACATCCCCTGTTGAGAGGTCTTAGGACATAAAAAAATGTACGAACAACCTAGTGTATCCTAGTTAATCTCTTAGAGGGGTATTTCAGACCTATCCAAACAAAATTTTGAAAATTTTGGCAAAAATATCGAACCTGCAAATTATTGGCCAATAATTTTGAGTTAAAAAAAAAAAGGGCATCAAAATTTTGGCAAAAATGATTTTAAGTTTTTTTTTAAAAAAAGGCATCAAAATTTCAGCTTAACCCACAAGGTTTCGGCTGAAATCCCAAAATTTGTATCGAAATTTCGGCTTAATCCACAAGGTTTTGGACCGAAGCCAATATTTTGGTCCTTGACTTAGATTATTGCATAGCTGTTGGTGGTTCTCTACCAATGGTCTCATAACATATGACAAAATAGAAGCAGGGGTGTGCGATTCAAATTTAGTGGAGTATTTTGATCCTTCACATAGATTGCTGCATTGTTGTCAGTGGTTCTCTACCAATTGGTCTCATAAAATATAACAAAATAGAAGCAGGGATGTGCGATACAAATTTAGTGGTGTAAACCTTGTAAAAAGAGTCCTATATATTCCCTACATGTGTTTTGGAGTGAGATTGCTGTAGACGGGCGGTAGATGGTGATACCCATCTTAAAAATTGCGTAGTTTGACAAAAAATAGTTGGTATATTTTAAGAATGTTGCGACTTTTACACCATCATATGTTGTTAACAAACATCTTATATAAGGACGCTCTTTTGGTGTGGGCAAAGCATTAGTTGAACATCTGTATAACGAGGCTCTTTTGGTGTGGGCAAAGCATTAGTTGGACTGTCACTAATGAAGCCAGTACCTAGTGAGGTATAATTCCTTGGGTAGCTCTTTGTGCACCAACTTAATCTTTAATGGTGCTCCCAATCTTTCACACAGTACGTTTTGAGACTGCATACCACCAGACGAACATCCATTGCATTTTGATTCCATGTGACACAAATCCCAAAAATTCACTTTCTAGGGTGTGCCACATGGAATCAAAATTCGACTCTCTAAAGTATAGATTCATTTAGTGGAAGATTGGGATGACAAAGGATGTTCATAGTTTCATTCAAATCAATCAATAACTTTTAGAGTTGGTGTCCTTCTGGATGGGACTCGGGTAAATAGAGCTATCGAAATTCTCTTTATTGATATTAGCGTGCATAGGAAAAATGCATATATGGTGAAAATTTTAAGCAATTGATGTCAAAAACCAAATCTTGATGAGGAATTAGCAGTCTTCTTTGGGTTTAAAAAGGTACCTTTATTTGCACCATCCAAACCTTTAAAAGCACCAATGTAGCTCATTACTGGATGATTTGATAGGTGGGTGCAAATAAAGCTACCGAAAAAAGAAAAGAAATATATAATAAAACTAAAAGGCTGGTGCAATTGCGCATGTGCCCCTTTGAGTCTGCGACCATTCCACCATGCATGGTTTTCTTCTTTTCTCTATCGATTCTCGGGTTCTATCTCTCTCCATTGATGC
Source organism: Chloranthus sessilifolius (assembly GCA_021018995.1). Taxonomy (NCBI): domain Eukaryota; kingdom Viridiplantae; phylum Streptophyta; class Magnoliopsida; order Chloranthales; family Chloranthaceae; genus Chloranthus; species Chloranthus sessilifolius. The sequence continues at coordinate 24,003,773 of CM037584.1, read as the reverse complement.
TCTTCTGCATAACCGAGTGGGCTCTTGTGATTGGGAATAGTTGTCATTTGTCTCCATGGATGAAGACAGCTTCTTCAACCTCGGTAAGAGTGAGACGAGAGACTAGAGAGTACTAGAGACCCACCACCATCACACTACCTGAGAGATCTGTTTTTTTTTAATAAATGTCAAAGGGCCGGGCCGGGCTTGCCAGACCCTAGGTCCAGCTTAGGCCTTAGAATAAAAGCCCACCAATTTTAGATTTGGAGTAAGAAAGGGTAAGGCCCAGACGCTAGGGCCAATACAGTCCTCTCTCTCTCTCTCTCTCTCTCTCTCTCTCGCTCTCTCTCTCTCTCTCTCTCTATATATATATATATATATATTTGATGTTGATATTTTCATTTATATTTATAATTATTGAATAGTTGGTATTTGATCTTTTATAACAAAAGAATAAGAAAATGATAATATGTCAAAGCCTAAAGTCCGGCCCTAGTTGGCTAGGGCTGGAGCTGACCATGTTAAAGCCCGCTAGGGCTAGAGCCAATTATATTAAGGCCTGCCTAGGGCTTGGGCTAGGGCTATGCAAAAGCCCGGCCGATCCTACCCTTTGATGCCCTTATCATATAGTCAAACTTATGAAGAGCTGATATTTTTATATTTTATTATTATTATTTTTTATAATGGGGTACTTGGCCTCTTCGACCGCTTGACTACAGTCCCCAACCATACATGTAACACTTCTACATTACATATACCAGTCGGTATAGATAAATGCCTACTGAGTGGCTAATAAGTGGTGGAAATCAACTTAGAACCTCCACTTCTTGAGGCATAATTTTTGGCCATTGGATTAATCCCCCTTAATTTTTGAAGAGCTGTTTTATACATTAATTATGTCAGGAGCCGAATTTTAGGTTTGTTAGGGCTCCTCTTAAAATAAGAAAATAATCAATAACAGTGTCTTGATTCAAGGATCAAAATTTCAGTTTTGGTTTCTGTGGGGACCAAAACCAAAATTTTGAACTGATATTTCGGCTAAAATTTTGAATTTCAGCCGAAAACTTCAACTCCATACAAAAATTCCGATAGTTTGAACCATGCCTTGATTGAGCACTATGATCCACGAAGCTGAAAGCCAAGCCAAGAATAACATATGGTACTTCAAACTCTTTTAAATGGAAACTAACTTTTCAATTAAGAAAATAGATGCCCTGGTCCTCATGGAAGTCTTGACTTGACAACCTTTCTAATGGTGTATTACTCACTTCAAAATTCTTTAAAACAATAGAGTTATGATCATTCAAGCATGAGTTGCATGGAAATGATAGAGGGCTGGTCGACACCCTATGACTGAAAATGACAAGCAAGGTATTAACATCGGCATCGGTCTCAAGCATTGGTTTACTGGAGGCTGATATGAATCGGTCGATATATATCGGTCAATTTAAAAATAATAATAATCATAATAAAAAATATAATAAAAAGTTTTGGTCTAAATCGAGACATATCAGTTGATACCTGATATGCATTGGCCGATATGGTCCTATATCGGCAATACTGATATGGGATACCGATACGTATTGGTTTAACCGAAAACCGATACGTATCAGTACAGGCCAATTTTTGATACTTTGAACACAAGTCAAAATTTAAAAGTTTCAAATCATTTAGAAAAGATGACTCATAAACCTTTAAAATTACTTTTTTCATAATTTTTGTAACTTTTACATTAGGAAATAGATCTTGAAATCCATGTCAATTTTAGAACTCGAATATATATATATATACACACACACACTGAAATCATCAAAATTTAATAGTTTCAAATCATTTAGAAAAGATGACTCCTATACCTTTAAAATTACTTGTTTCATAATTTTTGTAAATTCTACATTACGTAATAGATCTTAAAATGCATGTCAATTTTAGAACTAAAAATAATAATAATATATATATTCTTTATATATATATATATATATATATATATATATATAAAGAGCAAAAAAAAATCATATTTAATTTTAAATTTTTGAAACTCATGATACTTTAAAAACCTCTTTCGAATTCTAATCACTCACGCTTCACCTCAAATTGAAAGGTGTATGTGATGTGCGGGTAGTGGCGGAGCCAGAATTTTTTTTATGGGGGATCCCTTATAGTTGTAGGATAGTAATAACAGTAAAGAACACTTCAATGGTGTGAGATCAAAACTTATAATTTAATGGTAGAAGATTGTTTAGACACTATTTGATTTATGAATGTCTGTTAGGATCCATTATCCCTAAAAATAATTATACTTTGAGTAATAAATTAGAGTTTTTATTTTTATTAAAAAATAATTATTATAGCATACCATTGACTTCAACGAAAAATCGACTATAATTTGAGATCTTGGCGTTGGCGATCGGAGAGTGAATGAGATGTCATAGAAAAATATGGGTGGCTAAGATTTGAGAGAGAGCAGACGAAGAGACGTTGGGACTTGAGAGTAAGAGAGAGAGAGAGAGAGAGAGAGTGAGTGTGTGTGTGTGTGTGTCTGTTTCCGTTAAAAAATTTGTGGATAAAAATACAAGTTTTTAAAATTTCTTAAGAAATTTTGGGATTTGGAGGATCCTTATTAAAAGATTTTACCTCTAAGAAGATGAAACTTAAAAGACTTTAAAGAAAAAAAACTTGCGATAGAGGATCCGGAACCCCCATTGAACAACGTGGCTCCGCCATTGTGTGCGGGTGCAGCATGTGCCCAAGGACTTAGTTGGGTGCTCTAAGCTGCTGGATATCCTGTCTTCAGGAAAAAAATTATGGGTTTTAAAGATTAGGAAAAAATATTGGCATTTGAAAGTTGAGATTTTGATAAATTCCTAAAATTTGAAATTTATTCTTAAATTGGAAAGTTAACATTTTATTCTTTTTAATTTTTTATTTGAAACTATTTTCATAGAATTTAAATGGAGTATTTCTTCATTTACAATAAATATTTTAAGTAAATAGATATTTGCTTAAGTAATAATTAGTTTAAATAAGTATACTGTCCATTGCTGTCTAAATCGATCGGTCTCCTGATGAGACCTATTAGTCTCAAAATGAGCCTGATTGGTCTCATCCTTATGATATTGACCGGTCACGTTAGAAAACTGATTAGTCTCATTTTAAAATTTTCAGCCGATTATGTCGAAATGCTATTGAGGGGAACACAATATGACTCAGAAAGGTGAGCTTACAATAAGTATAAAAAGTAATTAAAGAGAAAAAATAAATTAGCATACAACTTCATTTCATTAGTTATTAAAAGGGTCAGGAACTTTCAGGTAAATAAGTTTAAGGTTTTGGCCTTTAAATTATCCTTGGCGGAATTACATAAATGAAATATTTTTGTTCTTGTAGGCCCTGTTGTGGAAGTAGCAATTTATGGTTGAAATGAACTGTTATTCCTTAATTTTTGTTTGATAGAAATTGAAAAGTGTGAAAGTGACTTGATGCATAAGGAATTTACTTTCATGCACCAATTCCGAGGTAGTAAACCTTCAACTCTACACATAAATCAATTGAAATCTCAATTCTATGGGTAAAATAGTCATAACAAAATAATTGGAATAGAGTATCTTAAAATTCAATTTATTCTTTTATTTGAATTTGCCAAAAATACCCTTTTCTAATTCGATAGGAATATATTTTCCAAAAAATCTAATCAAATAATAGAATTGCAATTCTAAGTCAATTCCCACACAACATAATCAAATAAGAGAAGTATCATTTTCAGGAAATTAATTTCAGTTGGATTATCCCTCGTACCAATAACTAATAGGTGGATATGCTATGCATGTGGAGAGTAGGGGTGCAAAGAGTCAACTTGAACCTAACCTGACCTACTCATGTTTAACCTCGACCTGAACCTATACCAATACCAAACTTGGTAAGGAAACTCAAACCTAGACCTGACTTGAACCCACGCTATTACCTGAAACCAAACTTGGGCCTGGATCAACAGCCAATGAGAACCCGACCCACTAGTGTATTTTAATTGCATTTTTAGGTCCCGACCTGTTGACAACTTTTAGACTTGATCTGGATCTATTAATCATACTGGTTCTGACATTTCTATTATAGTAATTAACAGTTCTAATGGAAGGTTGCGACGAGCGCAACATCAGTGCGTCAGATTGTTGTTTAAGGGAAAGGAGTGAGAGATTCATCGCGTTGCAGATGATAGAAGGGGAAGTGTCAAGAAGAAAAACATCAAAGTTTTGAACGCCATACTTACTGACAATCATAATCACTAAATCAGGGTTCGGCAATAGTTCGGCGAGGTTAAAATTAAGAAAAATAGGACAAATTCGGGAAGTTCAGGAAAATATTCAGAGGAAAAATTGGTGAGAAAATTTTAAAAATAAAAATAAAATGATTTAAAATTATAAAAGAAAATTAAAAAATATTTAAAAACTAGTTTGTCACAATTCTTTGAAAAATTCGGGAATTGTTCAGGAATAATTCGCAAATTATTCCTGATTTTTTGTGATCAGGAGAATTTTCGAAAAATTCGAGAATCATTCGGGGGACCTTAAATTCGTGAATTATTCGCGATTTTTTCAAAAATTCGGCAATTTTTGTGCCTATGTTGACAATTGAAATAGAACAGATAAGAGGCTTGATTTCTTTTTTTTCTTGTGAATTAAGATACGAGGCTCCTAGTCTTAAGCTATTTATAATGACAGAGCAAGGATCAAAATTTCGGTTTCGGACATGATTGAAATCGATAATTTGGACTGAAATTTTAGTCAAAATTTTGGGTCCCATACAAAAATGACCGAATTTTTTATCGTTGAGGTAGAGAGCTGATATTGCACAGAAGACATGTAGCGTCTCATGAAGGATTGAAAAGAAGGCTTTGAAACAGATACAATCGGTTGAACTTGTTAATAGGATTAAAATGATTTTACAAATGTGGATGCAAAGGCTCCAAACGTATTAATATTAAAGTTAAAAGTCAAGACTCTTATTTGTATCGAATGATTTTAAAACCATTGAAGCTCATTTAGAGATCAACCACAAAGACTTGAAACATTTAGATTTCAACGAAAAAAAGACTGTAATTTTGGCCTGTCAAAGGATCGGGTCGGGGTCATGTCAAAGTTTTGACCGCCCAATAAGAAAATAAAAAATGTCTTACCCAACCAACCCGATCGTGCACTCCAGCCGATCCAAACCTGAAATCTTACCTGATGCGATGGTGCACAAGACCCAACCAATCCAATCGTGCACTCGAGATCTGGAAACCCGACGGATAGTCCACCAGACCCGACCTGACCCAGAATTTCGACCTGAAACCCCACCCGACCCGGTTAAAAAAACCTATTTTTATGAATTTTACTTTATATATAAGATACCGGGTCAGGACCGGTGGGATGCCTCATGTCCAAACGAAACAGACCCGACTTAAAGGTTGAATGATCAGATGCCTCATGCCCAACCCCGCCCCGACTGATCAAGTTTAGTAGTGGTCGACCCGACGATACAATCCTACTTTGCATTTTTTTTTTTTTTGAATAAGGAGTCCTACTTTGCATTTTGCTATTATATTACTGCGTTAAATCCGGTGGTAGAGAACCAATGTTTGACCCCACCCCATTTTCCACAAGATGGATATTCAGGCGGTGGGCGTAACATCAGAAAGTCACTTTTGGATACCACCCGCCACATATATCTTAAAAAAACTTGCCCTTTTGTGTGTTCTTTCTATTCTTATTAGCATTTTTTACAAATACCTCCTAATGAAGTTCTAAAGTTATATAAAACCTCTCAACTTTTGATATTTATGACAAAACTCAATTTCCAAAGTTTGTTGTTTAAAACAATTCCAAACTGTCACGCCATATTGCCCAAAGAATGATTTAACTTTAACTCAACAGTTAAAGTTTTAAAATGTCTAAAATAACCTTTCAAAGACACTCTCATTTCTCTTACAATCCTTACTACCTTATTGCTAAGGTCTTATTTTTTCCACCAAGGGCTTTTATGTGCAACTACCGGTTCTACTCTTGAATCAGATGATAAAGGTCAATTTATTCCCAATCTTTTACATATTTGATCTTGACCTTGGGTCACACATCAGACAAAAAGATGTTGATTATAAGACCAAATGGGATCTCTATCATCTGATTCAAGGTAATAAATGGTATGAACGGTGGGGTGGGGGGCTGATCTAACCCATTGGATATTTGAGGGAACCACACTAATACACATGAACTGCTTTTAGACGATGCAAATCATTTTTCATCCCAACTAATTGCCATAACAAAGCATTAAATGCCCGGTGAAGACAAATTACCCAACTAATTGCCATAACAATATTTCATATATCGAACTAAACTTGCTTTAGAAGTAATCTAGTTATGGTAAAAGTGGTCTTCAAAGGCTTAGATTTTGATATGCCAAAGTCACATTAACATATTCTCCTCCCAGCAGATAAAAGATCCCCAAGCCCTGCAAGCTGACTCACGGGGATTATGAAGCTCTCTATGTATCTCATATTTACAAATGAAGCCAGGATTATCTTAAAAGGGAGGGGCACATAATAGTCAACAGATTGTTAATTAGCATGTACTTCACAGCAGTCAATGACCGTTCATTATAAAGGGCCTTGATTGCTTTAAATCAATTGATACACATTTTTTGTCCCAATCTTCAACACTAAAGTGAAAGAAAATGAACTCATGAAAATGAAGAACCCCATGCCTTGTTTATATATAGCCCTTGTATGTATGGGATGAGTTTCCCATTAAGTGGCCATTAATCCATGTTTTATATCCTCCTTGTATGTAACGATTGAATGTATCAAAGTATATCTTTAATGTTACATCCCTATCTGTTGGATAAAGCCTTTGTGGCCACATAGCAACATCTCTGACTTGGCCATAAATATCAAATCACCATAATACGATAACAATTTTGCTCCAACCTTTGGATTTACCTGTTAACAAAATATAAAATGATTCATATGAGTATTAAACATGCATGCTATGAGTTTTTACGAACATAGTTGTTTTTGCTCATTATTACATATTAGAATATACCTTATTTGATAACTACCACACATCAGTTATCTTAACCAATTGTAGTTATCTAAATCAATTGTAAGCAATTTGTTAAAATTATAAAATAAACAAGAAAATGAGAATAAGATGAACTAGAGAAATACAAATTGCCACAATCGATTACATTATTTAAGCCGTTACAATTGATTTAGATAACTACAATTGGTTGAGATAACTGATGTGTGATAATTATTAAGGTATATTCTAATATTACACACGCACATATATGATCACTAAGTCATAAGATTATTCCATGCTATCTTGTGGGCTCCCCCATCATACTATACATCTATGATAATTGAGCCATGTAGTTATCCACGCTATCCTGCAGACTCCTCCAACATGCTTATGTTGATTTATTATGATGATCAGGGATGTAGTGACAGGTGGAGATACCGGATTGATGGCCACGATCAATAATAATATATTAACCTCGCTCTACTACCAATGAACTCGTCTACATGAAGAACACAAAACCATGAGACAACTAAGTCATAGGCTATTCCACACTATCTTGTGGGTTCCTCCATCATACTTATACATCTATGAGCATTAAGCCATGTAATTATCCCCGCTTTCCCGTGGACTCCTAAAACATGCTTATGTTGATCTATGATGGCGATCAAGGAAGTAGTAACATGTTGAGATATCAGATTGATGACTACGATCAATAGTAATATATTAACCTTGCTCTAATACCAATGAGCTCGTGCACATGAAGAATACAAAATCATGAGATCATCGTTAGACTGGTGGTTGCTTATTACAGCCCGTCCGATCCATTCTTGGACTGGCGGAGTCATCTGGCTTACCATGAAGTTGTTTCTTTTTCTCAAAGGATATGTAAAAAGAAACAAGAGCTTACTTATAACGTAAGGACAACTTTCTTAAGACTCACATGGTTTCATATAGGACTTTGTAGTAAGTACACAATTCAATCTCAGCCGTTTGGGAAAAATTTGAGACTGGCACATATTTTGAACATCTTATGAAATCCATGCTTATCCATTTTTTACCATACAGACCGACTAAGACTGGTCCGTGTAGCATCGGGGTTATTTGGGCTATTGTATACAAACTCTTTATCAATATTGATTGAGCAATATTTATGTACAATCAATATGAAGACAGGGCAAAGTGTTAAACACAAAGGGAAGAATGTACTTGATAGCATTTCAACAAAAACATTTAACAAACAAGAGGGAAATTTACCTTGAAGACCATGTATGGTTCATTTATTTCAATGTCAAAATCTCCGGAACCATTTAGGTTCTTGGAAAGAATATCTATAGGTTCTGTGCGCCCCTCACGTAATCTAATCTCTGACCGGACTTTGCTTTGATCAAAGTGGAACTGATGTGTAAAAATATCATGAATTAATAATGCAGGTAGGTTAGAGAAATAACTATAATAAAAATGATGTAATCACTAAAATGTTACAAAAAACAGAAAGAAACGACAAAATTGCTTGATGCTCATGATAAATAAATAAATAACAAGAGGATTGGTATGTGGAACATTTTAATTTATTCCTCTTCCTCTTTCTTCTCCCAATCTTGGAACTCAGCCCTGGCACGTTCCCTAGCCAACATTGCCTACAAGAAATTGAGTCACCAGATAATCATGATCATCATAGCCTTATCCCATCTTGGGTGATCAAAAATGGATTTATATATTAAACCAAGCCTATGAAAAAACTACAATTTCACTTTCGATATATATATCCTAGAGTATTTTTTTTCTTGAATCAACAACAATAAACATGAAATACAGAAGATATAAGCTAACCATTTCTTCCTCATGTTTTGCCTTTTCAATTACTCTTTCCTCCCTTCTTTTTTTCACCTTCTCAATCTCAGCCTGCATCCTGAAATTGAACAAAAGTAAATACAATGTGCTGATATATGGCTTCGCAATACCTTCTCCTCCTCTATTTTTAGGCCTGATATGGCACTGTTTAGGACTGATATAAACCCATAAAGTCTTTTTATGGAAGAGTCATCCCTCCTTCCCTCTTTCTCTTCTCAAATTATATTCTCCTTCTCACCTTATTTACTCTTTACCTTCCTTTAATTCTGGAATTGCATCAGTGTAGAATGATGCCATCTTTATGGTTTGATCTTGTATGAATGCAGTGAATTTCTATTTTATTACTGTATGGAGTTGCAGTATTGGATATTTGGATTAGATAGTAAAATAAATAAGAAAACTGGCTTATTAGGTCAAATGAATAGGTTAAAAATATATATATATAATAATAATAATAATAATAGGGCTAATGGCTCCTGACAGACATTTAAACACCAAGTGGTGTTTAAACGATCTTCCACCACTAAATTGGAAGTTTTGATCTCACACCATTGAAGTGTGGTTTGCTATTGTGACATGTGGAGTATGTTTATGATCAATCTAAATTGCCCAGGTGGCAATCCATCATTAAATTATGCTTTAGCCGAAGAAACTTGCCCATAAGTGGATGTGCACGATCCGATTGGCGATCTTTACTATCAGCCATTAAAACTAAGCAAAACTGTTGGTCATAAAGTGCACAGATCGGATGGTTCAAAACTCTCATAAACTGTATTTTTGGGCTCATTACCTTTCAATCTATGATCTATCACTTTGACAGTGTGGATTACCCACATGTCTAACGGTTAATAATATACAATCATTTAAACACCACTTTGGTGCTTAAATGACATTCAGGAGAGTCGGTCCCATAATAATAACATACAATACCAAAGAAATTTTTTTCATAACTAATATTACCAAGCCCGGACTTAGCCCGAAATCTGGCCCAACCTGGGTCAGGGCTGGGGCTAAAGCTTGGCCAATTCAAGCCCAGTAGAGCTTAGGGCCAGGCTTGGACTTCATAACTCTACAAATTCATCCCTGTGATACAAACTTTTTTCAGCTTTGTTGTGCACCTTTTAAGCCCACATGCAACCACACTCGGTCAGAGTTAGAAGCCTGTGACAAAGTAGTGGTCCAAACTGTTTACATTTGAGTATGTCGCTGGAGGTGCTCAGTTTAAAATTTTTAATAATCTTGTCAGAGTTTGACTAAGTTGTAAGCTTGGAAAGAGTTCAAATATAATCAAAATCAAGATTCAGTAAAGAAACGAGAAAAGTAACATGGGAGTAGCTATAATCCAAACTGTGGTTCCTATATTTGTATGATACTTTAACAAATTAATGCTTACTGTTTCTTAGTATGTTTAATGCATCAAGACCACTCTCGGTTAGTCAATATTTCATTACAAAAATGAAAATTAACGAACACTTTGGACTTTAAGAAGCGGAGGTTCTGAGTTCGAATCCCGCCCCTTGATGGCCACTGGCAGGGATTTATCCCCACTGATTGGTGTGGGTGTTGCACGTACCCTAGGACTTAGTTGGGTGCTCTAAGAGGCCAGATACCCTGTTATAAAAAAAAAAAACTGAACTTTATGGTGCAACATGCCTTTGCAATTTTCATTATGCTTTTCTTTAGTATTAGAGTCCAACCAAGATTAGTATAAAATTTGTGATATAACGATGAGGAATAATAGTATAGAATTTGTAATAAATATATCTATGTATAAATGTGAGAAAATTGGATAAATATATTATAGGAAAAAGAAATACCATATTAAGTTGCAATTACAACAGAAATGGCTGCATGAAAATATTAGGAAAAAGAGACCATATAGCATTGTTGGAAAATATGATTCAGCTGGTGACAATGGAAACGGAAAAAGAAATAAAAAACTACAAATACGCTTACCTCCTCTAAATAGCGTTCTCATATTTTGTTGCATTCGATGCCTCGTCATCTTCACCATGAGTTCTTAAATCTGCTAGCAGAACGAATAGCTGCAAGATAAAATGAGCTCTTTGAATCAGCAACTTGCAGCACAAATGAGTAATCAACTTGGAGGAAGATGAGTTACCTGGTATTTGATATCATATGATAAAGGCACACCATTCAGATTCAAACTCTAAAATAATTATGCTCATACACAGAGATAAGACAAGACATATAACTGAGATATAATACCCCATAAAAGCAAGTGAAGTTAGGAGTCCCAAAAAAATGCTTAAAACATTCTCAAAACAGAAATCATAATTAAACAATCCCAAAAGAGATCAAGCATTTGTCAATTTCGATCTGTAAAAAAAAATAATTCGACCACTACTAGTTGCATTCAAGATTATGGAGCAAGATTAATATTGCTGCCAAGCTGCACAATATGAAAGAACACTTGTCACTTAGATATCCTTGAACAAACTTTGAGAACATTTCAACAATGAAAGACAAAAAAGTTATACATACTTGTCCCGACATGGCCTCAACTATGCTCATAAGTTTTGCCATATTGGCTTCATTCTGCTTCAATTTCTCCGCAACTTCAGCATCCTTTTGTTTCTGTTGTTCATGATTTTGCCTTAATTGCTCCTCTAACATGTGAACTTTATCTTTCATTGCAACAAGTTCAGTAAAGGATGATGCACGTTGAGTGGAAGGACCCCACAAACTGGTGCGAGTAGGGCCCAATCCTAGACCTCGAATGCTCCCAGATTTTTCTTTCGCTCCAAACACTTTGGAGTACACATCATCGGGACCAGTGGAGTCCACCGAACCATCTTTTGGTAAACAAGCCTTAATCTCTTGCTACAATCATTTATATTTTATTTATTATGCTAGTTATACAAGGTCAATATGTAATTAAAGTCAAAACATTCATGAACTTACGATCTTCTCTGCAGCCAAATCATTCACAGGTGTTCCATCTTTGCGATAATGTGTGATCACAAATACCTCTGCACGACTAGGCGGAGTAGAACTATCTCTTTTAAGTTGCTGTCAACCATGAATCTTTAGTTAGTAAATGTCAAAGATTGAAAAAAAAAAAATTGGGGTATATAATAAATAAATTGAACAAAAACTTAAAAGCCTACCTCTTCATGTCTTACTCTCGCGAAGCTTTTAGTACCGGCTATATGGTGTAATTTTTGACATTTACGATTTCGCTTGTTTGTTTCAGTTCTTTTCTGAAATGCATGAATTGGTTGATGTTTACGAGTTTATTATGCAAAGTAAATAAATTATAAAAATTCAATATAAAAAAATATACCTGTCCCTCCTCAGATTCCCAAAAATTTACAAGAATTTGCCAATCTTCCGATGACAGATCCTCAGGGCGATAGTCGTATCGATCCTTGTCAGTTGGGCAACCGGTATAATACTTTGCTTTTAGATCATATTTATAATCTCTCCATTTTTTGCCAACGGATTGCATTATAATGCGACGCATTCCCTCGTCTAATACAACTTTGTCCTATACAATAGTTAAAATGAAATTATGTTAATATAATTATTTAAATATGGCATAGTGTTGAAAAAAAAAAATTTAATATCTATTTGTACCTTAATATGATCCCACACCCTTTGCTTTTCATCCTTAATAACATGTCGCCACGTGTTACGGGTGATGGGCAGTAATCGATTATCTCTTGCTATAGTGCCCAACCAAATTGAAAATTTATGAGCATTTTCTGATATCACTTGCCCAACATCATCAATGTTTAGCTCTATTTTCTCTCCCGCATTCAATCCACTTGTGAACTTCGACTTTGTTCGACTTCTCTTGTTCTTCTGTAAAGTTTCTGATGACCCTTGTGAGGATGACTCCACATTAAGGGTTATTTGAGTATGATCCATCTGTGAAAAATAAGAACAAAATGTGTCTCTTAATTAGAAAAACAACCAGCTAATATGCAAAATAAGCCTATCAAAATAAAACACATACATGCAAAAGGAAGACAATTGAAGGCTATTGCTTCAAATTTGATCAACAATGAAAAATAAAATTCATTCATTCTTTAATTCGACTTTGATCCATCTTCATCATCAAAGAAATTGGTTGAAGGAACTTTATGCGCAACATGCATCTGGTGAGGTGCATCAACAGTTAAGCCAACCATATCTTTTCGCACCCAAGTGACATCATTATAGTCTTCGACAATAATGTTTGCTTCTTGGTTACCATATGTACTATTATCCAACAATGCATCACCATCTATAAGTCTCTGGGCTTAGTCTTTACAACCACATGCCAATTTGGGTCAGTTGGATCTTGAACATAGAAAACTTGAACACACTGAGATGCCAAAACGTATGGTTCATCCGATAATTGTTGATCTGTGAATAATAAATGCATGAAATTCACAAGTGTGAACCCCAACTCATCAATTTTTATTCCTCTACCCTGTGTTGTCACGTCAACCAAATCACACTTGAATAATATAAATTTTAGCCGGTCAGAATATGTTAATTCGATTATGTCCGTTAAACGTCCATAATAAGTTATTTCTCCTATGATGGGCCTTCTATCCTTTGTACTTGCGTAACTCGTAGTAGTTGCAGTGGCTGCAACACCACTGTTTTGGGTTTTAGCCCTCCTCTCCTTATCAGCAGTTCGAAATTTATATCCATTAACAGTATAACTGGTGAGTCTTCTTGCTTCAGAAAATGGCCCTTCAGCGAGCAAATGAATCTCTTCCGATATTGAATTATTTGGATTTTTTCGTAACCTTCGAATCTGTTAGGAGCGTGTAAGTAGGTCAAAATACTAGCAATTTTATTAAAATAAAATTGTCTATTGATTTATTAAAATAAATTTAACTTACATGTTTCTTAAACCAATCAAGAAATTGTACATTTTGAATTTTACCATTCATGGGGACTTACTCTTGATATGACATTATCAACTCTCCATCATGCGCCTGCATGAAAATGAATGTTGTGTGAAAGACGTGCATTGAGTGGGTACATGAAAGACCTTTATGAATGTGCGAAGTCTTACTTTAAATAGGGTGTTATATTCTCATGGTTAAATACCATATAGCGTTGTGCTTGTGTCCATTCTAGAGCACTAAGTTTGAATTGTGTTGGTATTCCCCAATCACCTCAAAGATCGTGGTTCCTTTGGGGGTCGGGTTGACAACCTCGCTTTCAACATTGTTAAAGTAGCGAGAACAGTAATCGTTAGACATTCTCCGAAGGTACCTTCTCGCAATAGAATTCTGGTTGAGCTCTATTAATGCACGATGATTTCTCAATGTATACAAATACCTAAATTGTAAAACAAAATTGACCTCCACGGAGTGAAATCCTAAAAGTTTGATAAACATTTAAAGAATATGTAATCGTGACATCATACCTTTCTAATGGGATACATCCAACGTATAATGAACGGTCCGCTTCTAGTAATGCCTTTGATGCTAAGTATGGGCAAGGCACCATAATATCAAAGAATGCCGGTGGAAAATTTCGCTCGAAGTGACAAAGAACCACAACAATCCGCTCTTCAAGACGCTGCAAATCATCAATCTGACATACCTTGGAGCATAATTCACGAAAGAATGTGCTCAACTCTATTATTATAGAAGCTACGTTCTTGGGCAACGTCTTTCGGATAGCCAACGGTAAAAACTGTTGGATTATGACATGTGAATCATGACTTTTTAATCCAGATATTTTGTGTTCTTTAACATTAACGCATCTTCCAATGTTAGAAGAGTAACCATCTAGAATTTTCACACTCTTCAAAATTTTACAAAACATATGTTTCTCATTTTTATCCATTGAGTAGCACGCAGCTGGCAGATATACTCGATTTTTTTTGCATCTATTTGAGGGTGAAGAGCATGTCTCACATTCATTTCTTTCAGGTCAAGACGCGATTCTAAATTATCTTTCATTTTCCCATCAATATCCAAGAGAGTTCCAAGCAAATTATCACAAACATTCTTTTCAATATGCATGACATCCAAATTGTGTCTGAGTAAATTACGCTCCCAATATGGCAATTCAAAGAATATACTCTTCTTCTTCCAATTATATGGCATGTCGACATGCTCCGTAGTTCTTGATCTTTTTTTCACGGGCTGCTTTCCATAATTATGAGTAACATTTTCTAACTGAATTAATATATCTGACCCAAACATTGGAATTGGAGTTGGTCTGACTTCTACTGTTCCGTCAAAATATTGTTTCTGCTTTCGAAATATATGATTTGAAGGTAAGAATCGACGATGGTCCATATAACAGTGGTTTCTACCATTTCGCAAGTACTGACTACATGTATATCTATTGCAGTTAGGACATGCCAACTTCCCTTTCGTACTCCAACCTGATAACATAGCATACCCTGGAAAGTCACTAATGGTCCATAGCAAGGCTGCATGCAATTTAAATGTCTCCCTCCTTGAAGCATCATATGTCTCAACCCCAAACTCCCATAATTCTTTCAGCTCCTCTATCAATGGCTTCAAGTAAATGTCGATGTCATTGTCAGGCCCAGATGGTCCAGGTATAAGCAACGCAAGTATCATATTCGGCTGCTTCATGCACATCCATGGTAGCAAGTTGTATGGAATCAATATCACAGGCCAAGTACTATGGACAAGACTCATTGTCTTGAAGGGATTAAAACCATCACTTGCTAACCCAAGTCTAACACTGCGTGAGTCTGTTGCGTATGCTGGATTGACAAGGTCAAAATGTTTCTAAGCCGGAGAATCGGCAGGATGACGTAGCATCCCATCTTTGGTGCGACCCTCATCATGCCATCTCATGTCAGATGCAATTTTTGAGGACATGTACAACCTTTGAAGACGTGGTATTATAGGAAAGTGACGCAGGATTTCTGCCAGACTCTTCTTCTTAATGCCTTCTAAATGCTCCTCTTGATACTTCCATCTTGAGGAGCCACAAACATCACATACTTGTTTGTGTACGGACTCTTTCCAATACAACATGCAATCATTTGGGCAAGGGTCAATTTTGTTGTAACTTAGTCCTAAGTCCGAAATAATCTTCTTACCTTGTGAAAAACTTTCAGGTAACGTCGATCCCTCAGGGAGTGCCTCTTTTAATAAATTAAGCAACATAGTAAACGATTTATTGCTCCATCCTCCAAGGCATTTGATATGCCATAGCCTAACAAGGAAAGACAACCTTGAGTGTGACTTACATCCGGGATATAGGTCTTGATCAACATCATGTGCTAATTTATAAAATTTGGCAGCACTGGTTTCGGGTAAACGATCTATTTCAAGTTCAATACCATCTGAAGCTACATCTGGAATATGTACTCCAAACGCATCATGCAACATATGGCTTATGTCATCACCCATATCAGGCTCATCAGCTTCACTGTCAAGAATATTATCCCTTGCAGAACTTGATTGAGGTGGTTTCTCCCCATAGTAAAACCAATTGATGTATGTTCGAACAATCCCGTGGCATATCAAATGGTCTTCTACCGTCTTTGTATCGTGATATCGTCGATTATGGCATTTAACGCAAGGACACTTCAACCTCCCATTAACAGAGGCTCCACGAGCTATAGATAGGTTGATGAATTCTTTCACACCTCTACCGTACTCTCCAGAAACCCTATTTCAAATATATAGTAAATAATTTATTTAAGTAATCCATGCCTTAATTAAAATTTACCCATAATTAATGCATCCAATCGTTAAAGAATTATTTACCTATTCTTCTCAATCCAACTCTTATCCGTCATGACGAATATCCGATTTATAGTCCCAAATCTCCTCGATTAAACTACACAAAAATTATAGAAGCCGCATTTAAGTAATGTCATTGAAAATAGAAAGCCCAAAAGTTTTACCATATATAATGTTAGATAAAAGAACATAATAAATGTGACAGAGGTGAAGGGCTTCACAAAGACGAATAATCTGGCTTCTGAGCTGACTTGGTAATGATTACGAATACATAGGATTTAGTGGACAACAATGTTTTAAAAACATGATCGGGTGTCGAACTGTCAATGTCATCTATTTGGTCAAACAGGTTTGAACCAAGTTAAACTGGATTGGTTTAAACAATGGTGAACTGCTTTCTGCTACTTATCTGCTTTCTATTAAAAATTACTGAAAATATCTACAAGGTTAGAAAAGAAGATGTGGGTAAATGACATAGTCTGAGAATTGGGCACATTCAGCAATCAGGGTCGGCTGAATTTTTTGTTAACTATTTGGCACGGATAGAGGTATCCTAATATATATATATATATATATATATATATATATATATATATATATATATATATATATATATATATATATATATATATATATGTTATTATATTCAGAACTGATCCCCGCAACATGGAAGTGGACTGATCATTGATTTGCTATTTTGAAGTTGAAAATTGTAATACTCTATTATGCTGCTATTGAATAGGTATAAGGAGCTACAACTTGCACTCGAGATTTGTACCGTGGGACATGGGTTAAAAGAAAGACTTGTGTATATTTTAATTTTACTCTATAATATCTATGCCTTTGTGTATATTTTAATTTCTAAAAAAATAGATTACATTAATCTTAATGTAATGTGGCCTTTAACAGTTTCACTAATTTTTTTAGTAGTCTAGACTCTAGAATTACACTTGTAAATACTAGTATTATATCAGTTTGTATCTCAATCATCTGATTCTATGGTTTAATATGCACACTTGTAACTTCTTGAAATAATTGAAATTATCAGTCTCTTCGGTTCTGTGTGCGCTTGCATATGCATATTTATTGACTTTAAGAAAGTAGAGAGAGGAAATGCCATTACAATTCCAGCATTGTGTAATATGTTATTTTTATGGGATAATGGCTCCTGATCGACATTTAAACACCAACATGGTAAATGATCCCACACCATTAATATCAAACTTTTTTCTCACCATTGAAGTGTGATTTATCATTATGCCATGTAGTGCACATCTACGACCAGTCTAAATTATTCAAGTAGCAATCCATCATAGGACCATATCTCAGTGCAAAAAGATCTGCCCCGAGATCTCACCCAATGGGTCAAGGGTATATGCCCCACCATAAACTAGGTTGGTTTGGGTCGGGTCTAGGGGTGTCAATGGGTCGGGCTTCGGCTTGGCGGCTTGGATTTTTTCATTTTTGGATAAGGGTCGGCTCGAGCCTGACCTGTTTATAGTAGTATTTGAGGCCCACTCCTTGCCCATTTCTGTTGGGTCCATCTGGTTCAAAATCTCCAAATCCCCTTATTCCTACATATAAAATATTGGGCTGGGTTGGGTCAGCCCAGTCCAATATTTGCCCAACGTGATCTGATCTTTGAATCGGCCTGACCAAACCCGACGTGAAGGTTGAGTGGGATACTTATGCCCGATCAGATTCCAAAACCGTTGACAGCCCTACTTCTAGACCATTGGAGAAATTGAAATAGTCACTATGAGATGCCAAAAACCTATATTTTGTATTTTTGTTGTGATCTATCATTTGGTTCGCTGTATCGTGTTCAATTCCATTATTAAATAAGAATGGCCATTTCATTGAGTTGGCAGTACTCTTTTCGTGCTTCCTAACATTGAATCTTTTTCCTGCTGCTGAAACTTTTATAAAAAAACAATGGCATTTTATTCTCTCTGATAAGAAACGGCTGATACAAAAGTTTACAAATAATACAAAATTTATACAGAATATACAAAAATAAAGATCCAATTAGGCAAAAACAGAAAAAACTGCATAAAAAACCTTGGTGTTATAAGCAAGATGATGATAATGATGAGCATAAAAATTAAAAATAAAAACTTGTTAAAATGTTAACAAAAAAAAAATCCATCTGATCAGAAAATCCATCCAATTTGATCAGACCAATAAATCCAATATGTCATTAGAATCCATCTGATCAAAAAATCCATCTGATCAGACCAATATGTGGATTCAATAAATTTGAGACTTGTCTTTTAACTGAAACTAAGGAAAATTTTAAAGTTTTTCACTCACACATGGTTATAGCTGTATTAAGTATGATGAAGAATATAGAATAAGGATTTTTATTAAAAGAAATCAGGTCATTCATAGGTCAGGTTTAAACCTGGTATTGGAGCTTATTGTTTGGTTTAGATACCGGCATGTATCATCTAAGTACCAGACAATAGGGGGAAATGGCCCATATTAGTTTGGGTGGTCTGATACAACATGATGCTGAACATTTTAAGAATGTTTAACTACTTCATTTTTATCACTGTCATCATTGTTGTATGGTGTTTACTATCACTATCAATATGTGTGTGTGTGTGTGTGTGTATATATATATATATATATATATATATATATATATATATATAATTTCAGAGTGAAAATTCACTGCTTGTGTAATTGTTGGGGGTATTGCAGTCTGCGAAAAAACAAAATGGCTTGATGCATAAAGAGTTGGGGCTGGAGATATTAAAAGCTTACTTGTATTGCTTTGCAAGTTGTATTTGTGAAATGTGCCTTCATCTACATCCCAATATTCTTCCCTCTCAACCCGCATTTCACGTTCTTAAAAGGTTGACCGTTTTGAATCAGATGATATAGATTGTTTTTCGCTGATCTAGAGATCACGGGCCAGCCATCGAACGGTCATATTTTGATTCCACATGGCACACATCCCAAAAGGTGAAGATGATCACGAGCATACATCAAACATGGATATTGGGAAGTGTGCCATGTGGACTCAAAATCGGACTATTTGATGGTAGGTTCATGATCTCCAAATCAATTGTGTGGAAGATTGGGGCAAAAAATGATGTCCATCGTCTGATTTAAAACACTCAAGGATTTAAGCACGTGAAATACGGGTTGAGAGGGAATTAATTTGTAATCATTGTGATTGACATCACAATTTAATTTGTTTTGCCTAGGCGCAGCGGCTTCAAAGAGAGCTCCAAGATGTTCAAAAGAATACCAAAGATTGTTGATAGAGTCTCAATCAATTGACACAGTCAAGGTCGAGACCGAGTCTTTGTCAAGGTTGGGAAATTGTAAATCAGTTAATTCATTTTTTTAATATAAATGTTCTTTCACTAAAGCCAACTGGGGTCTTGTACTAACCATTATATACTATGATCCCCACAATGTAGGAGAGGTAGGCACTATGAATAGCAGGGTAGTCTGTTTATAAAGTGATCCCTTCAGCAATCAGTTTTGCACTTTTGTAAAGTAATGCAAATAAATTCAGCAATCAGTTTTGCACTTTTGTAAAGGAATGTAAATAAATTCAACTGAGATGAAAAAGCAAGTCCAATTCTCTCTTCCATGTTGAAAATGAAAACTTAAGTTTATTTGATGATCTCCACTCTCATCAAAATACCAGTGTGAGTACCTTTCATTGTTATTGTTTGGGGACATGCTGGGTTAGAGTTTTTAGTGACCTAGACAAGGTTCAAAATCTCAATTTTCCGGTATGCATTGGCCAGCTCCAAAACTGATACGCATCGGATGGTACTTATCGCTTTTAGACGATAATACAAAATATATGGGTCGATATATTCAATGTATCAATCTGATAATGCTCCAAAACCAATATCTATCGGACGAGATGCATCAGTTTCGTGAATATATCGACCTGCTAATGCTCCAAAACCAATATCTATCGGACGATATGCATCAGTTTCGTCCAGAATTTTGAATCATGGTCTCAGAAAACAGAGAATCAGCCTCTTTTCAGCTGGAGCCTATGCAAAATTGAATAATATGGGTCGGAGATTTGTAGTGGTTCAGCTCCAAATCTGAGAACCATATGAATAATATGGATTGGAGATTTGCACTTTTGAATCATGGTCTGAGAACATTTGTGATGTCAATCACAATGATTACAAATTAATTGTGATGTCAATCACAATGATTACAAATTATTTACAATTTACGACTTTCTGCAGTTTTGTTTCTCCTTTCAAATGTGTAGGAATATTAAAAAATATTTAAGAATACACAGAATACATAAAAAATATTAAAAAATACACAGAATACACAAAAAATAGTCAATCAAACAAATAAAGAAAAAATTGCATAAACAACGCTCTGCGTTACGAGGGCGATGACAATAATTATGAGCATAAAAGAT
The DNA here is from genome assembly GCA_021018995.1 of Chloranthus sessilifolius. NCBI lineage: Eukaryota > Viridiplantae > Streptophyta > Magnoliopsida > Chloranthales > Chloranthaceae > Chloranthus > Chloranthus sessilifolius. Next base: position 23,982,765 of record CM037584.1, on the reverse strand, counting down.
TAATATATAATATTATTAAAAAAAATTTAAAAATTAATTATAAAATGAATAAAAAGGAAAGATAAAATACCTGATTAAGGCAATGTTAGAAAATTCAGGCAGGTAGGGCAACTTGTGTGCACGGATCCGATTCCCTGAGATTGGACGGCTGAGATTGGGTGGTTGTTGCTGATAAGGAAACCACCATTAGGTGTTTTCATGGCAGAAAAAAATAAAAATAAAAGTTTTATTCTCTAATTTACTTATTTGAAGAGAGATTTCACAGTTTTAGCATCTTCTCCGATTGAGTTGAGGTCGAGCAGAGACGATCGACTCTAGTGTTGTGGCAAGGAAGTATAGGGAAAAATGGGAATAGAAATACCTAAATGGGAGCCGAATCAGCGAGAACCAGAGAAATTTGGGAGAGATCTCTGAGAATGAGAGAGATTTGGGAGAGATCTAAGAGAAAATACCTAAATCGGAGCTAAATCTGCGAGAACCAAAGAGATTTGGGAGATATCTTTGAGAGAGAGAGATTTGGAAGAGGTTGTTTGGGCGTTTAACTGTGTACCGCTGGCTTAAGTTAAGGAGGGAAAGTAAATTATAAAGCCTGCGCGGGAAATGAAACGACGCATCACCTATTTTAATTATACCCGCTGGTTTAAGTTACGAAGCGGCGGAACTTTGTGCCGGTATTCTTATTTTATTTGTGGCAGTTTTCTATGTCTGCAGCTAAGAGGGTGCCACTAAAGGCCCGTTATTTTGTAGTGTTCCCTTATATTCTTATCGAGCTGCAAACTAAGAGCTCTTGAGGTTTGTGCAGAATCTTTGTATTTTTGTCCAAATTCTACCGCAAATGAAATGCCTAAGGTTATTCATGACTCTATTCTATTGTTGTCAAGCTGATACTAGTTTTCAAAATATAAAAAATAATTAATTATTAAATTTCGTATATATGGAAAAGGTGTCCGTACCCCATTGGTGAGCGGAGGGACAGAGCCAGAAACTTTCATGGGAGGGGGCCAAAATATGAACAAGAAATGTATAATATTATAGAATATAAAAATAGCATTCATTTACTGTTAAACAAAATTTTTAAAAAAAGAAATTTTTTGTTTATATATATTCATGCGCCTATCAATAGGCATTAGGGTCAATCTGCCATAGTTGGGAGTCATATTAACTGGACTAAGCCTCATTTTTAACTTTTAAGGTTTGTTTGGATAAAATAGTAGGAAAATGGAAAATTTTGATTTATAAATCTAATAAATTTATATGATTTTTGAGGTTGTACATGATCTTTTATTTTTTACGATTTCGATGGCCTAATCATATGTCAAAGAGAGAGAGAGAGAGAGATGTCTTAAAATATGATTTAAGAAGAGAAGTTTTAGGAGGGTGGTTGAACTATTGCTGGTAAAAAAATAGGAGGCTGAAGTAGCTTATTTGGTTGAGACGCCTAAGAGAGAGAAACGTCTAAAAGATAGAGAGAGGATATACCTAAAAGATATGAGAGGAGACTCTTAAAAGATAGGAGAGAGAGAGAGGGAAAGAGAGAGAGAGAGAGAGAGAGAGAGAGAGAGCTCAGGTGTGCATTTATTTAGACGGGGCCAATCATTTTGGTGCCTAACAAATAGGTTAGATAAATTAAAGAGAAAAAGAAAAAACTAAATAAGCGCCCCCCCTTAGCTCCGTCCCTGGGTAAGCGTACCCCAATGGCACCCAAAACACTATTTTGGTGCTATGTGGAGCTTGGATGCATTGTCTAGATCAATTCTAAAAATAAAAAAATAAAAAAAAAATTGTTTCAATGAAAAGTCAAACGTTGACTAATGTAAATGGTCTGAATTTCAAGGCACAAAAAAAGCATGCTATAGAAAAAAAAAATTTGCCCTCCTTTTGATGGGTCAAAGATAAGGTAATGCCCCATAACTTTGGTGCATTGATTTTCCCCAACGTTGACCACATTTTAAATAGTGAAAAAATCATAAAAATAATTTTATTTTATTCTGAATGGGATCTGATCGACCTCGCACAACAAAAATAACGTGTTTCAGCGGCAGCCTAAACTGTCGCTATTAGTCCTGTCGCTACTGAAATAGCAAGGTTTTTTGTTAATAGCCGCAATTTTGGTTGCCGCTAATAGTCTTATTTTTTGTAGTGTCGCCTAAGTTACCGTGGAACCCGATCCTTGTGATGTACAAGACGTAATAGCCAATTGACAGTGGGTGTAGAAATTTCTCTACACCGGGACGCATAGTCCCTGCCCATTTTTAAAATATAAAAAATATAAAAGAACAAAAATTGCTAAAAAAAGTTTTTCAATACAAATCAGAGGTGTATCTCAAATAATGATATAAGCATATATTGGATGAGTCCAAGGCCTATATTTATCAGTTATGTTGGAGCACTTTTAAAAAAAAAAAATTTAATATAAATTTCTGAAAGAACATTTTTAATATTTTATACCATTCATATCGGGTACATATTTACCGATGCGACCAGAGAGGGCAATGTTGACCTGATATTAGATCTGTGTATATCATAAGGCCTAAGCAGATACATATTCGTTGATATGTATTGGATATGGCTGATATTTTAAACTATTATCCCCACCATAACAGCGGTAATAAGAAAATTGGCTGGTCATTCCTCAGCCGAAAATAAATGATTTGATAGTTAGGTTATTTTTTTTATATAGTTAGGTTATTTTTCACTTATTATTATTATTATTTGTATTAAGAAAATAATTATGTGAAGAGTTACTCGCTTGTAAGTAATAAGTTTGGCGTTCGTGTACACCCACTTTTGGTGAAGTAATATATGTTTTGTGGTGACCTTGAGATCATGGCCCTACCAGCAATTCATATTTTGATTCCACTTGACACATATGCAAATATTAGCTAGTAATAGTTAATAGGGAGTGTTAACTAAGAAAAAAAGTAATTTGAAGTGCCATTTGAAGCATCCAATCCCTAATGTGGATGGTATTCTTAGGGACCACACCCACCACCTGTATTCTAGAGTGCACGTCACCTTCTATAAATAAGCTTTATATGAGACCCATGGCATGGCACAATAGCTGCGATCAGTTGTCATGCCTCCCACAGATGGTAACCCACACACTTGAAAATGAATTGCATGCCTTGTGTTCAGCACTTCCATTCAAGTGCCCAAGCAGACACGCTATAACCAAGTAAGGAAAGATCTTTACCATTCGATGACCGTGACTGCAACGGTAGGGTGAGAACAACGTGTATATGCACATAATCGTTGTACAGGAATAGAAATCACATGATAGAACATGAACCATAAAATCATGTAGAACATGAACCATAAAATCAAATGTGATTTTATTGCTAATTTTATGTGTAATTGACAATGTTGATTACTTGGTTTTATATGGATTATTTTCATTTTTTTTACAATTGTATTATGATCATCGACTCTCCCGTTCATTCGGTACCCGATTATGTGATTAGGTACCATGTCGGACCTAAGTGTTACCTTTACCAAAAAAATAAATACTTTTGCTGACCTAAACCTTTGAGATTTTGCAAAATTCCACTTAATTTGTTGTCTTCGTATGATAGAATAGAAACTTTTTTTGATAATTATGAGTAGAAACTTCATATGTCAAAAAGTGAAGGTTTTAACAAATAAAAAATAGGGTATGCTGATTTACAAATACAACTCAAGACTCTACCCTCTCAATCCACATTTCATGTGCTTAACTGGTTGACTGTTTTGAATCAAATGATGGAGTCTAGTTTTCGTCCGGATCTTTTACTCAATAGATCGAAAATCATGGGTCTACCATCAAACAACTAGATTTTGATTCCACATGACATCAATAATTTAAACACAGTGAAATGGAGGTTGAGAGGAAGAATCTTGGATTGTAAATGATGGTACCTAATAAATAATGGGTTGCTATCTTTAGGTTTTTCATCTTTATGTGATAGAACGAAAAGTGGAGAAGGAATATAAACTTCATAAGTCACTTTTTTAAAAAAGGTGGTTTTAAGTTTTAGGTTTTTCATCTTCGATTTAGGCTTTGTCAACCTAAATCGGCAATTTTGCTAAATTACTCTTTGTCATGTAGCTGCCTTATAGGTGGAGCATTAGGATACTATAGTAGTGCTGAGATCACACCCGTTTTGGGATTATTAGCTACGTAGAATGTGATATATATATATATATATATATATATATATATATATATATATATATATATATATATATATATTGCCCTTTAAAATGTGATCAAAGTTTGACCTCCACCCCACTTAACCTGGTTCATTAAATTTTGCTAATTTTGACAATATTTTGGATGGTGGATAAAATATATTTTTTAATTTTTCTTTGTGGAAATGGACCTCATCATCGACCTTTACCTTGGTGCCTGATCTTCGGATTCGGTGTCATTTGGCATAGAAATTGCACTAGGACAATGTTGAACACTACATAGCTAATTAGTGTCCCGGTGTCATATATATATATATATATATATATATATATATATATATATATATATATATATATATATATATTACTTTTTTGCCCTTAAATATATGATCAAAGTTTGACCTCTACCCCACTTAAATATAGCAAAATTCAATCTACCACATTAAGTGTTCAACACTATCTTACAACAATTTCTATGCCAAGTGACACCAAATCCAAAGATCAAACACCAAGGCAATGTGTGCAAGGTCGATCAAGTCCATTTCCAAAATGAAAAAATAAAAATATATTTTATCCACCATCCAAAATGTGGCCAAAGTTAGCAAAATTTCTCTATCTTACGAGGAATGTATTCTCGATCAGTGGCAATCATTGTGCCAAGGGAGTTCACTGGCCACAGAATATATCGATAGATTTAAAGACGTGATGACCCAGGCCGATGTGGATGAGCTAGAAAGAGTTACCCTATCCCGATTCTGAATGGGCCCTCGCTCAGAATTACAGAGGGAACTCATTCCTTACCCCATTACTGATCTAGAGGAATGTGACTTTAGGGTTGAGTTTGAGAGGTATCTCGACATTCCCAGTAATGATCGATCTAAAGCCTCCAAGTTCCCGATCTAATTCTACGGAAAGGGCAAATAATGCCTTTAGTTAATCCTCAAAACCCGTGAGTCCTCAGATTGACAAAGAAAAAGGGCAACTAATTGAGAGTTCTAGGTGTGTATGACAACAGTGCTATAAGTGCTAAGGCTTTGATCATTTTGCATCCTAATGTTCCAGTAAAGCTCAAACCTTGATTATTCAAGAGTTAAAAGAATTGTACGAACCTGTTGAATTGCCAAATGACGAGGAGGACGAAATTCCTGTGAAAATCGTAGGCTGCATTAGGAAAGTGTCAATTCTTGAGGGAAGTGATGATAGTGTGCCCATATCGCATGGGTAATTAGAGTCAGTAGGGACGTGCCAGCATACTAACTTGCATGAGATTAATCATCAAATTTTATTGAATGTTGAACTTACACCGAATGATACTAACACAATGAATTTATTTAATGATTTTAATACCCACAGTTGTGTGTGAAAGTTATCTTGATCTTGAAAAGAGGTCATGATGAAGGTCTAGAAAAGAGGCCATGATTAAGTTGGGTGAAGGTCAAACTTTGATACCATTTTTAAGAGCAAAAAAGTTATATATATATATATATATATATATATATATATATATATCACATTCCACGTAGCTAATAATCCCAAAACGGGTGTGATCTCGACACTACTGTAGTGTCCAAATGCTCCACCTATAAGGCAGCTCTGTGATAAAGAGTAATTTAGTAAAATTGTTGACTTAGGTTGGCAAAGCCTTTATTTTATTTGTTAAAACTTAAAACTGCCCTTTTATTTAAAAGTGACTTATGAAGTTTATATTCCTTCTCCACTTTTCGTTCTATCAACTAAAGACGAAAAACCTAAAGATAGCAGACCCATTATTTATTAGGTACCATCAATTACAATCCAGGGTTCTTCCTCTCAACCTCCATTTCACTGTGTTTAAATTATTGATGTCAGGTGGAATCAAAATCTAGCTGTTTGATGGTAGACCCATATTTTTAGTTCTATTGAGTAAAAAATTCAGACAAAAACTAATGTCCATCATTTGATTCAAAATAGTCAACCAGTTAAGCATATGAAATGTGGATTGAAAGGGAAGAGTCTTGAGTTGTAATTGTAAATTAACATACCCTATTTTTTATTTGTTAAGGCCTTCACTTTTTGAAATATGAAGTTTCTATTCATAATTATAAAAAAAACAGTTTCTATTCCGTCTTTACTTTCTATTCTATCATATGAAGACAAAAAATTAAGTGAAATTTTGCAAAATCCTAAAGGTTTAGTTTAGCAAAAGCATTTATTTTTTTGGCGACATGATACCTAATTACATGATCGGATGCCAAATGAATGGGAGACTCAATGATCATAATACAATTGTAAAAAAAATAAAAATAATCCATATAAAAGCATGTAATCAACATTGTCAATTACACAGAAAATGAGCGATAAAATCACATTTGATTTTACCGTTCATGTTCTACGTGATTGAGAGTATGATGTTATATATTATACTATTATTATTTTGTTTTACAACTGATCTCAGCTATTGTGGCATAGGTCTCATATATAGCTTATTTATAGAAGGTGACGTGCACTCAATAATAGAGGTGGCGACTGGTGAGTGTGTTCCCTAAGAACACCATCCACATTAGGGATTGGATGCTTCAAATGGCACCTAAAATTACTTTTTTTCTTAAGTTAATACTCACTATTAACTATTACTAGCTAATATTTGCATGTGTCAAGTGGAATCAAAATATAAATTTTTGGTAGGGCCATGATCTCAAGATCACCACAAAACATGTACACAAACTTTTCTTTTTTTTTTTCCTTTTGGTTTGGCTAATATGGCTGTGTGGGACAGACACCCATGGGTGTGCATCGTGACTGTCCATGGGGTTTCAGGACCTAGCCCAAGCGCCTAACTTATTACTTACAAGCGAGTAAGTCTTCACATAGTTATTTTCTTAATATAAATAATAATAATAAGGGAAAAATAACATAGCTATATAAAAAATATAACCTAGCTATCAAACCATTTATTTTCCACTGAGGAATGACCAGCCAGTTTTCTCATAACCGGGGTTGTGGTGAGGATAATAGTTTAAAATATCAGCCATATCCAATACATATCAATGAATATGTATCCGATAATATGGTGGTTTGACATGGACCTATAATTTAAAATTATCGCCTGTATAGAACGATAATTTCAAATTTTGGTCGTCTGATTTTTAGAATATTTAAAATATATATATATATATATATATATATATATATATATATATATATATCAAAATATTATGCGATACGTATCGTCCTGGAGGTAAGAACGATATGTATGAAAAATCCGATTTTTTTATCCATTTGTAGCACTAAACTTCAATATTTGTAAGGGTACCTCTCTTCGCACCTACGAGATAACTGGTGGGCGCCTACACTAAAACTCGTTGACTGTGTGGAATCAAATGATCGTGATCATTTTTATGCCAATCTTCCATACAATAGATCTTGACACCATGGGTGTGCCATTAGACAGCCAGGTTTCTGATTTCGCATGGCAAGGATACCAAAAAGTGGCCATAAAATCACATGGCACATATCACGCTAAAACGTGATTTTAGGGCCATATTTGGGATCTGTGCTACATGAAATCTCAAAACTTGACCGTCCGATGGCACGCCCATGGTCTCAAGATCCATTGTGTCAAAGATTGGCAGGAAAATTAAAAGGATCACGATCGTCTAATTCAACCCGGTCAACGGGTTTTAATGTAGGCACCCACCAATATTCTGGTAGGCGCAAATAGAGGTATCCTATTTATAATATGTACCTTTTTCAGATTTTCGTTTATATATATATATATATATATATATATATATATATATATATATGGAACCTTATAAATAGTGGACAATTTTTGGTAGACAATGTTGCAGACAGCTTATGTGGCGCGACGTGACGGGTTGTAGTGCTTCGGCCCCACTATGTGTTCTCCTTCTGATCTGGTCTGGTTTGGTCTGTCTACTGAAGAAATTACCACGTACTGTGTGTTTTTTTTCCCTTCTCTCTCTCTCTCTCTCTCTCTCTCTCTCTCTCTCTCTCTCTATATATATATATATATATATATATGGAATTCAATCAGGACACTTATATATGGCGGGCCGCAATCAATAGACCATTCAACGGACTGCTGATATGGAACGATGCAAGCGCAGTGGATCCCAGCAATGCAAGTTAGGGCAAACCACTTGTATCGCGCCACACAAGCAGTCCATTGTTGTTGTTTTTTTTTTTATATCCGTGGGTGTCCGGGCCAGCTTGCAAGCGGTCCGTTGTTGGCCTATTATTTGAGGTTCACTCATTATAAATGTCCATTCAATCAAATAACATAAAAGATAATGACTTCGGATTAAGCGTCATTGAGCACAAATCCATCTCCACCAATAATATAACTGTGATACGCCTGTCACACTCCGGCATTCTCTAAATAAGCTAAGCCAAAAAAATTGAATCACCTAATGCTCACTACCATGGCGATCTGGTACATTCAATGCGTGTCGTCAATTATAAGCGGATCAGACGATACATTCAATGTATCGTTCGGTATCGAACGATACCGATACGTATCGTCCGATACGTATCGTTTTGGAGCTCGGACGATACGTATCGGTAACCCGAGATTTTGACCCATGCTCACTACCCTCTTATCTTAAGTTCCTTGATTAGATGGCTCGAATCCTCCGACTTGAGACAGTGTTATTTGTACTATATATCCTGTCACCTGAATAACTATGGTGCCTTATCTACAATTTTGGGTTCGGTCACTCGAATAACTATGGTGCCCTATCTATAATTTTGGTGACCCATGCACCACACATAATGAACATGCCATGCCAGTCCAACTAATACTACTATACCAACACTAAATTAGAAAAGCACCTAATGGATTTCTATCTCTAAATGCTTCTCCTAATTATAACCTATTATAACCTATTATAATTATTATTTTTTCCAATGACAGGGTACTCGAGCCTTTTTACTTTTTTTCCTATGAGAGTATCCGGGCCTCCTTTAGCGTAACTCATACCTCTTTTTATTTGGACAAACTTTTTATGTTTCTTAATGAAATAATAGAACCAAGGTATCAAAAATTGGCCAATACCGATACGTACCGACTTTTTGGCAAACCGATACGTATTGGTATCCAGCTTGGTATTCGTATTAGCCAAAACGGGTCTATATCGACTAATACATATCAAAAAAAAGAAAAAAGGCTGATACGTATTGCCCGATTCGTATCGGTCCTCCAAGGACCGATAACCAATACCAATTTTATTACCTTGAATAGAACAAACTAAAATTGGAGCCATTACTTGCACACTGAGAAGTGGGCTCTTTCACAGAGTTCAAAAGAATGGCTTCGCGTTTTGGGTTGTGTGACGCGTGAAAACACTATGTAAGCCATCTGAATTGAAGGCCATGATTTAAAGATATTTTGTGCGTGATTTAAATGGAGGCAATTCATAGCATGTACATATTCTTAGTATATTAGTTTAACTTTGTATCCATCCCTTTTGGTTATTTTGGATCACTTGTAATAGTGTCCACTTTTGACATGTCAGTAGGTCTTTGTACCCAGCTCTTTATGTTAGGCCTTAACCCTTAATAGAAAGGAAAGTTTGAATCTAAATCTATGTGTCGTTTTGGGACCCAATCCTTTCTATTGGAGTGCCAAAAAGCAACCTACCGTGACCTCTCCCACTACTTGAAATAACAAAAAAAAACGACTACCAATACCAGTCGTCTTTTCAAGAAAATGACTATTTGATAGTCGAGGAGACAGTTGTAAAAAAAAATTGTATTTTTTTTTACTACTGTACACGACAGTCGTTTATAAACTTCAACAACGACTGCTCTTAACAGTCATAGAAGAGCGACCAATTTTTATTTTGAGTGACAGCCCTAATGAGACTTGAGTCTGAAATTGAGTTTGTTGGGGGCATTATCAAAACAAAATTCTTAAATTGATGGTGAACTTTGCATTAATTTTCATACACAATGTCTTGACATAAGCTGATTGATGCTGAAGGAATTGCAGCAGAATTTCAGAATTAGATTGTTGTTTTACTGCTAAGAATCCTCTAAAAAATTGAATGAGCAAGGTGTGGAATGAATTTTATTTTATGTGAATTCTATTTTAACATGTTACACTGATATTAACTGATTTTATTGGAGAAGTTTGGGGGTACCTTCACTGAAAACCCTTAGGAGACTCCACTCCTCCACTAGGGATCACCTAGGGGTTTAAAAGGCTTGGTGCATATGCTAAATGCATCTGTGCTCCCTACGAAAGAGGCATTTAGTTTTGTAGGTCATTTGTTTAAATTTTCACTTTGCTCGAGGACTAGCAAAGGTTGGGTTTGGGGGTGTATTGAGCACTGAAATATGCCACTTTCTATCCCTTTAACCTGGCTTTTGCTAGGGCTTAGAGTGATTAATAATTACATTTTAGTGTTGTTTTGCAGTTTAGGAATAAATATGCAGCCATCCATGAATATGTGCTAAGAAGAGGAGATTAGAGTCAATCAAGAGCCTCCTGCAGCCACCTATTGTCTACTTGAGCAGAAGAAGACTTCAGCTGCATATTTCAGCAAGTGAACGCTCAAGCAAACAGCAGTAGTGTATAAAAGCAGCTACACATTAGATGACTGCTGTAGCACTGAGGAGAAGGAAAGATAGAGCTGCTGTCAAAGCCTTTTGTTCCATCATTTTAGCTGGCACCTAAACAGCTGCAGCACTGGTACATTTCAATGAGCAAAGTTGTTACAAAAGCAGTGCTGCACATCAGTCAGTTGGGTATACAAAATGGCAAGCTACACCTTTCAAGAGCAGACTAGCTTCAACAAGGTTTGCATCTACTTGAGCAGGCTTTGAATATTCAAACAATTTCAGCAACTTTGTGGATCCCAGAGTGGATAAGATCTTCATTAGAAAAAGTTCAAGCTTCAGCAGATGCAAAGCCATGTGGTTCAGCCCAACAAACTGCAGCAGCAATGTAGGAGAATGAATGCACACATGGGATCCATGGCAGCAGCTGCACATTTCAGCAATCTCACACCAATCCACATCAGCTGCAGCTGCACTTACATCAGCTGTGTGCACACATGAACTCCATCTTCAGTTGCAACAGCCATCAAAAGGGTTCAGCATTACTTGAAGCAGTTGCGCAATGGAATAGCCATAAAGCTTCAGCAGTTGCACTAGCTTGTTGCACCTCATCTGCATAGAAGTAGCACTTCCAGCAGCTACAACATTTCCAATTGCAGCAGCAAATTATTCAAGCATGTAAGAGCTGCAACAAAGAGGAAACAAACCTGTTGAGCTCATTCAAACCCTCATGCATTGGACCTGGCGACTTCAGCAAGCTAAGCCTTCAGCACCTCTAGAATGGATGGAGGTCACCATTAAACCTGCCAACATATAGCTATACCTATCGAATGGGTTAGTGGTTCCTTCAGCCATCTTGTCGACTAGTTAAGCCACAACCTCTCGAAGTGCAAGCCAGCAACCACACCTGCAACTATCCTATCGAACTGCACTTCAAGTCCCCAGCAGTCCTTTCAAGCAGTACTGAAGCTGCCAACCATCCTGTCGAGTAGAGCCTTCACATATGAAGCTGAACCTCTCGACTTAGAACTGCTGGAGCTTGCAACATGTCGACCATTTGAAGTTTCAACCTGTCGACATCCTCTCCTCCATCCTGTCGAAGAGTGCAGCCTTCAAGCTTCCAACCCGTCGACATCTACATTGCACCTACAGGCATCCTCTTGACATTTAAGCACCACCAACCTATCAAAATGCAGCAGTCTTGCATCCTCTAGAGAACTCCAGCTCACCTTCAGCCAACTGCTCGAGCAGAACCCTTCATCCTCTCGAATAGATACCTTACAGCTTCAGAACCTGTCGAGATCAGCCACCATCCTCACGAATGGTTGCTGAAGCTTTCTTCAACCTGTTGAGTATATACTTCAGCAACTCCCATCCTCTCGAAATCATCAATGAACCTCACGAATTAATACCTGGAGTTGCTAAGCTTTTAGCTGGTTACCTCCAAACCTCTCGAGATTGTTTCATGCCTTCTTCAACTGCTCGAAGCTCGGGGTATAGCTGTCATCAGCTACTAGTAGTGACCATTTGGGAGCTATTTCGAGTTCCAAATACAGCTAAGGGATGATGAGATTAATTTGGGGCATTCTCAGCAGTTTGGGTTCAATATTTGCAGCAATTTTATGAAGGCTACTACTGGGAATATCAATGGTGAATGGACAGCAGGGAAATTTTTAGGAACTCCAAAGCACAAGAGAGGTCTGCACATGGGTAAAACTGTTTGGAGAAATTCTTGGCGGGAAGCAAACTACTTCAGTTGAGCATAACAGAACTAGATCTCTCTCTTCTCTCTGATTGGTTGGAATGCTAAAACAGGGATTAGCATAAACTGAAATGAAAAATCTCTTCTCTGATTGGCTGCAATTCAAGGCACATGAATCACTGCATATGTATAAATACACATCCTTGCTGCTGTAATTCTTTAGCAAGGAAACCAAGGAATAGCCTTAGTTCTCCTTGACTCATTTAGGTTTAGTTTTAGTTTCATTTTTCTCTTTTCTCTTCCCCCTTCTCTCCCTAATCCAATCTGTTGGATTAGATATAGGTAGCAGCTCAGATCTAGTTTGTTATTATAATTTTGGCATGAAGATGTGTGGATCGATGTACAGACTACAGATCTGAGAACAAGGTTATTGTAAGTTGTTTGATTCAATAAATTGTTGATTTTAAAGTTCAATTAAATCTAAAGATCTTGTGGTTGCATTGCATTAGATGTCTATAGGATCCATGTATTTAGGAATAGTCAATTCAGTTTCTAGAAGATCTATTGATTACCATCTGATTTCCCTTGGTTTAATATCCCTGTGGATGCATGAGCTTGTAGCCGTACATCCACAACATTTGTAGTGATTTTAATGTTTCATTTTAAACCATTGGATTGGATGAAGTCTATAGGATGATCTGTGACCATTCAAGTGGACAGATCATACCCTTAAGATCAGTTCAAGCTCTTGGTTTGATTTGAATTCTTCTACCTTGCACTTGAGCTTATAGCCAAGTGAAGGACAGCTGCATATTCACATGCCATGATCTGATTTGCAATAAGAACCAGGTCCTAAGCTGCCTATTTCTCACCATTTTATATTTTATTTTACCATCTATCTTCCTCAATCTTGTAGATCTAGTTTTATATTTCTATTTTGTAGATTAGATCTAGTGACACCCGAAAAACTCTCTTTCTTTCCCTATTTTCTAGGCTAGAATTGTCATATCTGTAACAAATCTAGAAGTCTACTATACAACCTCTTAGGTTTTAGATCACTACTCCTTGTGGGACAAACTCTTACTTTTAAAACTTATTACAAAATGACCTTGTATCTTGCAGGTTTGGAATATTTTAAATGTGTTGAATCCATCCTTTGTTTTACTTTTATTGTAATTTGTTTTCACACACAATAAATCAGCACCTAGAATATCTACAACAAGTTTTTTATCATTTTTTATGCAATTTTAAAATAAATAAATAAATTACGCCGACAGTTGTAGTCGTCGGCATAGGTTTCGATATTTTTTTATTTATTTATTTTAAAATCTACGCCGACGACTCCCTGGAGCTGTCAGTATAGGATTTTTTATTTTATTTAAAAAAAAATTGCCCCACCTCCCTTTTTTTCATCCCCCTCCCACCAACCCACCAACCCATTATTTTTTAATCTTTTTTTACTGTCCCACCTCCCATTTTTTTTATAGCTTATCTGAGCCACTCGATCATGATCCAAGGATGGAGCTTTGTGTTAAATGAATCTAGATTGTTTCATTAGCTAAACCTGAAATATATTCTCGTAACATTGCATAAAAAAGCTAAGGGAAAGAACCAAAAGCTGATTTTTTATTATTTTACGCCCACACATTCAAATAAGTATCTTTGTCAAAGTTAGGTATCCAGAAATAAAAGGCTATTGGAGTTGTGAAGCCTATGAGATGGGATGCAAGTTTTGAATTGAAATTCGAACTCAACCCGAAAACAGCAAGAACCAAGCCGGCCCGAAATCTGATTCGGACCGAACTGAACCGATTCTAGTTTGATTCGGTTTCAGTTTTGGGTGGCAAAAACAACCAATTAGGTAGGATGAGAAAACCGGAAAAAAAATCCGAAACTGAACAAGTTTTGAACATGTTTGAATAGGTAGCTCAAAAGTAAAACTAAAAACATAAAAAACCCGAAACTGAACAAGTTTTGAACATGTTTTTTGTTTGCAAACATGTAGTTTTCAAGATTGACTTCTTTTCCTCGCATGTTTTTTGTTTGCAAACTATGGGTAGATATGGTTCTCGACCAAATTAAAGAACAGACAACTTTTTCTTTATTTATGATTGGTAAACAACTGCCACTTTAATTGAAAAGTAACACAAAGACCCAAATTTTATATTGCTTAAACAAAATAAACTCAAAACTTATAAGAAAATATGATTTTGGGATATATACCTTGGAAAGAAAACCATCCTTTGCTAGCTTATAATTGTTGTCGGTATGACTCTTTGCCACTACGCACTCATCAGCCCAAAAGATATGCCATTTCGCCGAATCCACTGTCTTATTATAAGGAGCTTTGTAAAGTTTCCTGTTTCCAAACCATAGTCACAAGTTGAGAATGAGAAATTTATTCGGTGACGACAAAAAATGGGCAAATTTTGGAGAAAAATTGGGAAGAGATAATGGAATATTATGAAACGTAAGTGTAGGATCTTATACCCCATTGAGCTACCATTCCGACCAAACCTTAGGATCTTATACTACCTATTTTGCAAACCATAGTATGGGAGCCATCACTTAAGCGTACCTACCATGATAAAGGATGTGGGGTGGATGAAGAAAACAAATGGGGCTCACCAGTCATATGATCTGTGGCACTATAATCAATGAACCAAGTAGAAGAGTAAAGAGAATATACGACGCGAGACAACAACCCTAAAATGCGGAATATGATTTTTATCCAGATTTTGCCGAAATTAATGAAATTAAATCAAGTTTAATCGCAAAATTATCTTAGATACCTTTAGGGTTTTGCAGAATTGTTGATGGGTAGATCACACGCGATCCAGGTAAGGTCCAGTCCGATACGCAAGTACTTTCGAGTCGAGGCGAGATCAAACTAGAGATAGAACTCTAGTTTTTTCCAAGCTTAGGCGCTCGCCTTCGGTCCGATATAGATTCACGGATTCCAAGTTGGGTTGTGAAAGGGATTTGCGGTTTGCAATAAGCTTATGGTTTTCGGATCGGTTTATAGTTTGGAACGGATGTTGGCTATGTTTGAATTAGGGTTTCAAAAGAGTTTAGGATTTTTGGGAAAGCAAGAAAACAATTAGGCTAAGGTTTTAGAAAGCAATCACAGATCGAGAAATAGCACTAGAATAGAGAAGAAAACAATGGCTTTGGGAATCACTCCCTTGGCCTCACACCAAACCCATCTCAGGGAAAGATTACTCAAGTATAAGAGCATTCAAATAATCAATCAACTAACTACAAGGTGTTTACAAGCCTCTATATATAGGCCACCAATAATTAAGTTTGAATAAAATAGTTCTAATACTAATAAAACACAAAAAAGGGAAGTTTCGCATAAAATCCCGTCTGAAGTCGTGTCGTAGCTCACTCGAGCGAGGATTATCATCGCTCGCGCGATACCCGCTCGCACGTGAGGAATATCATCGCTTGCGCAACTTCAAGGGCTCACTCACGCGAGGGCTCTCTACGGCGTTCTCCTAGCTGTTTGTGTCCGTTTCTCCTCTAAGGCTACGGTACTCGGCTTTCTCTACGCTTCTTTGGGCGCCGATAAAAATGATGTGGTCCAAATCCGATGTTCATGTATGTGGCGTCCCCGTCAATTCCCCCGGATCAAATAGGTTTCATCACCGATGAAACGCGCTCGTGGTAAATGTCAATCAGATCGGGGTTCAATCGGCGGACCTCATTCTCGTGAATTCAAGTGTTTTCGGACTCCGGTTTGCCGACCCATTTAACCAAGTACTTCTGGAATCCCCCGTCATGTGTAGAGACAACATGATCGTTGATTATATCCTCCATTTCATCTGTTCTCTGTCTGCTTGAGGAAGGAAGTGATACAGGCTGCAAGGTTGGATTGGGACTAGATGATGGTTGGAGTGGATTTTCAGGAGGTGGGGTGAAACCCAAATAAGGAACTAAGTCCTCCACATTGAACGTTGAACTAACCCCCGTACCTGGAGGAAGCTCGAGCATGTATGCATTAGGAACACTCTTAGCTAAAATTCTAAAAGGATCAGCGCCTCGAGATTGGAACTTCTTTGCGGATCCCAATGGGAACTGCTCAGGCCTAACCCGGACCATCACATAATCACCCATGTAAAATTCTTTAGAACGCCTGTGAGCATCTGCAGATAATTTATATTGACTGTTGCTTAAGTTAATTTTCTGTTTAATTTCGGCATGCAAGCTATGAATATGTTGTGCAAATGTATCGGCAGATTCTGAAACTCTATGGGATGCAGACATGGGGATCAAATCTAATGGGGTCCTAGGCCTATGACCATGCACTATCTCAAAAGGACTCATGCCTATGGACCTATTGACAGAATTATTATATGCAAACTCAGCTGTGGGTTAGATGGTATCCCAGGTCCTAACATGATCACTGACAAGACTACGAAGGAGATTCCTAAGGTTCCTATTGGTGCTTTCGGTTTGGCCATCCGTTTGAGGGTGGTAAGCTGTAGAGAATTAGAGCAATGTACCCATCATGTGCCAAAGGGTCTTCCAAAAATAACTAGTGAATTTAACAATCCTATCAAACACAATGGTTTTGGGCAATCCATGAAGACACACTACCTCTGCGAAAAATAGTTTAGCAATATGAGACGCATCGGAGGTTTTGGAACAAAGAATGAAGTGGGCCATTTTAGAAAATCAGTCCACTACGACATAGATGGAGTCGTGCTTCCTAGGGGTCTTAAGAAGTCCAAGCACGAAATCCATAGAGAGGTTTTGTCACGGTGTGTGTGGCACGGGTAACGGGGTGTACAAGCCGGTATTTTGTTTGGTCTGTTTTGACACTTGGCAAGTACGACAATGGTTAACGACCCAGGCGACATCTCTCATTAGGCTAGGCCAAAAGAACTCATCCTCTACGAGCACAACAGTTTTATTACGCCCGAAATGTCCGGCCATTCCTCCAGCATGAAACTCCCAAATGAGAAAGTCACGCAATGAAGTGTGAGGGATGCAAAGGCGATTGCCTTTAAACAAGTACACATCCTGGATAGTGTACACAGAGTGTGTGCTGGTCGAGTAACTAAGGAGAGCAGTGTACTCAACCCCAAAATCTGGGCAATTGGGGTACTCATCCTTTAGTCGTTCGAACCCGACGACTTCGGTGCTCATTGTGCGCAAAGTCACCACTCGACTAAGTGCATCAGCGGCCCTATTTTCAGCACCAGCCTTATGCTTTAACACGAATGTGACCCTTGAAGGTACTCGACCCACTTCGCGTGCCTTGGGTTCAACTTCTGTGAAGCAAGAAAGCGTAAGGCTTCATGGTCAGAGAACAACACAAATTCCTGTGGTCGAAAGTAATGTTTCCAATACCAAAGAGATCAACGACTGCATAGAACTCCTTGTCATAGGTGGAGTATTTTTGCTTTGGCTCGTTAAGTTTTTCACTAAAATAGGCCACGGAGTAACCCTCTTGGTTAAGCATTCCTCCTATGCCTACACCCGATGCGTCGCATGCGACTTCAAAGTCTTCGGAGAAGTCCGGCAATCGCATGACGAGTGCACTATTCATTCGTTGTTTGATCTCAGCAAAGGCTTTTATCGCCGCTTTGCCCCATTTAAAGTCTCCCTTTTTTCATGCAATCTGTAGTTGGGGCCACAATGGTGCTAAATCTTCTGATGAAGCGACGATAGAAAGTAGCCAAGCCATAGAAGCTATAGGCATCGTGTATGTTCTTATGTTCGGGCCACTCCATAATGGCTTTAACCTTTTCGGGGTCCGTGACCATTCCATCAGCCGAGATAATAAATCCCAAGAAAATAACAGATCGTTGCATGAAAGTACATTTCTTGAGATTTGTAAACAACCTCTCGCCCTTGAGGGTTTCACAAACCAGCCTAAGGTGGGTCAAGTGTTGTTCCTTGTCATGACTGTAGATCAGGCTGTCATCGAAATAAACAAGGAATTTGCCTAGAAATGGCCTCAACACTTTGGTCATGAGTCGCATGACAGTACTCGGGGCGTTAGAAAGCCCAAATGACATGACCATTCACTCATAAAGGCCATCCTTAGTCTTAAAGGCGGTTTTCCACTCATCACCGGGGCAGATGTGGACTTGATGGTAACCACTCTTAAGGTCTATCTTTGAAAAGATAGTGGCACCAACCATCATATCAAGCATGTTATCGAGCTTTGGTATGGGAAACCGATACTTAACCGTAATCTTATTGATTGTACGGCTATCCATACACATGCGCCACGTACCATCTTTCTTAGGAGTGAGTAGGGCAGGAACGGCACACGGGCTCATGCTCTCTTGGATGAACCCTTTCTGAAGGAGCTCATTGACTTGCCAAGTCAACTCGGAGTGCTCGATCGAATTCAACCTGAAATGGGGCAGGTTTGGTAAGCTAGATCCGGGAACTAAGTCTATTGCGTGTTGGACATCACGCAGGGGAGGGAGTTCGTTTGGTAAGTCTTCAGGGAAGACATCCGTAAACTCTTTTAGGATTGGCTCAACCTCCTTGGGACACTCACTCGCTGACTCGGGAGCACTCTCTACGGTGACAACTACGTACACCACACTCTCATCTATCGATGCTTTCTCGAACTCAGAAGGACTCACAATATTAATGGATTTAGAAGATTCGCCCTTCTTTTCGACTGTGTTAGTCGATGATGTTTTGGGAGGCAAAGGGTGTAAAGTAATCTTTTTGCCCTTACGCATGAATGTGCATATGTTTGATCGACTAGAAAGAGTCACGCCCATGTCGTAGAGCCACGGCCTTCCCAAAATGATATGGCCCACATCCCTTGGCACCACATCACACCATAAGGTGTCCGAATAAGAACCTAAGTGAATCGGTACACGACACCTTTTCGACATGAGAGTGGATGAAGAATTGACCCATGCCACTTTATAAGGTCTCGGGTGGGCTTCATGTGTAAGCCCTAAGCGGCGTACTGCATGAGTTGATATTATGTTAGTACAACTACCGATATCCACGATGACCCTGCAATTCTTTTTACCAAATCTGACAAAGGTGTGGAAGATGTTCACCCTTCGCTAGTCATCCTTTTCATCCCGTTGAGGCTGTGCAAGGGCACACCTCACAACTAAAGTATGACCAATAGCATCACCCTCCTTCATCACTGGGTGTGTCAATCGTTCAATTACTTCCTCTTCAACCACTACCTCATCATCATCCTCCTCTCCCTCGATGAAGAGAGTCCTTTAGGGTTCTTTCGTAGGGCATTGGGTGGCAAAGTGTCCCATCCTATGACATTTATAGCACTTTACTTGAGAATTAACCCTTGAGGATTCTCTAGCTACACCTTTTCCCCTTTCAAACCTCGAATTGCTAGGGGCGGGTTGTGTAGGTTTGGGAGGAGGATTAAATCATCCCTCACCGGATCCTTGACCACTATATTGTGACTCAGTCCTCTTCACCACAATAGTTTTCAAGTATCGTTCAAGATCTTGCACAACGACATAGCATCTTTCAGGAGTTTCCACGGGGTGAGAAATCAACTCTTTTTGTAAATCAACTCGCAATCCGGTGCGAAATCTAGAGATAGTGATTTCAGGGTCTTCCGATACTTTTGCCCTCATCATGAACTCTTCGAATTTGGCAATGTAATCGATCACGGGCATACCACCTTGGCGTAAATTTTGCCACTGGTCGAGGAGGCGTTGGTGTTATGATAAAGGAACATACTTCTCAGTAAGTCATTCCTTCATGTCATCCCAACGAGTAATGGGAGGACAACCCGCATTTACCCTGATGCACTCAACATTGAGCCAGAAAAGTCGAGCTTGACCAGCCAATTTCATCTTAGCGAGTCTAACGCAACGGTCATCATTCATGACATACCAATCAAAGTGTTGGTTCATGTCAGAAAGCCAATCGAGGAAGACGGTAGGGTCCATTCTTTCATTGAAAGTCAGAATCTCAATTCGAATGTTCTTAAGGAGTTGAACTTTGGGGTCATAGTCATTTCTACGATGATCCCTACGGTTCCGGTTGTCTTGACGACCATTATGTTCAAAGTGAGGACACTCAGGTTCTTGGTGTTGATTTTTCAGTCCACCCATCGCTTTCAGTTGGTTGATTCGATCACGTAATCTATCATTACCAACTCCTAGGGATGTTTGAGCTTGCTTTATGATATTCAGACGTGCATTAATCGCACCCAATTCTTCTCGCGTAGCTCAAAGAGTGTTAAGAACCTCATTCGACGCCATGGTGATCACAAAGTCTATTAGGGTTCTAATATGGAATGCAATATGGACTCAAAAAGGAAAAATAATGCAATAAAATAAATATGACAAGCAAAGATGCCCAAACCTAGAAAACCTAGGGCTTTAATACCAAAACTGACGCGGGACAATGACCCTAAAATGCGGAATATGATTTTTATGCATATTTTATCGAAATTAATGAAATTAAATTAAGTTTAATCACAAAATTATCTTGGATACCTTTAGGGTTTTACAGAATTGTTGATGGGTAGATCACATGCAATCCAGGTAGGGTCCAATCCGATGCACAAGTACTTTCGAGTCGAGGCGAGATCGACCTAGAGATAGAACTCTAGCTTTTTCCAGGCTTAGGCGCTCGTCTTCGGTCAAATGTAGATTCACGGATTCCAAGTTAGGTTGTGAAAGGGATTTGCGGTTTGCATTAGGCTTATGATTTTCGGATCGGTTTATGGTTTGAAATGGGTGTTGGCTATGTTTGTATTAGGGCTTCAAAAGGGTTTTTGGGAAAGCAAGGAAACAATTAGACTAAGGTTTTAGAAAGCAATCACAGATCGAGAAATAACAAATAGAATAGAGAAGAAAACAATGGTTTTGGGAATCACTCCCTTGGCTTCACACCAAACCCATCTCAGGCAAAGATTACTCAAGCATAAGAGCATTCAAATAATCAATCAACTAACTAAAAAGTGTTTACAAGCCTCTATATATAGGCCACCAATAATTAAGTTTGAAATAAAAGTGTTCTAATACTAATAAAACACAAAAAAGGGAAGTTTCGCATAAAATCTCGTCTGAAGTTGTGTCGTAGTTCGCTCGAGCGAGGATTATCATCGTTCGCGCGATACTCACTCGCGCAACCTTAAGTGATCGCTTGCGCGACTTTAAAGTCGTCTCTGTAGCTCGCGCGCGAGGATTATCATCACTTGCGCGACTTCAAGGGCTCGCTCGCACGAGGGCTCTCTGCGGCGTTATTCTCCTGGCTATTTGTGTCCGTTTCTCCTCTGAGGCTAGGGTACTCGGGCTTTCTCTACGATTCTTCCAACGCTGATAAAAATGATGTGGTCCAAATCCGATGTCCATATATGTGGCGTCCCCGTCAATATATGACAGGGGTATGCGGACGAAGCGACTACAATTGCTAGGTCAGTTCAAGTGGCAGCTGAAGAGGCTAAGCATCTCCTCTTCAAAGGAGAAGGCTCGACAGACAAGGAGCCAAAGTTATTTATCACCTTGGAATCCCGGTTCAATTTCAGCAAACACCAACTCTAATACCCCGACTCAAGCACAAGCCAGCTCATGTGGGAAAGACATCCATACAGACATCTCACACTTTCAAAAGATACAAGTGACTAATCTGACCTCCATAAAACACACCATCGAAGTCCCACTTCCAATCTTACATATACTCATCTGCTAGAAGCATAAACAAATACTTATCATTCAAAACATGATCCTCAATAAGGAGAACTCACCAAAAACTCTTTCTATTACTTCACACCAGCACAATAAAGTGGAATACAGGCTGCAGATTTAGTGGCAATTACTGGAGACTGCAGCAGTGTGATCAAAAGCAGCTTTTTAAAAAAATGATTCACTACAAGAACAGCCGTCGGCGTAGACTACAACAGCCGTCGGCAAATCTAATCCAAGCCGTCGGCGTAAGTCAAGCATCTATGCCGACGGCGGGTGCCGTCGGTGTAGGGTATTAAATTTTTTTTTTAATTTTAAATAAATCACCCTACGCCGACGGCTTATGCCATCGGCGTAGGTTTTTAAAAAATAATTTTATATAAATACTCATACGCCGACGGCTTATGCTGTCGGCATAGGTTTTTAAAAAATAATTTTATATAAATACTCATACGCCGACGGCATAAGCCGTCAGCATAGAGTTTTTAAATTATTATTTTTGAAATTACCGTCGGCGTAGGCCTTTTTTTTTTTTTTTTTTTGGTTTTTTCTTTTTGGGGGGTCACAGATTTATTAGTGCCCATTTTAAAAATAAATAAATATATAATACAAAAATAAATAAATATAATACAAAAATAACAATGATAATAATAACCCACCAAGAGCATGCCATGATCCTTTACCTGGTAGCTGCCAAGGCTCACACTTGTGCAAGTCTATCTCCACCATAGTTCCTCAAGAAGCTGTCTCATTAGCAATCTTTTTGTAGAGATAATAGCACACCAACTCCTGATCACTAGGGTAGAACCTAAACCCTGGTGGTAGCTTGGCCTCTATGTCTCTTAGACCCAGATATGCTTTTAAAGATATAGGAAGGTAATAGATGACTAGAGAATTGAATTGAATTGAATTGAATTGAAGATATAGGGAGGTGATAGATGACTAGAGAATTGAATTGAATTGATGCGTGTAAGAACTTACTGTTGTACCAGACTTCAAAGGCCTTGAAATCCGAGCAAATCAACTTACGATGGAGAAAAGGAATACTTGAGAACCCTAATAATGAGAGATAATCCCCTATTAGAGTGAACCCTTGAAAAAAAAAATCCCCTGAAAATCTGGCACTGATTTGGAGGACCCTAAAATATGTGAGATTCGATTTTTCAAAGGTACAATGGCTAAGAGATCCCTGTGTTGGTTTGATATTGACACAAAAGGTAATATAAAGTTTGCAACCAATTGATGAGCCATAGCCAGGGATGTCCATGGGTCGGGCGGGGCCAAAGTTTTGGCTGACAAAAATAGAAACGCGATGTCGTAAGATGCGATGCAGTTGATGCAGTTGTAGCAAACCTATTCAAGGGTGTAGATCAATGCCACACTCATGCTCATTGTAGGTAAAGATGGTGTGGCCCATTTGATGAAGCTAAGTCAAAAAAAATTCCATAATATACAAAATAATTGATGTCATAATTAAGTTTCTATTATGATTTAGATATGGTTATATAAACAAAACTACATTACCTTAGTCCCAAACATGTTTTCCCAGTTACGAATTTAATTTACAGAGGGTACAAAAATAGTAAGTAAACAAAACTACATTACCTTAGTCCCAAACTCCAACTGCCCAATTGGTCGAACCGACACATTCACGTCACATCGAAGTGAACCTTCCTGCATATTCCCATTACTCACTCCCAAGTACCGAACTACCCTCTGTATCTCTGCTGCATACTCTGCAGCCTCGAGCCCACTTCTCAAATCAGGCTCAGAAACTATCCTTTCCTTTCACCGAGAGCTCTCTCTAGACCTTTGATCTGATTGCGAGGTGGGGAATGCATAATGGGGACGGGTGGGTGGGGACCCAAAAGGATTGATTAGGCTGGGTTTAGCGACTGAAGGAGTGCCATTGGGTTCAGAGGAGCTAAACCAGTCTTTAAACCATGGATCCTTCAAGTAGTCGTAGAACGAAATTGTCGTTGATATCGCAGGAGGGAGAAGATCCTTGAGTGCTTCCATGATGAGATCAAATAGTATGAAAATGCTGCCACACCAAAAAAAAGAGAGAAGAGTACAATAGTATTATCAGTATGATAATGACTCAGTAACTCACCAGTCAAAAAAAGAAAATAGAAATAGTACACAAAGACAATGAACCAGTGATAAAAATTAAAAAAAGTGAATCACAGAATCAATGATTAAAAAATACAGCAATACAGTGAACAGTGGTTTTATATATATATATATATATATATATATATATATATATATATATATATATATATATATATATATATATATATAGTAACAAAATAAACAGAATAAAAGAGAACAGGGAATTTTAGGGGTTTCATTTAGGCTTACTAGGGATTTAGGATTCTGGGACTTCAATAAGGAATAGGACACCCCCTGGATGTATCCTTTGATAGAAACCGTCAACACAGATAGGCCACCCCTTGGATGGATGAAGACCCAAAATTGCCCTATCTTACCAATTCAAAGAAAGTTCATCTGCAAAAAGTATGATCACTCAATCAATATGATTTTGAGGCTATCAAGAATAATAAATATAGTCAATGGATTGGATGGTCAGGATCATCAACCTAATTTCAATCTGTAAACAAAGAACAAGCGAAAATCATCTTTGATTGTGCTAAGCACCTGCATTCACCTTTCCATGTGTAAGAAAGTGAAACATAAGCAAATTTTTATAAATCGGTTTTTACCTTACTGATATTATGGGTAAGCAAGGAGGGATCAGAAGTGGAATTACCACTACCCAAATTATTCAGAATCTTGCTAGTTATAAACAACATTGCAAGCATGGTAAACCCATAAGCAACAGCTCCTAAAAAACCAAAAACCATGAGCCAATTATCTATATTATCAGCGTGCATAAAGATTGACCATATGGAGCTTATCTTCTCCTTCCTCCCACCCACACCTCCATTACAACTACTGCTACGACCCACCATCTTTTTACCCACAGAAAACCCATGAACTGGGCCAAGGAGTTAGTTTGGTGGGTGTGTCCATGAGATATTAGCCAAGGAGTTGGCAGGGAGAATATGATCATTGTTTCGTAAAAATTATTTACCCTTCCTAAGGCTCTTTTATCCACAGTTGACATATTTTGACGAAAGCACAAGTGGTATAAAGATGACCTGTAATTAAAAATTTACAGTAGGCCAAAAATCACTCATTGAAAGATTTGATCCATTCAAGAAGTCTAGGCTTCAAAGAATAAGAACTATGATAAAAGCTAAAAAAGTTGCATGTAAAGTTAAATATGAAATTTATGATAATTTATATGCTAGGCTAAGAACGGAAGGAGAGAGAAATCTATAAATTTGTCAAAATTAAACCAATAGGGGGTTGGTGCAGTGGCCAAGAAGTGGAGTTTCTGAGTTCATATAAACAATATGCTTTGGCAGGCAATGGAATGAGTTAGTTAAAAGGAGGTGCCCCAACTTTTGCCTGGCAGTTGCCCTCAATTAATTTTGAGTTAGTAGTGTGCGATGTGAAACCGTCATGCGCTCCATGTGATTTGAAGCCCTTGATCACAAAATCTATTTTTGTAAATGATTAAAACAATAAATGATCCACAACATCTGATTCAATGCAATCAAATATCATAAAAAGTTAAATGATACGTTGGATTTATATGGTACCATTAATTTTGCATGCTGTCTAACAACTTTGAATGGAATAATGGAGATCGATCTTCTTAATATTTTACATCAAATAGCACTCATCCAATATTACATATGTTAATAATACATTTTATTTTGAGAAATAAAACATAAACTGTAATTAAAAATTATTATAAAATTTACCAATGCATTCGCGACCACACTATTTGATGGTGTACCATCCTTGTGCGTGTATGCAATTTTGAATATATTGGCGCGACTAGGATCTACACCATCCTCTGAAGTCTGTAAAATTAAAAAATAAATACAGATATTAATATGATTTTTTTTTTTTAATCAGTAAAAGATATATATTGAAAACAGCAAGATGCTGAGGGACAATACAAAGACATGACCAAAAAAGCAGAGAAAGAAAAAACAAAAGGAGAAAATAAACAATAAAAGACCCAAAAGGGAAAAGAGAATCCATCCCCAAACCCAACCCCCAGCCCCCAGGAAGCAGTCGAGTCAACCAGGTATTCGTTTATTATAATATGAATGTGTGATGAAGATATCATATCTGTGAGTGGACTCTGATTTTATTTTATCGTCTCCTTGATCTCGGATCTGTAATGTGGAATCTACATTGAGATCGGATTCTAAATGCTTTATGAGGTGTGAGGGTTAATCATACACTCATGGGATGTTAATCACACATCTCCTTGATCTCGGATCTGCACTTTAGAATTCACAAGTGTTCAGATCCCATACATCTTTTATAAATCTCATATCTTTATCATAAATTTATATTTCATAAATGATAAACCTACGATGGAAGGACATTTCATTTATTGTTTAAATCTTTAATTTCATTAGTATTTATCTCATTCATTGAAAGCTCTCAAAATATTAGATTAGTAGTTACTGTGGTAAATCTGTGCTTCTTCTTTTAAGTAATTGCTATTTATTTTCTAAATTTTCTAACCAATCCTCGTGGGAACGATCTCGTACTCTGCACCCATTATCTACAAACTGATTCGTGCACTTGTGAGTACAACTTAATTTTCACAATAGATCTTAAATCCATGGAGGTACCATCATATTTCAAATTCTTTATTTCATGGGATAAAATTAGGTTTGAGTATAATGTGTGCCATGTGATTTCTAGCCCACTTCTTGGCATTCGTGCTACATGAAATAAAAACATTGACTACCTTATGTTACGTCGCTGGTCTCAAGATTCTGAAAGATTGATATGAAAAATGGTTGCTAATATTTGATTTAATGTGATCAATGGTTTTTAGTATGGGTTAGTCTACAATGAGTGACCGCATGACATGCACGAACTTCTAATGCATGGAATTCCGTGCATGTCATGCAATCACAGAGATGTGTGGATTGTTTTAATGCACATGATGGGTTGACACTCATTGTAGACTAACACTTTTAGTATAGGTACCATCCATTGGCACAGATAGGCATAGCCTTTGATTTAAAGTAGTTATTGGTTTTTTGCAAGTGCCCTCTAAGATAAATTAGTTGCAAATATAGATGCCCTAATAAATAAAAAAATTTATTTTGGTAACTTTGTAATAATAGGATTCACTACGTATACCGTGACACATTTAAAAGAGTACCCCAGTGGACACGTCAGGGTATAGCAAAAGCTAACTCTGTTGGTGAGCTCCAAAAAGTCAAATTACGTTACCCCTCCCCTTCAATTTCTGACCATAATGTCGTTAAAATTTGTTATTTTACAAATATATAGAGGGGTATAAAGGTCATGAAAAAAGTATTGTCGAGACCAAAAAACCCACCGACCGTCATCTCTCATTGATGCATCTCAAAGTCCCAACATGTCACCTTGTTTGAATCTTTTGTCCTTTAGATTTTGTTTTTCCTATTTATTTATATTCAATTATTATTATTATATTTTGAGGGGGAATGACTGCACATGGTGCTATACCATTTTCTTCTTGTGGCTTCCAATTCATTGAGACATCAATACCAATATATAAAGGCGGTAACAAATCAACAATACCAATATCGAAGCATGTCGATGTATCGGTGATTGACCAATTTTGATCTTTTAAAAAAAAAAAGTGATCTTAGTATCGACACATTAGTATCGACTGAGACGTATCGGTTCAACGATAAAACTAATACTTGATTTAGATATATTGCTATAATTCTCCTATGTGCGAGTTTTTCATTCAGATGTCCTAATGATTGGATGCTAGGTGGACTGATTTTGATGACAAATGACGCCACATGGCTTAAAAGTAAACAGTCACCTACGGTTCTACCTGTCTACCAACAGTGATTATGAGAACCTTCTGTATAAGTACTCTTCATGTTCTGCAGAAGGTTCTCATAATCTTATGCCACAACTTACATGTAAGAGGAAATGTATCAACCTCAAATCACTGTTGGTAGACAGGTAGAACCGTAGGTGACTGTTTACTTTTAGCCACAAGAAGAAAATGGTATAGTACCATGTGTAGTCATTCCCCACTCAAAATATAATAATAATAATTGAATATAAATAAATAGGAAAAACAAAATCTAAAGGCAAAAAGATTCAAACAAGGTGACATGTTGGGACTTTGGAGATGCATCAATGAGAGATGACGGTCGGTGGTTTTCTGGTCTCGACGATACTTTTTTCATGACCTTTATACCCCTCTATATATTTGTAAAATAACAAATTTTAAGGACATTATGGTCAGAAATTGAAGGGGAGGGGGCTCACGTAATTTGACTTTTTGGAGCTCACCAACAGAGTTAGCTTTTGCTATACCCTGACGTGTACACTGGGGTAATCTTTTAAATGTGTCACGGTATACGTAGTGAATCCTATTATTACAAAGTTACCAAAATAAATTTTTTTATTTATTAGGGCATCTATATTTGCAACTAATTTATCTTAGAGGGCACTTGCAAAAAAACCAATAACTACTTTAAATCAAAGGCTATGCCTATCCGTGCCAATGGATGGTACCTATAATAAAAGTGTTAGTCTACAATGAGTGTCAACCCATCATGTGCGTTAAAACAATCCACACATCTCTCTGATTGCATGGCATGCACGGAATTCCATGCATTAGAAGTTTGTGCATGTCATGCATGTAGACTAACCCATACTAAAAACCATTGATCACATTAAATCAAACATTAGCAACCATTTTTCATATCAATCTTTCAGAATCTTGAGACCAGCGACGTAACATAAGGTAGTTGATGTTTTTATTTCATGTAGCACGAATGCCAAGAAGTGGGCCAGAAATCACATGGCACACATTATACTCAAACCTAATTTTATCCCATAAAATAAAGAATTTGAAATATGATGGCACCTCCATGGATTTAAGATATATTGTGAAAATTAAGTTGTACTCGCAAGTGCACGAATCAGTTTGTAGATAATGGGTGCAGAGTACGAGATCGTTCCCACGAGAATTGGTTAGAAAATTTAGAAAATAAATAGCAACTACTTAAAAGAAGAAGCACAGATTTACCACAGTAACTACTAATCTAATATTTTGAGCGCTTTCAATGAATGAGATAAATACTAATGAAATTAAAGATTTAAACAATAAATGAAATGTAAGGATTGGGATACTAAACCCTTCCATCGTAGGTTTATCATTTATGAAATATAAATTTATGATAAAGATATGAGATTTATAAAAGATGTCTGGGATCTGAACACTAAAGTGCAGATCCGAGATCCGAGATCAAAGAGATGTGTGATTAACATCACATGAGTGTATGATTAACCCTCACACATCATAAAGCATTTAGAATCCGATCTCAATG
Source organism: Chloranthus sessilifolius (assembly GCA_021018995.1). Classification (NCBI taxonomy): domain Eukaryota; kingdom Viridiplantae; phylum Streptophyta; class Magnoliopsida; order Chloranthales; family Chloranthaceae; genus Chloranthus; species Chloranthus sessilifolius. Next base: position 23,953,225 of record CM037584.1, on the reverse strand, counting down.
TAGATTCCACACTACAGATCCGAGATCAAGGAGATGTGTGATTAACATCTCATGAGTGAATGATTAGCACTCACACCTCAGAAAGTGGTAGAATTTATCCTGAGATAACAGAGAATAGGATAACATCTCCATTGCAAATATTAGATCACGGGGCATGATTAGCTCCCATATCTTAGATGGCAAGAAAATGTTATCCACGATAAAATAAAATCAGAGTCACTCACAGATATGATATCTTCATCACACATTCATATTATAATAAACAAATACCTCGGATGGAATTCATTAGATCCATATCCTTAAATGAAATTAGCCACACATGATAAAAGTAAATAGCATGATTAAAAAATAAATCAACATTAACATTAAAATACTGTAAAGGGCTTTAACAATATCTACGAAAAGCTTTAATCCAAGTTTCGTACAACTCCGCCTCGAAAGTGCATAAATGAGAAACTAATATCTATCTTATGTCTAGAAGATGAATACTAAAAATTGACAAAGAAACTGGGACCAAGTGCCCTTGCAAACTCGAAAACAAAAAAATAGAAAAATGCAAGCGGAAGCAGATCCTTTCGAATCCTCATATTTTCCTTTAAATATCATCCAAACAAGGAATTCAAATTCAAATTTGAATTAGGTCGATTGATCGACTGAAGTGGTCGATCGATCGACCAGATTAAAGTTTGAATTTTGAATTTTAAATCTTTTCAGACTATGTCGATCCATCGACCTAAGAGGGTCGATAGATCAACCTAGTAAAATGGTTCGGGTCTCATGCGTGCTTTGCTTCAATGATCTAACCTCTTTTCGCTTTGCATCTTTTTGTGCTCTTTAATATATTTAATGACCAACTTGTCCTAAAACTAAAAAAAGCTTGACAAATCATGTTAGGTAGCTTTCATCGAATGACTAAATGTAGACTTTTAGGGGTGAAATATCATCATATTTCACTGCACATCACGACTCGAAACCTACACTTTGCTAATCGTCGAGCAAAGGAAAAGATAAACAAAACTGAAGAACCTAGGAAAAGTAAAGAATGTCACTTTCGTAGGGAGCACGATTGCATTTAGCATGTGCAACAAGCCTTTAAACAACTAGATGATCCCTAGTGGAGGAGTTTTGTCTCCTGAAGGTTTTCAACGAAGTTACCCACAAACTTCAAAACATTTTATATAATTGATTCATGTGAAATTTGTTATTTGATCTCATTATGTATTTTCTCCATAAACAATATGCATGCCATGTCATCCTCATTGATAATTAGTTAAGTTAAGCTAATGCTTCAATTTACAGATAAATTTCCCACCTATCTTTAGATGTGTCACGTGTGATCATCAGATCGAATTCTATTTATATGAAAATTTATCTTATTTGTGAACTGAGTAGATTTATGTTTTGATTCAAATCTCACAATAGGCGTACTCTCAAAATAGAAATTCTCTGATGATGGGTATACTTTCACACATGTGAGGGATCAATTCAAAATAAAATAAAGAAGTCTCGCATGACAGGAGAAACACGTTCTAAGTCAATGAACAAAAATAAATCTCATAAGAACAAATACTTGTATATTCTAAGCATGTCATATCAAGTGTCATAGGTATTATATATTTATTCTCCACCAAGCGATTACTAATGCAAGATCGGATCATGAAGGTCTTTTATAAGGTTGTAATGGGGCTCAGGTAAGGGCAAGAAAGAAAAGGAAGTTGGGATTCAAAGTTTCTGAGAAATTGGACAATGAATCAACTTTTGATTTTTCTATTACTCTTTCTTTTCTTTTACTTTCTCACTATTTTTCTCAACTCTCTTTTCTTTTCTCCCTCATTTTACTTCTTTTGACTTTTTGCACCTCATATTTTTCATTCTTTTTCAAATATTTCTTTTTCTTTTTCCCCTTTTCTTTTCTTTGACATACATTCTCAGTAATCACAACTTAAGACCTCTCTACTTACTCCATTTTCTCTCATTCCTCATTCCTAATTTCTCATAAATAAGCAGAGTAAAATTGGTGAAGGATTAGAAGTTAATGTGGCTTATTAAGGAATTTTTAAAAGTAATTTTTTCAAATGAGCTCAAAGGGGTACTAGCATAACAAATTTATATGAGGTGGGACATTTTAGACACAATCGAGCCAAAGATGGCCTCCAATCACGTCCTCAAAAGATAGTAACTCTGCCTATTTGTCTTGAACAAACATATAGTACGTTCTAGCACAATGATTTAATATAATACAAAGTCACAAGTCAAACAACATGTATGAGATTATACAAAAATAATTCGTATTCAAAGATAACTTCGAATTTATCTAAACTCTCATCAAAGACGTGAAATTAGCTCTAAAGCTCACCGGGTTTTAATCTCCACTAAGATCTTACAGTTCACAATTTTAGATAAGTTTTCATGATTGTAGCTTTTTGAACTGAGTCAAACACCATAACTTCTAAGAGTGAGTTTAAATTTTTATGTCAATTTCCACCTTAACTTTTCTCTCCTAATAGCAATAAAAAAAAATGGCATTTAATATTCTTTCGGTGAGATTTCATAATTTATCAATTTTAAATTTCACATTTCAACCATATAAAATTTTATCGAGAGGATCTTCAAAGTGAATCAGTCGATCGATCGACAAGATCAGTCGATTGATCAACTAATTCCGAAATATTATTATTATTTTATTTTTTTTTAATGTTTACACAAATCATAAACTAAACGAATAACGCATTACCACCCCCAAACCTAATTTGTACAATGTCCTCATTGGACCAAAATTAAGGGGTACGCCCAAACCTGCAATCAGAGTACTCATAGACCAAAATAGCAAAGGAAGTGACAAACATTAGTGAAACTAAAAGGAAATTTATGAAGGAAATACTGTAAATTACACTTATTGAAAACATAAAATATGAAATCCTAAATCTGCCTAAAATAAGAAAATATGCAGAATTAAAAATAAACCCTAAAATTCATAAGACATCCTAAATTTACTCAAACATTCTAAAAACTTTCAATTTTTTTTTCTCCCAAGCATCCGTTTCAGTTCCTAACCCTGGCTTTGGTTGTGGAAAAGCGAAATTCCACATCGCTTTGGTGAGACTCTCTGGATTCGAGGAATCAGGAGTCACATCAGGGGGCGGCGGGGTTGATGGGTTGGTCATGCTACTTGTGGCCAGATCCTGAAGTGTAGGAGCCGGATACAACTTTGCCCACGTTTCAGTAGGTATGAGATCAATAATCTCTTTCGGGATTGATTTTGGAATGAATGCCGCTAACAGAGTTGGTGGTGGTAATGAGGAAGAGGAAGGGTGGGTGACGGTGATTTGGTGATTGGAGATTGGGAAGGAATCGAATCCAGATCAATCATTTCTACATCACTTGGTAGGCTTGGCGTGGGCTTGATTGATCTATCGGTTCTCTTCCTTGCTGGCTCATCACAAATCTGAAGAGGCATGGGATTAAGATCTACCATATTGATGTTGGGGAGATCAAATGAAGTTTGTGATGCGCTAGACCTTTCCCTTTTTCTTGACGTTTCTTTCATCTTCCTTAAAGTTTCCCTTGTATAATAGGTTCTTCCGGCCATTAATATTTTATGAAATTGAGGAGATGAATTTATGATTTATAGACAAAATTTTCAGGGTGTTTGAAATAAATAGAGTGAGAGTTTGAGAGTTTCTAAAAGAGTCCTACGAAGGAAAGAAGAGAGTCCTAAAATATTAGACTGCTAAAATCAAAAGATTTAGGACGAATTTTTTTTTTTTTCGAAAAACGTATCAGTCGATTGATCGACTAAAGTGGCCAATCACACGATCAATCCACGTATTTTATTTTTTTATTTTTTTATAATGTTATTTTCGGAACCTGATCAGTCGATTGATCGACTTCAATGGTCGATGGATCGAATTTGACAGTCAACATGAGTTGACTTTATATAACCGCGATTGATCAGCCATGGGAGTCGATTAATCGATTAGTTAATCCAAACAGACACACTAATCTAAAGTAATTTTATTTTGATTTTTTATTTTTTTTACAAAACCTAATCCTACACAGACTGAAAAACAGAAATCCTAAAAAAAAAATTCTAAAACTGAAAACTAGCAGAACAGATGCAAAAAGAAATTCTAATCCTAATCATCTTCTTCTTCTTCCGCCTACCTTGTACGAGCCCTCATCTCGTCATAGCCATCGGGCCACAAATGTTGGCCCAACTGATACATAAATGCTCGATCAAATCAGCTACGACGGAGAGTTTGATTATACAGCCGGTGTTGTTCATCGATCAAGGAGTTGATCTGAGCTTGCATGATTTCGAGGAAGAGAGTCCTAAAATATTAGACTGCTAAAATCAAAAGATTTTGGACGAATTTTTTATTATTTTTTTTCGAAAAACGTATCAGTCGATTGATCGACTAAAGTGACCGATCACACGATCAATCCACGTATTTTTTATAATGTTATTTTCGGAACCTGATCAGTCAATTGATCGACTTCAATGGTCGATGGATCGAATTTGACAGTCAACATGAGTTGACTTTATATAACCGCGATTGATCGACCATGTGAGTCGATTAATCGATTAGTTAATCCAAACAGACACTAATCTAAAGAAATTTAATTTTGATTTTTTTTTTTTTTACAAAACCTAATCCTACACAGACTGAAAAACAGAAATCCTAAAAAACAAATTCTAAAACTAAAACCTAGCAGAACAGATGCAAAAAGAAATTTTAATCCTAATCATCTTCTTCTTCCGCCTACCTTGTACAAGCCCTCATCTCGTCATAGCCATCGGGCCACAAATGTTGGCCCAACTGATGCATAAATGTCCGATCAAATCAGCTACGACGGAGAGTTTGATTATCAGCTACGACGGAGAGTTTGATTGTACTGCCGCTATTGTTCATCGATCAAGGAGTTGATCTGAGCTTGCATGGTTTCAAGGGAAACTCCCTCATTGCGGGCTAGTTCTAGCTCTGGCTCTGGGCGAGGTCTTCTTGACACACTTGACAGCGTTGACGAGCAGGAGGAGCAGGCTGTGCATCAATATTCCCCAACTTACGCATACTTCGATTCCACTGCGTCGGCCCATAGCGATAAAACTGCAAGTTCCTAATATTATCATCAAGATAAAAAGGGAAACCAAGATAATGCAAGAGTTGCATCACCAGGTGGGGAAAATAGATGAGTGCGGAATCGCCAGTAGGGGGTTTACAATCTCATCATGACATCGCCACATCGAATCATGCAAAAATCACGGAATATTGAGCCATGGTCGTTTGTAGTCACCATACAACGCCTTCACCCGAGGTCCAGTTCTTTCTGATGCATGTCCTCGTGAGCAAAGACTACAAGAAACGACAATGTCCCATAACAAAATGTCGCTGGGGAGAGCCGATCGTTTAGTCGCAAGTCCTCTTGATGCATATACGCCATTGCACATATCATCAATCATTGGTCCTTGCTCAACATCAATTTCTTCGCCAAGTTGGTGGTTCAAAGGTCGCTCAGTAAGAATGTTAAAAATAGCTGCGATTGTATCCGGGTAAATGCTTCTCTTCCAGCCGTCAATGGAGACAGCAACATCAAGTTCTTCGCCAAGTTGGTGGTTCAAAGGTCGCTCAGTAAGGATGTTAAAAATAGCTGCGATTGTATCCGGATAAATGCTTCTCTTCCAGCCGTCAATGGAGACAGTGAAATGGGCATCTTCATTTGTCTCGTCCGATGCATTCTCCCACTGCATATTTTGATAAAACAGGCGGACTACCCGCTCGGAGACGTTGATTTCCGGTGGCATCATCAGAAAGTGAAGATTAAGAGCAGCAATGTACGCGAGTGAAACCGCGCATTCGGGCATCGCTTGGAATGTCGGCAGAACGTACACATACTCAGATGAAATCTCTTTTGTGGCAAAACGACCTTTTGGTGATTCTCGAAAAACTACTTCTGGACACTGAGGAAGTCTTGCAGAGGAGGATGACGCCATTTCAGATAATGTTGGAGAAAATCAGAGAAGTTTGGAGAAGACTAGGAATGTTCGAGAGAATGAGGAAGAGAAAGGACGGTCTATCCTTTAAATAAACACAGCCACCTCTCCACTCTCGGGCGCAATGTATAAGTCGATCGATCGAGGTGTATACATCGATTGATCGACCCAGACATCGGAAAGACGCGACATTAAGATGCACCTTTTTAAGCGTTGTCGATCAATCGACCCTGTTTGGTCGATTGATCGACACTGACATGCAACGTTTCCCCATGCGTTGGAACAGTGCATTCACAAGCGTGCACTAACTTTTGATTAAGTCGATCGATCGACATATACACGTCGATTGATCGACAATACAGACACAGCCAGAAAAATGTTGCGGTGCATAAATGCCCACAATTAATGTTGATTGATCAACAAAACTTGGTCGATCAATCGACCATCGTGTCCTTGTCGATCGATCGATCTCCTAAATTTTTTTATTTATTTTTAGATGTTTCGTACACTTGGGTTGCCTCCCAAGAATCGCTAAATTTAATGTCGCTAGCCCGACATTCCAGATCTATCGATTTTTATCCCGATTGATTGGGATTCCTTAACACAATTTCATCAAAATTTTCAATGAAATTTTCCAAAAACGGTTTTACCCGTTGCCCATTAACTCGAAACTCACTTTCATTTCGAAGGTTGCATAATTCAATTGCTCCATTTGGAAATATCCGATTTACCCGGAATGGACCGCTCCATCAGGTTTTGAGCTTTCCTGGAAACAAATGGAGTCTTGAGTTATATAACAATACCTTCTGTCCCACAGTGAATGATTTTCTGAAAATAAACTGGTCATGAACACACTTCATACGATCTTTGTAAGATCTTGCACAATTATATGCATCAGCTCTTACTTCCTCCAACTCTATAATTTCTAGACTTCGCTTCTCACCAGTTTTCTTCAGGTCAGAATTCAGAGACTTGACAGCCAATAGGCCCGGTATTCCAATTCAACAAGTAAATGACAACCTTTACCAAAGACCATCCTATAGGGGGACATCCCGATGGGAGCCTTGAACGTTGCCCGCTATGCCTAGAGTGCGTCATTTAATTTCAACGACCAATCTTTCGAACTAGGCTTTACTGTTTTTTTCTAAAATGCGTTTGATTTTCCGATTCGAAACCTCGACTTATCCACTCGTTTGTGGATGGTACGGTGTAGCCACTTTGTGCATGATCCCATAACTTTTCATTAGCTAAGCAAAATTTTATTGTAAAAGTGCTTTCCGCCATCGCTAATAATAGCGCATGGAGTACCGAATCTTGGAAATATCTCATTTTTAAGAAATTTAACAACCACTCTGTGATCGTTGGTTTTACAGGCCATTGCTTCAACCCATTTTGAAACATAATCCACTGCAACCAGGATGTATAAATTTCCAAAAGAATTCGGGAGTGGGCCCATGAAGTCTATTCCCCATACATCGAACACTTCAACCTCTAGAATTGGATTTAAGGGCAACATATTTCTCTTTGAAATTTTGCCTAACATTTGACAGCTACTACATGAAATGCAGTGTTGGTGACAGTCTTTAAAAATTGTTGGCCAATAAAATTCACACTAAAGAATCTTAGTCGTAGTCTTCCTTGAGCTAAAATGTCCTCCACAAGACAACTCATGACAGAATGAAATATTTTTTGACTGCTCATGTTCCGGAATGCATCTTCTGATAATTTGATCAACATAATATTTAAACAGGTACGGATCCTCGAAAAAATAATGCTTAGCTCGTGCTAAAAAAACGGCTCTCATTCTTATTCCAATGCTTAGGGATCTGATCTGTCACCAAATAGTTGACCAGATCCGCATACCACGGTAAATGTTCAACAGCAAGCAATGGTTCATCAGGAAAATTTTCCAAAATCAAAATTAGATCATCACATGTTTTAACAATGATTCGAGAAAAATGGTCAGCTACAACATTTTCTGACCCCTTTTTCTCTTTTATTTCCATATCGAACTCTTGTAAAAGTAAAATCCATCAGAATAAACAGGCTTTTGCATCCCTCTTCGCAAAGAGGTAGCGAAGGGCCGCATGATCAGTAAACAATACAACTTTTGATCCCAACAAATAAGATCGAAATTTATCCAACGCAAAGACTACAGCTAAGAGTTCCTTTTCTGTAGTGGAATAATTCAATTGGGTATTATTGAGAGTGCGACTCGCATAGTAGATGACATGCGATACTTTCTCTACCCTTTGCCCTAGAACAACTCCAATTGCATAATTTGATGCGGCACACATGATCTCGAATGGGAGCATCCAATCTGGGGCTTGGATTATAGGTGCTTTTGACCAATTCTGTCTTGATAATTTCAAAGGCATTTAGGCACTTTTCATCAAAAATGAATGAGGCATCTTTAGCCAGCAGATTACACAATGGTCTCACAATTTTGCTGAAATCCTTTATGAAACATCGATAAAAATCGGCGTGTCCAAAGAAAGACCTTACTTTTCCGACTATTCTAGGTGGTGGAAGGTTTGAAATCATATCTACTTTTGCCTTGTCCACCTCAATGCCTCGCAATGATATAATGTGTCCCAAAACAATACCATTTTGTATCATGAAATGACACTTTTCCTAATTCAAAATAAGGTTTTTCTCCTGACATCTTGCAAGAACAAGGGATAAATGGTGCAAACAATCACTAAAATTGTCTTCGTAAATAGAGAAATCATCCATGAAGACCTCTAGGAACCTTTCCACCATATCTGAGAGTATACTCAGCATACATCTTTGGAATGTAGCTGGAGCATTGCAAAGTCCGAATGGCATCCTTTGATAAGAAAATGTTCCAAAGGGACATGTAAATGTAGTCTTTTCCTGATCTTCCGGTGTAATAACTATCTGATTATATTCATAATAGCCATCAAGGAAACAATAGTATTGATGCCCAGCCAATCTCTCGAGCATATGATCAATGAATGGGAGGGGAAAGTGATCATTTCTGATCATTGAGTTCAACTTTCTGTAGTCGATACACTCTCCAACCAGTTTGAACCTTAATTGGTACCAGTTCATTTTCCACATTTGTTACCACAGTCACTCCAGACTTTTTGGGCACCACTTGTGTCGGGCTCACCCATTTGCTATCGAAAATTGGATATATAATCCCAGCATCAAGCAGCTTAATAACCTCTTTTCTCACGTCTTGCATTATTGGATTCAATCTGCGTTGCGGTTCTCTAGAGGGTTTAGCGCTTTCTTCCAAATGAATTCGGTGCATACACACCGTTGGGCTAATTCCCTTAATGTCTTTGATAGACCACCCGATTGCACTTTAATGTGGTCTTGGAGTACTTCAATGAGCTGTTCTTCTTGATCCTCATTCAAATTTGCAGAAATAATCATTGAATCAGTTTCATTTGTACCCAAGTATGCATATTTCAAATCTACAGAGAGAGGTTTTAGTTCCTGCTTTGATTTCTCTTCTTTTGATTCTTCTCGTCTTTCTTCCTCCTTTTCCTCGCCTTTCAGTTGACATTCGTTTTCTCCCAAGATTGGTGTTGAGTCTAACATTTGATTAACTTCGTGTATCACCTGATCCACATCGAAGTCTTTACAAAAATATGCTAGACAGGCCTTTAAAGGATCCTCATATTCTGAAGCGAAATAAAAATTTCTCTTCCACAATATTATCAATCATACAAACTTGTGCATGTTCCTCATCTTCAATAGGTTGTCTTGCAATGTGAAAGACATTCAATTCCACAGTCATGTTCCCGAATGACAGATTCATTATCTCATTTCGGCAATTAATTAGCGCATTCGATGTTGCTAGGAATGGTCTTCCTAAAATTATCGGAACATTATTTCTGTGTTTAGGAATGAGTTCTGTGTGCAAGACAACAAAATCAACTGGGAAGTAGAAAGTATCTACATTGATAAGGGCATCCTCGACTATTCTCCAAGGAATCTTAATTGACCTATCTGCGAGTTGAAGGGTCATGGCTGTGGGTTTAAGTTCCGCCAGCTCAAGTTCCTTGTACACAAAGTATGACAACAGATTGACACTTGCTCCAAGATCTAGAAGTGTTTGATCAATGTGATTCTCTCCTGTAATGATTGAAATTATAGGACATCCAGGGTCCTTGTATTTAATCGGAAGTCTCACCTGCAATACTGAGCTTACCTGCTCTGCTAAGAAGGCATTCTTCGGAACATTAGTCTTCCTCTTGATCGTGACTAAATCCTTTAGAAATTTCGCATATGCCGGTACTTGCCGAATGGCATCTTGGAAGGGGATATTTATCTTCAGTTGCTTGAACATTTCAATGATCCCTTCTTGATCACGATTTTTCTTCGATCCCATTAGCCTTTGAGGATATGGAGCTTTGGGCACGAAACTTTTTTCTTTCTCATTTTTTTCTTCAATCTTTTTCGACTTCCTCATCCATCTCAATTTCGTCTTCAGGTTCAGGCTTCTCATCTTCTTCTGGCATTTCACTTTGTTGTCGATCTGCTTTCCAGATCTCAATGTAGTGATTGCCTTGATCTGTTGTTAACTTTCTTCCTAAGATGAGGTTGAGGCATGCTCAATAGCCATCTGCCCTCTCGGATTCGAAATTGGTTGGCTCGGGAATGATCCTCTCTCTCGCAGAGGAAAGTTACCAATTGCCCAATTTGCGTTTTTATCCTTGAGATTGAAGAGGTATTGGACTGGATGAACTTCCACATATCCTCACTCTGAGGATATTGATTTTGAGACTGACGTGGTGTAACATTTCCTTGTTGATTATTGAATCTCGGTGGTGGGAAATTTTGTGCGAAACCAGGTTGACTCATGAGTTGTTGTGCGGGTTGGTTCTAACATCCGGACGTTGGTTGTGAAAATTGGTAATTCTGATTCGATTACCTAGGTTGCACACTTTGATTTTGATTCTGGTGAAATTGGTTTCCACCTCCATAGTGTTGTTGTTAGAATTGCCCTTGACCAAACTGTTGTTATGGTCCCTGATTGAAATTTTGATTTTTGTAGAAATTCATCCCTTGACCTCTGCCTTGAGGTCTTTGATTCCCCTGTTTCCATGAGAAATTCTGATGGCATTTCCAACTGTTCGGATTGTTTTCATTGAAAATATTTATCTGATTTCGACCATAAGTGTTCAATGCGTTCAATTGCTCACTAGGGTCTTCTGAGTAATTCTACATTGACGGGCAACCGTCGGATGTGTGCATTGGACTTGCACAATATGAGCACGGATCTGGTTGCACGTTTACAACACTCACGTTTTTCTTCAATTTTAATTCCTCAACTTGTTGAGTGAGGAAATCTATTTTTGTCATTAGATCTGGTGTTTCTTTCACCACATACAATCCTCCTTTCTTTGTTGAGCTTCCTGCTTGATTTCGATTCTTGTTTGGTTGGTCTCGAGTCTTCGAGAAGTCTCATTGCTGTGAATCTTCGGCTAACTTTTTCAAAAATTCATAGGATTCAGATTCCCTCGGTCCCAAGAATCCTCCACTGTTCATTGATTCAATTAAATGCCGATTGGCCTAATCAAGTCCGTTGTAAAAACATTGGACCAATCTCCATTTTGAGAATCTATGGTGCGGGAACTTTAATAGAATATCCATGAATCTATCCTAAGCGTCATAGAATCTCTCATCCTCTTCTTGTGTAAAATCAGTGGTTTCACGTCTTAAGGCATTTGTCTTAGCCATGCGAAAGAACTTTGACAAAAATTTCTTAACCATCTGATCTCAGGTAGTGATGGATCCAGCTGACAAGGAATTTAACTAGGCTTTAACCTTATACTTTATGGAGAAAGGAAATAAACGTAATCTCACAGATTCCTCACTGAAGTTTTGATACATTGATGAACAGACTTCAACGAAGTCTTTGATGTGCTGGTGTGGATCTTCTCTATCCATGCCGTGAAAGATTCGAAGGATTTGAATCACATTTATACGAATTTCAAATCTACCACTAGGTGTGGCAGGATATATGATGCAAGACGGGGTATTTGTGGTTATAGGAGCAAATAACTCTCTCTGAGTTAGTTCCTCCTCATTTTCATTTGGGTGGATTTCACAATCGTTTGCATTCATTTCAAATTGAATTAATGTTTCAGTTCTAGCTTCTCGCCCTGTTCTAATTTCTTTCTGATTCGAACGACAAGTTCGCTCAATCTCAGAAGTAAAAGGTTCTAAAGATTTATCTTTAGAGGACCTCGTGTGCATAAACAGGCTGCACAGGTTTTGCTTTCATGAATTTTTTGTTCGATTGATCGACTGTTTAGGTCGATTGATCGAGAAAAATAAAATTTGAAATTTGAAGTTTTTTTTTTTATATAATTCGATTGATCAACTGTTTAAGTCGATCGATCGCTCAAGAGACAGTCTTCGATTGATCAAGGGTTTAGGTTGATCGATCGAGAATTCAAAATTTGAATTTTTGAAAAAAAAAAAAAATTTAATTCCAAAAATCCAAAGATTACAAAGGATATTTTTGCGAATTTTTTGGAGTCGATTGATCGACTGTTTAGGTCAATCGATCGATACTCAAAAGTTTACTTTTTTTTTCTATATATATATATATTGTGTGGTCGATTGTTCGACTGTTAAGGTCGATCGATCACAACTCAAAAGTTTTCAATGTTTTTTTTTAATTAGCAAAGTTACTGAGTTTAATCCTACAAAAATTCTTAAAATTAATTTTTCATTTCCCAAAATTTTTTAATTTTTTACACTCAAATTCTCGACAGCGGCGCCAAAAAATTGGTTTGAAACTTAAGTTGTACTTGCAAGTGCACAAATCAGTTTGTAAATAAGAGGTGCTGAGTATGAGATCATTCCCACGAGAATTGGTTAGAAAATTTAGAAAAGAAATAGCAACTAATTAAAAGAACAAGCACAAATTTACCACAGTAACTACTAATCTAATATTTTGAGAGCTTTCGATAAATGAGATAAATACTAATGAAATTAAAGATTTAAACAATAAATGAAAGGTAAGGATTGAGATGCTAAATCCTTCCATCGTAGGTTTATCATTTATGAAATATAAATTTATGATGAAGGTATGAGATTTATAAAAAAATGTCTGGGATCTGAACACCTGTGAATTCTAAAGAGCAAATCTGAGATCAAGGAGATGTGTAATTAACATCCCATGAGTGTATGATTAACGCTCACAGCTCAGAAAGTGGTAGAATTTATCCTGAGATAACAGATAATAGGATAACATCTTCATTGGAAATCTGAGATCACGAGGCATGATTAGCTCCCATATCTCAGATGGCAAGGAAATGTTATACATGACAATAAAATCAGAGTCCACTCACAGATATGATATTTTCATCACACATTCACATTATAATAAACGAATACCTCGGATGGAATTCATTAGATCTCTATCCATAAATGAAATTAGCCACACATGATAAAAGTAAATAGCATAATTGAAAAATAAATCAACATTAACATTAAAATACCGTAAAGGGCTTTAACAACATCCACTAAAAGCTTTAATCCAAATTTCGTACAACTCCGCCTCGAAAGTGCATAAATGAGAAACTAATATCTATCTTATGTCTAGAAGATGAATACTAAAAACTGACAAGGAAACTAAGACCAAGCGCCCTTGCAAACTCGAAAACAGAAAAATAGAAAAATGCAATCGGAAGCAGATCCTTTCGAATCCTCAAATTTTCCTTTAAATATCATCCAAACCAGGAATTCAAATTCAAATTTGAATTAGGTCGATTGATCGACTGAAGTGGTCGATCGATATCGATCGACCAGATTAAAGTTCGAATTTTGAATTTTAAATCTTTTCAAACTATGTCGATCCATCAACCTAAGAGGGTCGATCGATCGACCTAGTAAAATGGTTCGGGTCTGATGCGTGCTTTGCTTCAATAATCCAATCTCTTTTCGCTTTGCATCCTTTTATGCTCCCTAATACATTTAATGACCAATTTGTCTTAAAACTAAAAAAAACTTTACAAATCATGCTAGACAGCTTTCATCAGATGACTAAATATAGACTTTTAGGGGTAAAATACCATCATATTTCATTGCACATCAAGATCCATTGTGTTGAATATTGGAATGAAAAACAATCACCATCATCTGAGTTAACACGATCAACGATTCAAAGTATAGGCACCCACTATAAATCTTAAGCACGAAGAGGTATTCTAAATCAAATGATGAATATTATTTTTCATCGCAATCTTTCATACAAAAGATCTTGATATCATGGCCGGGAGTACGATTAGATGATCAATTATCTAATTTATATGCCACCCATCTAAAGAAATATACCAAAACGTCATACGACACACATTATATACTCAAACTTTTTTTAGGCTACTTTTTGGGATGTGTCACATGAAAAACAAACTTCTGGTCTAATGGTACACTTATGATCTCAAGATTTATTGTTTCCACATCGTCTGATTCAAAATGGTCAATATTTTTTTGTGTGTAGGTGCCGTCAAAGATTCGGTGGTGGGTGCAAATAAAGGTTCTCTCATCTTTTACCAGAGAAAGATGATATAAATTTGCTGCTGAACGAGGGAGCACAGGGTACCTATGCTATTACGTACAAATTGGAGGTTAAATATAAACATGAATCAAATTATTTATTGAAGACACATTTGGCTCAGCGAGTCATGAAAAATGATCCCATGGCTCTACCAATCATTGGATGCATGTCACATCAAGTTGATTTAAAAAAGTCAACTTCATGTCATGCAGCCAATAAGTACTCGAGTCATGGTCTTATATGCCCCATGACTCACTCATATAATCATTTCTATATATATATATATATATATATATATATATATATATATATATAATTACCTAGAAATTCAAAATAAACTGAAATATGTTTCGAAGAGAAAAAGGACTGGCTTTTTAGTCTTGTGCTTGTCCCTTTTATCTAAATTTTTAGAGGTTTTCTTGGGTTCAAAGATTCAAGAGCAGTTCTCTCTCAGCTCAGTTCAACCTATGCGTAAAAAAACAAAAAAAAAACTAACATTGGGATTACATCATAATTCATCCCAAACTATACAATGGAACTTATTCTCATGTAGTTTATTCTCATACAAGAGGGAGATTACATATGCATTTAGTGAATGAAGCAGCAATCGATAGGCGACAACATGTGTCAAAATATCGCCCGGTATACGTATCATTCGGTAGGTATCGATACCCCACTACAAAAAATAAGACTATTAGGGGCAGCAAAAATTGTCGCTATTAACAAAAATTTTGCCACTGTTTGTCCCGTTGCTTTTGAAAAAACAAGGTATTTTATTAATAGCGGCACTTTTGGCTGTCGCTAATAGTCTTATTTTTTATAGTGCCCGTAGGCTCCAGTACTATACATTGACATGTCAATGCATCATCCCATACGATCAATATATCGGTTGTATCAAATGATACATTGAAAAAGTCAAAATCTCGGATGATACATTGACCGTATCGTCCGGGATTTTGAACTTTTCAGGTGGTGCTTTTTTGAAAAAAAAATTGGGCCACAAAGTGACCCGAGAGGAGCGTCTCTATGCTCTCGTCTTTTTTCTCTTATATTCTCTCTAGGCAAAATTTTCTCTCCCTTATCCTTAGGGCTGCAACAGAGCCGAGCCAGCTCGGCTCAGCCCGACAAATAAGAGCTTTTCTCTTTAGAGCTCGGCTCTCGAGCCGAGCTGAGCCAGCCAGTTTGTAGCTCGAATGAAAAGAGTTGAGCTAGAGCTAAGGCCGGCTCGGCCCGACTCGGCTCTATGGCTCGATTAAAATTTTTATAATATATATATATATATATAACTTAGATGTCTATTCCTCTCTCAAAAAAAATAAAATAAAAATTAGAAGTCTATTTTACCCACCCTTCAACTAATGGGTACTTTGAAGGGTAAATTGGTACTTTTGCCACCCACCACACTTGCCCTAATTTCATTAGATATATATAATATTATATAGTCCAACAGGCAACAGCAACTAACCCATTGTTTCTCTCAACTCTCAAGTTCTCACGCAGTGATGTAGACAACATACCACTGCCTTGCAAGTCTCTATGTTCTCTCTTGCATCCATCTTCTTCACTCTCTTATCTTCTCAACTCTCACACTGCTCGGCTGCCTCCTACAACTCTCATCTTCTTCTAATACAGGCATACGGCTGCTAGGCTGCAACTGAAGCGGCTGCCTCCTGCAACTCTCCATCTTCGCTAGGGCTGCAACTAAAGCGGCTGCCTCCTGCAACTCTCCATCTTCTTCTCATACGGGTCGGCTGCCTCTACCTCTGGTCCTCTACGACTGCTAGGGTTACAACTCAACTCCATCTTCTTCACTCTTGTTAAAGCTCTCTCAAGTTTTCACGCATACCGGCATTTGGATCGTACAACTCAATCGGAAGGGAGATCGCCGGATAAGCAATCAACATTAACCCATTGGTATCGCTTCCTTTATTTATTTTAGAATAAGAGCATAATATTTCTTCATAATATTAAGATTATGGCTGATTTAAATTAGGATTCTTGCATAATATTTAAATTAGGATTTGAATTTTTTTTAGAAATTAAGGCTGATTTAATTAGGATTCTTGCATAATATCTCTTCAAATTAAGGCTAATTTTAAAAAAATTGAAATTAGGGATGCGACAAATTAGGGCTTTTTGCATAATATTTTATCAAATTATGGCTAATTTATAAAAAAAATAAAATTAGGGTTACTTTAAATTAGGATTTTTTTATTTTAAATTAAGGTTATTTTAAATACTTTTAATTAGACTGTTTTAAATTAAGGTTGTTTTAATTATTATTTTTAAATCATGAAAAAAAGTCAAATCTTAGACCCTAACATGTCTGACAAGGAGACCTCCCAATCATTGATGCCTCCTCCTCGACCTCCTTGTCAATGCCCCTTACCCTCTCCTAGTCTATCTTCTGCTCCTGCCTCCGATTCCACTTCTTCATCTAGTTTTATCATGGATGTGGATGCGGATACAAATGCGGATGGGAATGATCTAGATGAACCAGACCCCAAACGTAGGTGTGTAACAACTTCATCTGTCTTGGATAGTTTTGAAAAAATAATTATAGATGGAGTTCAAAAGGTAAGATGTATTTATTGTAAAAAAACATACAAACTTCAAAAATCAGGTGAAACTACTACCCTAAAACGACACATTGAAGCTTGCCCAAGCAATCCAAAGCGTTAAAAAGTACAAGTTATATCTTTTCCTAGTATTAATCATATACTCGAAAGGTTAAAAATTACCCAAGAACAAGCGAGAGAACTTTTTGCAAGAATGATAGTCTTGCATGAATATCCATTTGATATTATTTCTCATATAGGTTTTATTGTTTTTTATCAATATATGCAAACTTTATTTAAAATGGCGTCACGTACAACAATAAAGAAAGATTGTATAGCATTACATAAAAAAGAACAAAGTAAACTAATGAACTCATTTGAACAACCAAGATTGTATAGCATTAGTCTAACATCTGATATATGGCCTTCCAACCAAGATCTTGGTTATCTAGCTATTACTGCACATTTTATTGACTCCAATTGGACCATGCAAAAACAAATTACTAATTTTTGTGTAATTTCTTCACCCCACACAGGGATTAATATTGTTGATCATATTATAGCTTGTCTTATAAAATGGAAAATTCAAAATAAAATAGCATGTATTACTCTAAATAATGTCGGAAATAATAATACTCTCCAAAAATCAATTAAAACTCACTTAGTTCGAAAAGAATTTCTTCCATTGAGTGGTGAATTATTCCATGTTCGTTGCTCTGCTCATATTTTAAATCTTATTGTGGAAGAAGGATTAAAAATTATTAAACCAGCTATTGACAATATTCGAGAGTGTAAAGTTCGTAAAATCATCACCATCTCGAAAACAAAAATTTGAAGAGGTTGTTAATCTTTTAGGGATACCAAATAAAAAAGGATTATGTTTAGATTTAAGTGAAG
Organism: Chloranthus sessilifolius; assembly: GCA_021018995.1. Lineage (NCBI taxonomy): Eukaryota > Viridiplantae > Streptophyta > Magnoliopsida > Chloranthales > Chloranthaceae > Chloranthus > Chloranthus sessilifolius. The sequence goes on along the minus strand of CM037584.1, from coordinate 23,935,230 downwards.
AAGTTAAAATTGAATAAAAAAAAAAATATGATGATAATCAATTTTGTAGATCTATTACTATAAGTATGCAAGATAAATTTGATAAATATTGGGCGGCTTGCCCTACGATTTTACAATTTGCCGTGATTTTTTATCCTCAATTGAAGGTTGACTTTTTAGAATATCCGATAGAAGAACTATATGGAGAACAAGGGAGGGTACGTATAACAAAGTTGATGGGATCTGTTAAAAATATTTATAAAGAGTATGCCGTTAAATATTGTAAGTCTAATAGGACATATGAGGGTAATATAATTTCTGAGAGTGTTAGTGTTACAAAATCTAATGTTGGGGGAGATAAATACTTAAAGTGGAAACAACAAAGAAATAAAACTAACACATATATTAATAATGTAAAATCAAAGTTAGATATTTATTTAGAAGAGTCACAAGTCCCTGGGTGTAATGATTTTGATGTTTTGTGTTGGTGGAAAGCTAATTTCACCGCATGGCCAATTTTGTCGACAATGGATCGTGATATTTTAGCAATTCCTGCAACAACAGTTGCTTCAAAATCGGCTTTTAGTACAGGAGGTAGGGTAGTTGATCAATTTAGGAGTAGTTTACTTCCAGAGACTGTAGAACTTTTAATTGGTACATAAGATTGGATTCGTTCTGAGTTAGGTATTGACTTGTCAATAGTGACAGATCCAGAAATTGAGGCGATATGAGAAATTAGTTGGTTATGAAAACTAATATATTATTATTTTTTAAAATTATTTTTCAAGTTTTTTTATTAGAGGTGTATTAAAAAAAAAAAAATTATAAAATTTTATTTATAGTTTCTATGCATTGATAAGGCTGGCTTAATAGAACAATTATATGTATTGTCTTACCATTCACCAGTTAAATATGCAAGAGAAAAGTAATATAATTGAGATGTCAATCTGTTATGCATGGCTCTTAAATTGAAGTGATTCTCAATATCACCCCCGTTTGAGAGTAAACAGAGATGACTAGTGAGTCAAATCAAACTAGTGAAGCCATATCTATCCTTTTATATTTAAAAATAATAATTAGTATTTTCATCTATCATATTTTTCATCTTGACTTATATATTTTATCAAGGGAATACAATAGTTATAAAACATATTTCAAAAGCTCAAATTATTATTATAAAAATATATTTTATTTTTCGTAAATTTTTTAAAAAGTTATGCACTCAACTGGCTTCACTCAATCGATCCGATTTCATCAATGTTCATCATGCTATATGGGTTTGAGAAAAATCTCAAACCCACTACCCACTGCTTCGCAATCAAATTAACCAACAAGGAGATACAAATCAGATGATAAGTGTAATTCAAAAGAATATCTACTAAAAAGGTACACAATTTATATTTTGAGTTCAACTTCACATATATATCGTTTATTTATTTCATATGTTGCGTACTTGTGTTTCATCATTCATTTAAATCTTTAATAGAATGGATATTTAATTGAATAAAAGTTTTAAAAAGTAGTACGACGAAATTTTTTATAATAGAACCTACTTGGCTCGAAGCTCGGCTCGAGCTCGGAGAACCAAGCTAAAGCTTGGAATTTTCGAGCTCGAAGAGCCTAGAGCTGACCTCAGCTCGGCTCGTATAAGGTAGAGCCGAGCTAGAGCTGACTCAAGCTCGGGCTCGACCCGGCTCGGTTGCAGCCCTACTTATCCTAGGCAAAATTGATTTGTAGTATGTATACACTAGTACCAAAAAAAAGTAGCCATTTTCGCAACCAAAGATTCTTGCAATGTCATTGCCAGTTCCACCATCCACACCATTGACTACCTTGAATAAGATGATATAACACTGTTAACTACCTTAAATCAGATGATAGAGATCATTTTTCATCCCAATCTTTCACATTTTAGATCTTGACATCATGGCCCACATATCAGACGGTCATATGTTGATTAAACGTGGCACACATGCCCAAAGTGACTGTGCAGTACACTGTGATTAGAGACGTGTGACACGTGAAATCAACATCCGACCATCTGATATTTGGACCATGGTATGAAGATCTAATGTGTTAAAGATTGGGATGAAAAATGACTTCTATCATCTGATTCAAGGGAGCCAACGGTGTGAAATGTGGAATCATCAGTAGCGCCGCAAAAATATTTGGTTGCAGAAATCGCTACCTAAAAAAAGACATTTTACAAGATCCTTCATCCAAGTTTCTGAAATCGTGATTTCCCTCATAAGGTTTTCAAATTCATAAGATCCCTCACCCAATTGTAAAAACTTCTTTTTACTACAACTTTCAATATAAAATGACAAAAATACCCTTTCTTTTGGTTTCAATGACTCTTCGTTTGCCACTTACTACATTATTTAAAAGACTAAATAACCCCTTTATGGATCAATTTTTTTTCAAAAATGTGTTGTAAGAGATCGATCAAGGACTGAACGATATCGATCGGGCTCCATCAATTCAAATGATTGGCAGATCGAGTTCGAACTCTTCTTTGATCTTTCGAACTCGAAAGATCAAAGAAGAATGATTCATCATCAATTGGGTTCAAAGGTACAGATTGGTCGACTGATCGGTAACCAAAAGCCCGCCTCGATCAGGCTTCCAATTGATTTGTAAAAAATATTTTTTTTTAATAGATAAACTAATAAAATCAGGCTTCAAAAGCTCGCTTCAATCTTGAAAAGCCTGATTCAGGCTTCAAAAGCCCCATTCAAGATTTAAAAGCTCGATTCGGGCTTAAAAAGCCTGTTTGTGACTTCAAATTTCAAAAGCTCGAAAAAAAAATTCTTCATTTCTTTGTTTCCTTAAAAATCAAATGGTAGCCTTAATCAGGCTTCCATAAAAAGCATCAGGCATTAAAGGTCCAAATCAGGGCTAATTGCTGGATACGGTCTTGAGATGCCCGGTGAATGAACAAGTTACAAGAGGTTGACTCGGGCACCGAATCGATCCCGAGAAGCCAACAGGGCAAATTGGTCTAAAGAAGCTCGAATCGGGGCATTGAAAGACTGTATCAAGCATCTGAATACGAGTTGAGAGCTTTAAATGGTTTATGAATTAAGTTTTTAGCTCAATGGTTAATAATTTACTGGTATATTAAATGTTTTTCCACTTAATTATATGACAATTTATTGCTTTATTTTTGGAATGACTTATTAAGTATCTTTTAATTAATTCTGAGCAATACTAAACACCAACCATCAGATGGTCAATTTTTGACATCCCTAAAAGTCAGATTAAAATCAGGTTTCAGTGTGATGAGTGCCACGTGATGTTAAAGTGAGTTTTCAAAGTCTGTCTATGCTAAGAGTCTTATATTTTTGTAGTGACATTCACCGTTTGATGGAACGCCCCAAGGTGTCAAATGCAGTATCGGTCTTGGGAGGACTGATACGACTAGGCCAATATGTATTGGCCTTTTTTTTTTCTTTTTAAAAAAACACAAAGTCTCGATCGAAACTGAGATGTATCGGCTGATACCCGATACATATGGACCAATACGGGCCCGTATCAGCTGATACGAGATACCGATATGTATCGGTATCAGCCTATTTTTGATACCTTGGTACGCGCTTGATCTAAAGATCCATCATGTGAGCGATTGAGACGAAAATCGATCTCCATCATCATCCCAATCTTGTTTACACAGTAGATCCTGAGATCATACCATCAGACAGTGAATCAATATTTTATTTCGCATATATAGCACAACATCCCAAAAAAATGAGTTAAAATCTGGTTGACCCCATTGACCATAATATTAAATATATTTTATTATTTTAAATTTATTTTACAGTAATTATAATCATCAAGCAACACTTTAACGTGGCACCCGATCACGTGATTGGGTGCCACGTGACAGTAAACTAATGTCGGAGTGGTAAATAGCTACAGTCGGGATCCGTACTCGATCAAATTCTTCCCTCTCTATCTCTTTCAATCATAGACGTAGGGAACACAGAAAGAGGGCCAAAACAGGCGTTGTTCTTACTCAGTTTAAGAGAGAGGCTGCCTTAGGTTTAGGAGTTTTATTCTCTCGAATTTCATTCACAAGGAAAACGACCTCTTTAGAAAATGTTAGAGGTCGTTTTCCGTAGCATTATTATAAATGCAGATAATGGTTGTCTTTCTTATCATGTTATTGATATTTGCGGCGAGCGGTCCAGAAACCTCTCCGACTTATGATGGCTGTCTTTCTTATCATGTTATTGATATCGCTTCACTATTCAGAAATTAGCCTTAGAAAACTAGGCTGTATTCCTACATGGATGAATGGTTCATCAGATTCTTGGTGCAGTCGATGGAATACCTTTCCAAAGGCCTGGAATTGTTATAGGCTTCACTATTCACTAGTCTTCTTAGAAATTAGCCTTAGTAACCTGTGCAACTAGGTTAAAAATATAAAATGTACAATGGTCTCAGATTCTTATGATTAAAATAATTTTAATTTATTAGTTTATAGTTTGAGCTATTTACCAACCAAGGCCACTAAAGTAAAAGTGTGGGCTATATAACACCCAAATTAGGTGCTTTAATTGAGACCATTGATATTTTCATTAATTAAGTTTGACCATATCAATGGTCTCAAATTAAGTTTGGGTGTTATATAGCCCAAACTTTTACTTTAGTGGCCTTGGTTGGTAAATAGCTCAAACTATAAGGGCTAATAGTTAGAAATTAAATTAAATTTTTATTTTAAAATGAAGTCACTATGAGTACATGCACAATCTAGACCATCCAAATTATTGACTGAGACCTGCACATATATTAGAACACTTGAAAATTAGAGCATCAATCTAGAACCTTATTTTATGGTCAAATCTTGACTATTACTAATTTATGAGACTGTATGTAATTATTATAAGCATTGGGGGCTGGGATAAATCTCTACCACCCATTTTGTAGACATTTGACTATCTCAAATATGTGAGTTTTGCTTTACAGTAGAACTTTTACCTTTGAATAATTCAAATGGGATAACTTCAAATAATTTAAGGGCAGGCAGACTAAAAGGTATTTTCATATCACCAAGAATCTAATAGACCATTCATCCATTTAACCCTAGACTTTTGCCTTCCTGGAAAGCTTCCTTGGCTGCCTCTGCGAGAATGTATCGGGCGACGTAGGGAATACATTTCGTGGCGAATTCCTTCACTATCTTGGTTTTCAACGCAATGAATATTAGAAGCGCAAGCACACAACATTCCACCACTACAGGGACTAGGAACCTGGAAATGCTATTACGTACGTAAGTGTTCTTCAAAGATGAGGTAGATATAGGCGGTGACGCCAGTGATGAGGGAGGAGACGATAATGTAAGTCGGAGAGGTTTCTGGACCGAGAGAGTCGCCGCCGGTGATGAGGGAGCAGACGATAATGTAAGTCGGAGAGGTTTCTGAACCCATAGAATCTCGCCGCTCGCCGTAGATATCAATAACATGATAAGAAAGACAGCCATTATAAGTCGGAGAGGTTTCTAGACCGCTCGCCGCATATATCAATAACATGATAAGAAAGAGAGCCATTATTTGCATTTATAATAATGCTACGAAAAACGACATCTGAAAGAGGTCGTTTTCCTTGTGAATGAAATTCGAGAGAAGAAAACTTCTACGCTAAACCTAAGACAGCCTCTCTCTTAAATTGAGTAAGAATAGCGCCTGCATTCTGTGTTCCCTACGTCTGTGATTGAAAGAGACAGAGAGGTAGGAATTTGATCGAGTACGGATCCCGATTGTAGCTATTTACCACTCCGGCATTAGTTTACTATCACGTGGCACCCAATCACGTGATCAGGTGCCAAGTTAAAGTGTTGCTTGATGATTATAATTACTGTAAAATAAATTTAAAACAATAAAATATATATAATATTATGATCAATGAGGTCAACCAGATTTTAACATCATTTTTTTGGGATGTTGTGCTATATATGTGAAATAAAATATTGCTTCACTGTCTGATGGTATGATCTTAGGATCTACTATGTACAAAAGATTGGGATGATGATGGAGATCGATTTTCATCCCAATCGCTCACATGATGGATCTTTAGATCGAGCGCGTACCAAGGTATCAAAAATAGGCCGATACCGATACATACCGGCAATACGTAACAGAAATCGATACATATCGGTATCTCGTATCGGCTGACACGGGCCCATATCGGTCGATATGTATTGGGTATCAGCCGATACATCTCGATTTCGACCGAGACAGGTGGAAAAAATGCAGAAAAAAGAAAAAGAAGATTGTCAGGGAATTAGGGGGAAAAAACAGAGAAGAAAAAGAAAAAGAAGAGAAAAAAAAAAAAAAAAAAGGAAAAAAAAATACTTGTGGCTGTTACCGAAGCACGGACCAACTTGTCGGAGCCAAAAGGGTTGTCGGTGCTAAGAAGAAGAAGGTGCAGCTTGCATAAATAAAAAATAACAAGAAGAAGCTGCTGCTAAGAAGAAGAAAATGAAAAAAATGGCAAAAAATAAAATAAAAAATACCCCTCCCTCCACATGAATAGGCTACTGAGGTACTCTGACTCATTTGTCGAAAAAAAATGAAAGAAATGAAAAAGGTGAAAAAATGGGGGGGTGGGGGTGGGGGGGGACAGCCCTACAGTTGCTTGGTGGTCCTTGGTGTTGCCGGTGACTGGTGAAGTAATGGGATCTTGTGGCTGACAGTTGTCTTTATAAAACAAAAAAAAATGAAAGGTGGTTACCGGCTGTTAAGAAAATGAAAAAAAAAAAAAAAAAAAAAATCCCTACCTGGTCACCAGTGTGGGTTGCCGGCTGTGGAAGAGAGGAGAGGAAGAGAGAAGAGAGGAGAGGAGAGATTAGGGTTTTTTTTTTTTTAAAGGAACTTATATAGTTCCCCGCCCCTTCCCGACCTGCCCTACCCCGATTTGCCGCCCGGGTGGGCGCCCAAGCCCATTCCGCCTCAATAGCCACCCCACCCTAAGTCAGGGTGCCTAGGGTCCCGATCCGCCCGGGCGGCCTGTGACATGGTCACAACCCTGGTGCATAACGATGCACATCTATCCACTAGCAAGCAAGGTGAGAAGGCCTTATAGCTAGGCTAAGCCGTAGGCAAAGCATGTTTGGCGAACTCTTGAGTGAAGACACAAAGTGTCGAGATACTAGAGCGAGCTACGATCACTAATGCTTAGTGCATGCATAGTGATAGATGGAGTGGGTGCGAAGCCACGCGAAGCGGCATAGTGATGGATTGCGTTGGTGCGGAGCCACGCGAAGGACCAGGGGGGTCCTTATCCGTAGGCACGGATGAAACCAAGATGAACTAGCGAGGAGATATTAAACCTCGGGGCTAGGTACTTGTGTGGACCTTGCATGGGGTGAAGACAGAAGTCGAGGAACTGATGCGACATGGCCGCGACACAGTGCTATGTGGGCATGAGGCCATGAGGGCCTCGCGACGTGGTCGCAATGCGGATGCGACGTGGACGTGACATGGTCGCAAGTGACACTAATGCGTGACCTCACAAGACAGGTGGGCTTGGAGGATGGCACTGTGTGCCACGAACAGAAGTTCGTGTGCCATAATTAATGGCAAGACACTACCTTTGTAGGTGTGTGCCACGGGCAGCAGGTCGTGTGCCATGGTGGTATGTCAAACCCAGGGTTTGAAGTTCTTCTGCTGGTTAGCTCAAGTTGGTGTTTAGACCATACTTGGGGGAAGGGAGCTGTAGAGCTATTCTCCCACACATGGAGCCCTGCGTTGCAGGACGAGCACATGGACTTTCTATGTTAGGGGTGGCCCTAGAACGTCGCTACAGCAATGCGGCGATGCCATGTGTCACCTGGGGTGAGGTTACCATGCGGCCCCGTGCCGGCGTCGCGGTGTACATGGGTCGGTGACCTCACGAGGGCACTCAAAGGCTACGTGGGACACAGTGGAGCGCACTAGCTGAGGGCCTGATGAAGACGCGTGTTGGTCGCACTGACCACACACGATGTCTGGTTTGGATAGCATGAAGAGTTGCATGCTATTCTAAGTGTGTTGGTCGCGTGGGTCACACACGATGCTTAGTTTGGATAGCATGAAGAGCTGCATGCTACTCCAAGTGTGTTGCTCGCTTGGGCCACACACGATGGTTGGCTTGAATGGCATGAAGAGATGCATGCCACTGTCAGAAGCGAGGGGCTAGTGCGTTGCACAGGGTGAAGCTAGGCAGGCCAGATGACACTGAGGTGCTGGCATATGTGTCGCGAGTAGACACGATGCATTGAGATGGTTTGCCTCGAGTAAAAGCAACCATGACGCGGGAGTTCCCGTCCTCTAGGCGGATGGTATCAGAGTGATGGTTGGATGAGTTGGTCTCGCTGTGCGCGGCAGTGAGATGTTGCACGAGTGTGATAGCCAGCGTTAGGTTATGCCTTGTGAAAAACTGGTATCTGAGTTAGGCTGGTCTCGCTGTAGCGGTAGCGAGGCGCCGCACCGGCGTCAAAAAAAGTTACCCCATGACAGGCCGCCCCAGCCGATTTTTGGATCATTTTCATAGGTAATTGGGGTCAGCTTTGTGAGTCCTATTTCTAGAGAGTTACACCAGGCCGACTAGTATTATAACATTTAAAAAATAATAATTTAAACTACAGTACTAAAAATTTCCATTACATCACAGCTTTGACACACAGCCAAGTCCTTATCTGGCAGCCCATTGGTGATGGAATATTTCACAAGCATGATTACTGACGAAGGGCATGAAGAGGGCAGGTTTAGGGCCTAAAATTGCAGTTGAGAAGTGCTGGGATAAACTGGGCCAAAGCAGGGTCTAAAATAGGATTTTATTGCGTCATAACTGGAACTTAAGAGTATGCTTTTCAGGCTGATGGGAGTTCAGGATTAGAGAAGAATTTTGGGGTAAAAGTCATATCACAACTAGTATGTGGAGTTTGCTTATCTTTTCCAAAAGTAACTCATGGTTATTACTATGTACAATGGTATATATACCGCCCCCCACCCCCCCAAAACAAAAAAGGAAAAGTCTCCTCTTTTCATTGCTGAGAAGGAGAGGAGCACCACCCTTAAAGGTTAACTATATCAAAGAATCCGTGTAAGAAGAAATATGTTGGTGCAAAAAATCAAAGGGTTCAATGGCATAAAAAAGAGGAGACAAAAATAAGCTCTTTCATGTTGTGGCTAAAACTAGAAAAAGGAGAGAAACACTATGACCATCAAGAATAGAATTCCCCAAAGAAAAACAAAAAATCAAAACATGAGAGAAAAACTACATGAACTCACAACTTACAAGTTAAAATTAGTTGATATTAGATGTATCAAGATTGCAGGTGAGAAAAAGGAAGATAGAAAGAAAGAGGTTGAGGTTAGCGTTTAATCATGACCCATCCTCTTTATTATTATTATTATTATTATATATAACCCATAAAAAAAGTCATCTATTATATGTTTTTTAGTGAAACTCTAAAGTGGTCTGAATGGGCATCTCTTTCATAAGTCAAGAATTAGCTCGTCATACTTCCCTCACTAATAGTGGAAGGATTCCACAAAAACAGCCCAACTCTAAAACTGTGAGACTCAAGCATCTGACCAAGTTGTCTAACTTGGAATGAATAAGCAAGCAAGATACATGCATAGGGCCCAACCAGTCGAAATCAATTTAGTTGCCTCTTTACAGGCATGAGGACATCACAATAGGCACCTAGAATGAACACAAAAGAGCCTAGGTCCCAATTCCGACACAACCCCATAAGAGACCAGGTGAGAGATCTCTTGTAGAAAGAAAGATATCATAAATCTTATTTTCCGAGATACAAGAGATACAAGAGTAATGATCCACATCATCATGTGTTGTCTTGTCAAAATAGGTAATCAGAGGATCACTTAAGATATCAAGTGACACATTACTTATAAAAGAACAATATACCTCTATAAATCCTCAATATACCTCAATATTGTAGCAAATAAAATACCCTTTAATGATGATACTAAACTTCAAAAAACCGCATGGTTAACGAATATTTAATATTTTTGTCTCCAGCCCTAATTCCGGCCTTCTTGCTTTATAATAGTAAAGATTCGATCGGGTGCTCTTCAATTGATGATCTAGGGCAAACTAAATGAAGACGAGGATGCATGATAGGTTGTGACAGATGCATTTAGAAGACTAAATAAAGACGAGGATCCAGATGGGTTGCGACAGATGTACTTAGAAGATTAGAACATAACGTTTTAGTAACAACTTGCAGTGGTCTCTAGGTGAGCCATCTGACTGACCTGCACATTTTATCACTTCTCAGGATTCATATCGCACTTACGGCTCACGTATAAGAATTTCTTATGGGATATTTAGCTACCAAGTTGGAACTAAAAAACAAAGGAATTGCCATACTTCCATATTTTTTAATAAAGAACAGCGTCAGTCATTTCGGGATTTGATCATGCAACTCAAGATTCAAATATGTACTTGGTTACAGTCTACAAGTTGGAGATTTTTTAAGTACCAAACTTGATGGCTTTTGCAATCACTATTTCACAATCCAAGTAGATTAAATTTCCTCATAAAAATAAAATAAAACCTATTTTTCAGAACAGAAAAGCAGGTGTTCCAAAAATCTAACAAAGAGTTAGTTCTTAATGAATACCAACGACCTAAATATAAGGTATATAAGGTATTCTTATGAGTAGCTATGATTTGACAATAACTCAAACATAAAACAACTCGTGACAATTTCAAAATAATCGAGAGGTGTTTATCCTAAGGCCTTACAATGCTTTGATCAATGTGGGTGTGAGAGAGAGAGAGATTACAATGCTAGAAGATACCTTAAAATTATGAATTAATGGCCTTTGAATTTTTAAATCACCACATAAGGCATCACATGGATCAGTTAATAGATTTTGGAAGCATTAATTGCACTACTAACTGCAATATTGTACTACAAATTTAGAAATAGAAAAAATAAACGGCAAATTATAACATACAATTAGTAGAAAAAATAAATGGCCAATTTCCAATCATCAACACCATTTGTACAACCACTCTTCATATTTTTTTAGGGCAAAGGCAGTAGAAACCTGTGTTTAGTCCATATATATATTGACCAAGATCAAGTCATATAGGCTTATATATATTTGATATGAATCAGACATAATACTAAAAATGCTCTTTAGGGAAAAAAAAAAGTTATTATATATTTTCGAAGGTACTTTAATATCGGCTGATTTGGCCGATACATATGTGATATATCCATTACTTATCGGCTCAGGACTCGGCCAATATGCCAATGAGTATTGGTTTTTAAATTCACATGTGTGGCATGTGAAACTAAAGTGTACCATTTGATAGGTGTCTCATTGTCTAAAAAAGATCTACATGCTTTGATTCAATGGGGTCAACCACCACCTAAAATTAACGGCTATCATGTGAATCTAACATATAATTAATTATAGTTGGTGTTTGATTACATTGAATTAGACGATGAGATATTTTTTCATTCCAATCTTTTACCATAGAAATCTTGAGGTCTACCAAGCATACAAGACACGTAAGGAATACGAACATATGAATAAATTAAGAACCCAAACTTATACCTCCTCGTGGAAAACTCTAGCGGCCTACCGTGTGGGGTAGCGTCTGATGAGATCGATTTTGTTTGTTCCTTTCACTTCTTTTCTATATCACACAAATTGATGAGTTATTATGACATTTATTAGGCATAATTAAAATTATTTTTCAGGAATTTAATGATTAAAATCTAGAAATCGTGGCATTTATTAGGCAAATCTAGAAATCGCTTTAACCTACATGATCTCGAATCCAATCGATAAATTGTTCATTATGCAATTTCTGAATTTCATGGGGAGAAGCTTGTGGATACTCCATCTCTAATTCTGTACTATGTTGCCTATATGAAATGAATTTCGTTAACATTAACATTGAATACATAGTGAACATAAACTTATGAAATGAAAGAGCTTACTCTAGATAACTTGTCACTTTTTCATGGTTGAACAACAACTACTAATGTGCATGCGTCCATTCTATATTGCTAAGAGTGAATAGTTCAAAATTTGTATTTGAAGAAGTGTCACAGTTCCTCGGAGGACGGTTTAACCTTGTTTCAACATTGCTTAAGTACCTAGAGCAAAATGTGATATATTCTTCAGCAAGGTACGCTTCTGCAATGGGTTGAGCCTATTTTATAATGTGCAGGACATACTGTTCGAACATATGACTTTAATGTATGCAAGTATCTACAAGAAAATGAAAATAATCATTTTGTGTAAGTGAAATCACAAGCAATCTATGAAATTATTAAGCATATTTTATAATGTGCAGGACATACCGTTCGATGGGATACATCCAACGATAATGAACAGGTCCACCTAGTCGAGCCTCTGATGCCAAATGTACAGGCAAGTGCTCCATAATGTCAAAGAATGCAGGTGGAAACGTCCGCTCTAATTTGTAGAGAACTACTACAATGTGCTCCTCGAGATGTCTTAAATCCTCAATTCGACAGACTTTAGAACATAATTCACTAAAAGAGTTGCTCAATTCTTTCAACGTAGAAGAAACGTTCTTTGGCAATGTCTTCTGAATAGCCAGAGGCAAAAACTGTTGCATTATTACATGTGCATCATGACTTTTTAGCCCAAATATCTTTTGTTCTCTAACATTGACGTACCTTGCAATATTAGAGGAGTAACCATCTGGAACTTTCAAACTTTGCAAGACGTTACAAAATATTTCTTTCTCACGTTTATCCATGGAATAACATGCAGATGGTAAATAAGCTCGTTTCTTATCTGCTGACCACTGTAGGTGAAGCTCGTGTCTTACACCCATAGCCATCAAGTTTTGACGTGCCTTTAAACCATCCTTCGTTTTTCCATCAATATTCAACAAAGTTCCGATCAAATTGTCACATATGTTCTTTTCAATGTGCATGACATCCAAATTGTGACGAAGTAAATTATGCTCTCAATATGGTAACTCGAAGAAGATACTCTTCTTCTTCCAATTATATGGCATGTTGTTATCCTTCATGGTTTTTGATCGTTTCCTGACAGACTGCTTTCCAAAAATATGTTTAATATTCTACAACTCATGCAACACATTTGACCCAGACAAAGGAATGGGAGGTGATCTGACGTCTAGAGTACTATCGAAAGACTGTTTCTGTTTTCGAAACTTATGATTTGGCACTAAGAATCTACGATGACCCATATATCATTGCTTCCTACCATAGCACAAGTATCGACTACATGTATCTTTATGACATGAAGGACATGCCAAGTGCCCTTTCGTGTTCCAACCGGATAAAATGGCATACCCTGGGAAGTCACTGATGGTCCAAAGCAATGCTGCATGTAATTGAAATACCTCCTTCGACGAATCGTATGTTTCCACCCCAAATTTCCATAGTTCTTTCAACTCTTCTATCAACGGCCTCAAGTATATGTTGATGTCATTTACGGGGCCTGAAGGGCCAGGTATAATCAACGACAGGATCATGTTAGGTTGTTTCATGCACAACCATGGTGGCAAATTATATGGAATAAGTATAACAGGCCATGTGTTGTGCACGAGACTCATTCTCCCAAAAGGGTTGAAGCCATCACCCGCTAACCCAAGTCTAACACTATGAGAGTCTATTGCAAAGGTTGGATTGATGACATCAAAATGTTTCCAAGCTGGAGAATCTGCAGGATGCCTCAATGCCCCATCTTTAGTGCAAATCTCATCATGCCATCTCATGTCACTCGCAACTTTCGATGACATGTACAACCTCTGTAGTCGTGGTTTTAAGGGAAAGTGACGTATAATTTTTGCCGGACTCTTTTTCTTACCGACTTTTGAATGATCCTCTACAAATTTCCATCTTGATGAGCCACAAATGTCGCATGATTGTTTATTGGCAGACTCCTTCCAATACAACATACAATCATTTGGGCATGCATCGATTTTGTTGTAGTTCAGTCCTAAGTTTGAAATAATCTTCTTACTTTGCGAAAAAATTTCTGGCAAAGTCGACCCCTCGGGGAGTACCTCTCTTAACAAGTCAAGCAACATAGAGAACGACTTATTGCTCCATCCACTTAGGCATTCAACATGCCATAACCTAACAATAAATGACTTTTGTGTGTGATTTACATCCTGGATACAAATCTTGCTCCCCATCATGTACCAATTTATAAAATTTAGCAGCACTAGCATTTGGTAAATAATGCTCTTCCTGCACCAAACCCTCTGAATCTTTGTTTGGGCCTTGAACTCCAAAAGCATCATACAACATACCCATCATGTTGTCACTCGTGTCATGATCATCAGTTTCACTATCTACCATATTATTCTCTATAGAACTTGCTCCATCCACTTAGGCATTTAATATGTCATAACCTAACAATAAATGACACTTTTGTGTGTGATTTACATCCTGGATACAAATCTTGCTCCCCATCATGTACCAATTTATAAAATTTAGCAGCACTAGCATTTGGTAAATAATGCTCTTCTTGCACCAAACCCTCTGAATCTTTGTTTGGGGCTGGAACTCCAAAAGCATCATACAACATACCCATCATGTCACTTGTGTCATGATCATCAGTTTCACTATCAACCATATTATTCTCTATAGAACTTTCTTGAAGTATATCCTCGCCATGAAAAATCCATTTTGTTAAATTTTTATGAATTTGTTGCATATCAAATGATCGTTTATTATCACTATATCATGATAGTGTGCATTGTAGCATTTAACACAAGGACATTTCAACCTCCCATTAATCATAGCTCTACGAGCTACTGCTAAATTGATGAATCCTTTGACCCCTTCAATATACTCTTCAGAAAGCCTATTCATCCATACGAAAAAAAAAGTTTGCTTAGCTAATCAAGCAATGAACATTGGAATTACTCATATTGAATAGATTTCAACATAAATTAGGGGTATACCTATACTTTTGAATCCAACTCTTATCCATCATGTGAAAGAACGGTATTAAAAGACTTGGTATTTTGGGGACCTGTGCCATGTGAAAACATCATTTAAGTCGTCTGATTTGAAAGTCGTGAGCTAAAGATCTTTGGTGCAAAAAATTGGCATGAAAGAAAATCTCTATCATATGATTCAATGAAGTCAACTGCGAAATCGGATGATGGCCTTTAACTGCAATAAATCATATGATAGAAATCAGTTTCGTGCCAATCTTTTGTACTAAAGATCTCTAGATCACGGTCTTCAAATCAGGCGCATAGATGGCGTTTCCATATGCCAGAGGTCCTCAAAATACCCAATCTTTCTTTTAAATATTGTTCTTGGGCCAACTTTGTGTGTGCAAGTAATGGCTCCCGGCTTAAAATAGTATTCAACACTACTACAAGGGAGCTAAAACTTGCACAGAGATTTGTGCCATGGAACACAGTTTAAAAAGAAAGGTTTGGTATTTTTGGGAACTGTGCCACGTGGAATAGTATCTAAGCCGTCTATTTGAATACCATGACCTGAAGATCTTTGTACCAAAGATTGACACGAAACATGATCTCTATCATCTGATTCACATACAGTCAAAGGCCATCATCTGATTCAACAGTTGACTGTGATAGTCAGATGGTAGAGATCATGTTTAATGCCAATCTTTGGCACCAAAGATCTTTTCATCATGGCCTTCAAATCATACCGCTTAGATGGTGTTCCACGTGGCACAAATCCTCAAAATAGCAAGTCTTTATGTACAAATCTCGTGTGCAAGTTGTAGCTCTGGTAAGAAAATCACTTGAAATATAAGGAAAATAATAAAAAACACAGTGAGAAAAAATTTTAAACTATAATGATCATCTGTACCTGTACAATAAAATTTTCAAAAGATAAATTTTAGAAAATGCATTTTGCTAAACATATGTATTCTTGTTTATGCGTTACTCAGCATTCACATAAAAATTGAATGCGTGAATCTTAGAAGGAGTGAGAAACCTTCAAACGGTGCCCGATCCATAACTGGAATATGAAGGCACCAAATATCAAAAATCCTGCAATTATAACAAATTTTAAATTATTATAGTAATTAAAACATAAAGTTGAAACTAAAACATATAAAAATTTATATGAAGCTATCGAATTTTTTCCTTGACCATACTTCCCCAATCTTTGATGATGCATAACAAGCCCAAGCCCGACATCATCCAACCCTGCAAAAATTATTTAAAAATAAAAATAAACACTATGAAATAAATAAATAAAATTTCGTAAATAAAGGTTACATATAAATAGGTATTATTTTAGAATAGCTAAAAAACCCCATAATTATATTTAGAAAATAAATAAACATATTTGATTGAAAAAATTGGACAAGATCAATCCTTGCAGCAAACTGGAAATTAATTCAACAAACAGTATGTATATAAAAAAAAGGATCTAAATAAGTTGTATCAATTTATCATATAACATTTAAAAATTGGAAAATAAAGACAAAAATAATTAATAATTAATAAATAAATATTAGTTTCTGTTCACGAAATATCATTTAACTTGCATCTTTGTTTTCTCACTCCTCAATCCTACTCAACCCCTTTTAAAACGAACAAAAATCAATAACCTGAAACTAAAAACGCTGCTTCTCGTAAAAAAAAAACGCTGTTTCTCGTAAAATATCACTTGGTGGATTAAACGATTCAAAATTCATGTGCATTTAACTGAGATATACCAAAAGAAATAAACAGAAAAAAGAAGATTTCAGATTAATTTCCTTGGAAAAGAAGAACCATATGATCATCTAGAACAAAACCCACTTTTAATTTCCATAACAAAGAAGAACCCATATGATCAATTAAACCAAAACCCACCTCAAAAACCCATTTCAATCAATTGAAAATTTTGAAAACGATCTTATTTTTTTTCCAATTTAATAAGAAAAAAAAGCAAAAGACTTCAGATTTCACTTGGTTTATATGGGTTTTTTTTAAGAACGAAAAATAAAAATAAAATTAACTGAGTTACTGAGTTTGAATGAAAGAAGTTTGAGGAGCATTAAGCATACCTTCAAGGCTTCAACTGGGTCTATTGTAGCTTGAGCTTGAGATCTCTGAGCAATACAGAGAAGCAGAGCCGGCAGAAGCTTGAGATCGCTAGAGCGGTGGCCTGTGGAGCCTTGAGAGACGGGAGGGTTTGGAGTATTTGGACTTTGGAGAGACGAGAGAATACAGAGATGGCCCAGATGGGGGCCATTATATATATATATATATATATATATATATATATATATATAATAGTGGACCCTGCACGTGCGATGCACGTGAGGGCCATTTATTTAAACAATTCACAAGTGAACAATATGATAAAAAATAAGTTATGATGTTATTTTCTAATTTCTATGAAATTAGAAATAAGAATAATCATGCTCTATTTTTTAATATTTGATTTTTTTTAATGATGTCATACGGCAATGACAACAATAATACCCAAAATTTTAGCCCATATAATATCCGGGTGCATATCCTTATCCGGTGGGGAAAAACCCAATACACAGGCCGATATGTATTGGATGTGGCCGATATTAAAACCATGGGTGAGAGCCCATTGATCCAAATTTAAAATGATGGGACTTCCTACATCCTTAGACTTTATAGCCGCTAACACATAGCAACAGATCATCAAAATTGCACAACAAGAAAATACATATATCATATCAATCACTGGGGACGAAACAATAAAGCAATTGAAATAAATATATTTTGAATATTCATTTGTTACATGCATAACGAAAACTTCATAAAGAATTGAGGTACAACTGGGATCAAATATAGATGCTCACCCACATTTCAACGCGTGCCTGTTTTCTGCGGCTACATGCATTGCAGTCTCCCCATTCTGGTTTCGCTTCGATACTAAATCCTTTAAATAATTAGTCAGAATCATGAATAATCTCTTTAAATTGCTCTAAATTCCCTGCTCTAGTAACCAAAAAAAGCTTCTTCTTTTTTTCTTATGCTCAAAAGATTCAAAGGCTAAAAAATAATGATTTTATGAATACATGTATCAAGAAAACTAATACCTAAATCTTTGATTTTGGATCTAAGTTTTTTGTTTTCTTAGCAAAACTAATTGGGCCGATTCAAAACAAAAACAACTATTGCATTTTGATGAAGAAAAAGCCGAAAACTGCTATATTGTAATAGACTCAATGCTAAAAACCCAAGCTTTTATGAAGACATGTGTCAAGAAACTAAGACCCAAATCTTTGATTTTGAATCTGAGACTTCTGTTTCTTACCAAAACACTAATTGGGCTTGTAGTTAATATTCATAACTCAAAATTTTATAGCTTTTGTTATGAAGAAAAAAGCTACTAAGAACTCTGGATTTTTAACCTGATACCTTTGTTTCCTATAAAACCCAGTGAAACAGATTCGGAGCTCAAAACCCATATTTCTTTGATGAACTAGACACAGAAACTCATAAAAAACTGAAGAAAAATTAAATTAGAAAGACCCTTTAAGCTACAAATTCAACTTCTCAAAAACCATATTTTTATATGAATCCCAAGACCCAAAAACTGAAATCAATTCTCTCTTTCTTCTACATAAAAAATCTCAAATCATAGATCAAAAAACCTTCTTTTCGGTGATCAATAAGTATTTCGGGCAACTTATTTATAACTCTAATTTTTTTGCAAACAAAGTCGAAAGAAGATCAATGAAATGATCTTATAGACAGTGTTGAAATGATCTTACACCATTTAGTGTTTAAATGATCTTACACCATTAATGGTGTAAGATCATTTCAACACCATTCGGGTGTTTAAATGATGGTCAGGAGAGATGGATCCATTTTTATCCAGAATCCAACAGGTTTTTGACGCTAGCTCCTCATCATAATCCAAATTTGACGAAGACTGCAAATCCTCCGCCTGTTTCCACTTGCCCAACATGGTCCTTACCATGGTACGAGCTTTGTAGCCTTTTGTTGAATCAACATTTATTTGCAGAAAATATTTCATACATTTTCTTCATTACTAATCAAAAAACACACATTTATGTAAGGAAAATGAATGAACTTCCATAACAAAAACCCTACCTTTCACCTTATTACATTTGGAATTAGCTACAATACATAATTTACCCAAGCCTCCAAAAAGAGCTTACAAAAAAGATAGGTAAAGAAAACAATATTAACGGTCGACATTGCCTACCACTTTCCATTGCCTTTCCCAACATGGCCTTTGCGAGTAAAAAGAGCTTGAAACAAATATAGGTACAGAGCCATTACCTGATACATGATGCAAAATATAAATTACAAGAACATCTCTATCAGCAGGTCAATCTCAATTCACACATGGGAAAGTGGTCTAAGGTGTCTACTTTTATAAGGTTTGGATCCATAAATATATGTGCATCTCTCAAAGTTTGACCAGTTTGACAGATGGAGATTGACCTAAGTGTGCAACCACCCTTGGTTCACAGCCCATGCAATAAAAGGTTAAATTTGAACTTTCATGTTTTTAAGGCTCATAAATAGATGTGGGGAGCTGATCATTTTGACAACAAGAAATATTAACCAGTGTTGGGATTCTAATACTAAGTCATTAGTCATTTCACAACCTCAAAATAAAAGCCAACAAGACAGGTATGTGGGCATGAATCGGATTTCATTTTGGTTTTGGGCTAGACCGAAACCAAAATTTCAGAGTTTCGGCTGAAAAGTTCACTACAGACCGCAAATTACCGAAATTATATATTTTCGTTTCGGTTTCGGAGGGGACGAAAACCGAAATATTTCGGCCCAAATCTTAATATTTCAGCCGAAATATGTCCTCAATGGTACAAGAATCACTAATACCTTACATTCAAATGGTTCAAGATTCACTAATACATCAACCTTGTACCTATTGATACATATACAATGGTAAGCAATACTATGTCGGTCTCATCGTACTGCAATTTTATTCCCTTAACTGCCGTATGATATACATTGAATATTTGACTTTTAGATGGGCACATTGTGATTCGTGAAAGTCAAATATTCATGAGTATTCTATAGGGAGGTATAGATGTATCGTGTAAAGATGAAAAAGAAAGGAGGAAGAGATACCTGATCACAGGAAAATATAGCCCAAGCAAAGGGCTTGCTGAATGGAACATTTCCTCTAAGCATACTGGATACACATTGCAGGACTTGAGTGAGAAAATATGAAGCAACAATTGCATTAGCTACTACCATAAACCTATTATCAATAGAAAATAAAATGAAAAAAAGGTCAATAATTCATACTCGAATCCATAACACATTTTTACTATGATCATGAGAGACAATATAAAAACATTTGCCAAATCAGTTAAAGGTCAAAAGTGGACTTTCATGTTTTTAAGGCTCATAAATAGATGTGGGGAGCTGATGATTTTGACAAAGAGAAATATTAACCAGTGTTGGCATTATAATACTAAGTCATTAGTTATTTCACAACCTCAAAATAAAAGCCAACAAGACAGGTATGTGGGCATGAATCGGATTTCGTTTCGATCGAACCCGAAATTTCGGCCGAAAACTTCACTATGGACCAAAAATTACCGAGATTATATATTTTAGTTTCGGTTTCGGTGGAGACAGATTTTATCATCATCAACATCACCATCACTTTGTCACATCTATATAGGTTTGGTTTGTGAGTCCTATTGCTCCACTCATTGGTGTTTAGGGTAAAAATCTATTTTACTCGATATCTTTCATCATAGTAATCAAGTTTGGATTTGGAAATATTCTGTTTCATTCAAATAAATTCGAGAATGATTCGGCGTTTATAAAAAGAATACAAATTACTAAAAAATATGCTTACCAGATAGTTCAAAGTTCAAACAACTCAATATCAGAAGTTTAATATGGACAATGTTGTTGGTGTTTAATGTAAGCATAGTAATCAAGTCGGGGTTCAAATAAATCGTCTTGGGAAAATTTTGACAACAACAAAGAAAACAAAATAAATAAATAAATAAATACGAAAATAATAAATTTTTGGGGAATTTGAAAGAAATTTAAAAAAAAATTAGAAATTTCGTATTTTAATCATGAAATTCTTGATTTTTTTGAAAACTTCCGAATTTAATTGTCCACTGAAAAAGTTGCACTAAAATACAACTTTTTAAAAAATCGGAGTATTTGGACACACTCAATACAAGGTTAATGTTGAAGTGCTTAAATTCTATGGTTTATGGGCAATAGTTAGGTCCAACCAAGTTGAAATGGATTTGAAGTTCAACCACATTTGCAGCCCTTGGAAATAGGAAATCCAATCTGCATGTCATCCTATAAAAATTTAAAATGATGAAAGCCAAGATTCTCCCATATCCAAGATTCCAAGGATTGCAGATGGGGTTGAACTCGATATCCAGTTCAACCTGGTTGGACCTGACCATTGCCCATGGTTGAGATACTCTAAAATGCATATTTTGGGGGCTGTACAAAGATTTTCAGTGTTGGTCTTTACACAACTTTGATGTTGCGTGTGGGTTCACTACTGTCCATAGGCCGTTTTACCTGCTATCCTCTGACTATTTCTTAGCAAATATCTAGAGTTGGAATTGGGCAGCAGGGCAAGTGAAGACTTAGTATAAGTCATCCAAATCGACTGGCACTTAGGATCAATTTCACTAATTTGCACCTTCATAAATAATAGTGCACCTCTGAAGACAACCAAAGAGACTGACCTTAATACCAGCTCTAGAGAGAGAATGGCTCAATTTCTGAATGCTAAAATGGTCAAACCTTTTGAAAAATGCATAGCTATTTATTAGCATTTAAATTAGTAATGGTAAAAGATTTCCTTGTTGGAGATTGATATCTTCTCTACTTTGGTCTCTATTCTACAAGTTTCATCCAAGACACGAACCTATTAAAATATTGTTATCATTGTAGCAGAAAATTGGAAAGCCGAATTAATTAATTTCAAGTGCCTAATCAAATTGCAAGTTATTAACCCGTAGTTAAAGCCAATGCTTGAAATAAAACAACATAACACAGTAAAAATAGCAATAAGGCCATGCACTTGATCACAATATTCTAATATGGATAGCAACCTTTGTCACCAGAAATGGCAATAAACAGGAGCAATAGTATAGAAACAAGAAAGAATAAAGATAAATAACAAAATAAATTAATAAAACAATTTGTGTCTAATATTAGAATCATAAGACAGTCAAGTGCATGGGCTTTAAATGTCTCTATTTCTCTTATATTAGAATCAAAATATAAGAGAAAATAATAATGGTTCAAAAGTACAGTCTTATAGATGTTTTTCATGTCACCATGGCTTTAAATATCGGCCATATCCGGTACATATTGGCAGTTATGTATCCGGTTAGGCCCCTGCCCGATACTGATCCCCAAATCTATATGTGAGGTCAAATATCGGCCATATCAGGTATATATTGGCAAATATGTATCGGGTTAGGGCCCCATCCGATGCGGATATGTACCCCAAATCCATATGAGGTAAAAAATCAGACCATATCAGCCCATATCAACGGATATGTATCGGATATGACTCAGACAATATACCAAAACTACCCTTTTTACAATTTTTTAATATATATATATATATATATATATATATATTATGTTTTAAAAATAGAAAGGTGCTTGAATATTGGCGGGTTTGACCAAGAATCCAGCCAATATGTCGTTGTAAATCGGACTTTAAATCCTTGCATGTCACACAACCTTCCATCTAATGCAAGGATGTTCAAATCAGGTATGCGTATTGTTTGGACTTGAGTTGCATTTTTTTTGGTCTGTTTCAAGTGGACGTAGCAACATCGTTTGAAATTTGTGGAGCAATTTTGGGTGCTCACTTTAGTAAGCTATACCATGAATTAATCTACCAAAAGCCAATTTAAAATCATTGACAAGATGTGGTGTGCAGTCTGCTTACCCCAAATGAAGCTTTATGGTTTTGGAGGGCAATGCTTTTCGCACGTAGTGAGCTTTTATCAAACAGTGTACCAATTATCCGATACCCAATTTAAATCCCAGAAAAGAGTCACAAGGAGCGGTTGCTGACACAAAGTAAGAATAGAAAGAAACAATAGAAAGCTCACCCCTTCGGCTCCCAAGTCCAACAAAAAACTCTTTGGGGCATTTCGACAAACACCTGTAGGGATAAATTTGTGTGAGTGAATTTTTACAACAGGCACTATAGAATACTAATAATATCATATCTTTTAAAGCACGGTACAAAAACATGAACCATACAAGCAATAAGGTTTAAAGTTTATTATCAAATAAAAAAATACGGATTAAAGCTCCATTATCAAAAAAATAGGGTTTAAAGCTTCAAGAAAAAAATGAAAATCTCACGAAATAAATTACAAATATTGATTTTAAAGGAAAAAAATACAAATTTTAAGCACAAGAAAAACCCTAGCCAAAAAAAAATATAAAAAACTCATTCTAAATGATTAAATGTGAGGACCCAAAAACTCTAAGAAGGCTCTAACAAAATAGAAGCCAAAAATAAAACCCTAACAAATGTGCTTAGAAAACCTAATTTATAAAAAATAAAAAATTGAAGGAAAGAAACAAAAACCCTAATCAAATAAAAGTAATTCTAGAAACAAAAATCCCAGACAAAAAACAATCAACAACAAAATATTAATAGGGTTTAGAGTTTCAAGAGAACAAAATAAAAATATAATCAAATAAACTCCAATTTTTATTTCAAACGAAAAAATGAATGTTCTTCAGCCAAAAATAAATAAATAAAAACTTACTAAATAAAACACCAAATATTTATAAATCTGAGAACCCAAAAAAATTTCGCAAACCTCTAACCAAATAAAAAGCAAAAATAAAACCCTAAAAAATGTAATTTATCTCTAGTTAAAAGGTATAATTATGGGAAATTTAAAAATCTTACCGTTTAGCGGTAAAGAAATTGATACGATGCTTTGATTTGATGAAGAAGAGTTATTTCCAGAAGAAAAACATGTTAGAAGGAGTTCCATTTTCTCTCTCCATTCAGAACCAAAGTTTTTTCTCTCTCCATTTACAACGAAAGAGGTGGTTTTAAGAGTAGCTTTGGTGAGCTTTTCTAACTTACACAGGGTATAGAGCTTTGCTAACATGCACACCATTTTTGTCTTATTAGATAGAACGAAAAGTATCAAAAAGGAATCATTGAGTGTCAATTTTCGATACCCTTCTCGTTTTATATATATATATATATATATATATATATATATATATATATATATATATATATATATATATATATATATATATATATTTTCAAACCTAGTTTTTTAAAAGGCTTTTGTTGTTTGGGGGCCCCTGATTTTCAGGGGCCCAAGGCAGCCGCCTGGCTCGCCTTGGCCCAAGGCCGGCCCTGACTTGAAGTGACATGCAGCCAATAATAATCTCATGACTCAAAGTCATATAATCATTTTTCCATATATATATATATATATATATATATATATATATATATATATATATATATATATATATATATATATATATATATATATATATATGTGTGTGTGTGTGTGTGAAGGCCGAGAATATGCGCCCGAGCGTAGAGATATCTTTACGCCAATTGATATGTGTGCGATATGTAGCGCCTTTTTTGTGAAGTGATGGGTGGCATGGGACCTACTTTACTAACTAAGGTTACACTTTTAAAATATTTTAAAAATTAAATATCTTTCTAGCCGTCATTTTTGACTCTTTAAAGTCTCTTTTCTCTTTCTTCTTTCCATTTTTCCAAGAAAGTGTCATACTTACTTTTTTCAGGTATATTTTACTCAAAAAATATGACCACCGGTTAGAGAAGCGCTAGCACATCGACAAATGGAACGACAGACTGTAGTCGCTGACACACTCTACCACCACAGAGAACGGAACTCCCTAGGGATGTCACGTGCCCTCCTGACACCACATGTCGTACCCCAAACTATATTCTACAAGCTCGAGTATTGGCCCTATCACAGCTAACACCGCGATAACAAGGTGCTGCCACCTTGGCACTAGGGTGTCAACGCCTTACTATCAGGGTGCCGACGCCTCGCTAAAAAAAATTATTATTTTTTATCTTTTTATTTTTTATTAAAGCGTCGAGGACGCGAGCGCTTCACTATTTTTTTATTTTATTTTTATATCAAAGCGCTGACACCTCAATATAGAGGCGTCGACGCCCCTGAAAAGATGCGCCGACACCCCATTTTTATTTTTTTTAATGAAACACTAGCACTTCGATATAGAGACACCGACACCTTGGCACCGGGGTGCCAGCGCTTCGACGCCGAGGTGTCAGCACCTCGCTATAGGGGTGTTGACGTTTTGCTACCAAACACTCACATTTTTTGAGTAAAATATACCTGAAAAAATAAGTCTGACATTTTCTTAAAAAAAGAGAGAAAAGAAAAAGACTTCTAAAAAATAAAAAATGACGGCTAAAAAGGAATATAACTTTTAAAATATTTCAAAAGTTTAACCCTAGTTAATAATGTGGGCTTCATAACTTCACAAAATAAGCGCTATGTGTCGCATCCATATCAATTGGCGTAGAGACATCTTTACGCTCAAGCACATTTTTCCCTTTCCCTTATATATATATATATATATATATATATATATATATATATATATATATAAGGGAAAGATATATATATATATATATGTGTGTGTGTGTGTGTGTGTGTGTGTATTTTTTTTAAAATAATGGTTTAGATGATTGTATGAATGTTTTAGATTGCTTACTAACCAGGCATTCCTCCCATGGAAAAATAATAATAATAAAAAGCTGAAATGATTATATATATATATATATATATATATGTATTTTTTTATTTATTTATATATGTGTGTATTTTTTTTTTTAAATAATGATTTATATGATTGTATGAATGTTTTAGATTGCTTGCTAACCAGGCATTCCTCCCATGGAAAAAAAATAATAAAAAGCTGAAATGATTAAATGGCACTTAGCACCCATTTTTGTGAAAACTCTTTATCGTTCACAGATTTTTAGGGGATAGAAATATGGATCCTGCTTTTCAAGAGTACTCAGTAGGTAAGGGTGTTAGTCAAGTGAGGAGCCATTGATGGAATTTCTAATCCATTTAACTTTTTAGTAAGTCAAATCCGTATCAAAACAACTATTAACATCTGTCCACCAAAGCTAAATCCGGGCTACGCTCTTCCAAGAGGCAAACCCTTTTGCAAGGCCTACAATAGACATGAACAACAGTCCATATGACACTTCAGATCGATTAATTTGAACCCTCTGATGAGCATATTCTTTTAGTCTCGGCAATCATCTATAATGTTTAGCTACTTAGATAACTTTGATTCGCCAAAAAGTCTATCATGTGGATGAAAAAAGGGACGGCCGTGATTTATCATATGCCGAAGCTGAGCCCCATCAACTCAGTTTCTATGCTAATATAGAAATTAAAGAAAGAAGTCTGAAATATATTTACTTAAATAGCTAAACAAAGGTTTCATCCACTAATGGAGGACTGTAGGTGTCATCCAAGGTGCATTATGGAGCACCACATGACACTCAAAATAGTATGTTGGTGCCACATGTTGCTTCTATTAAGCCCTCAATTAACCCTAGAGCTTTTATTAAGGATGGTTTTTATATAACATTTGTTTGTATATAGGCTTCCAAATCTATGATGTAGAAGCTCCAAATCGAGGGTAAAATAACTACTAATATTATATTTATCATTGGTAGCTTTCACCAACAAAAATTCTTGAAGACACCCTTGTGTATGATTGCATGACGTGAACAGACTTTCATGCATTGAAAGTCCCTGCATGTCATGTAGTGAGACAATTGCCATGTCCACCCATGATAGGTGGGACACTCATTGTAGACTAACTCTGTTTTCCATTATTACATCATTGAGCGACTCCTTTTACATGTACCACGTGGTAGCAAACATAAGTGGTACTAAAAATTTTACTTGATTTATTTTTTATGAATGGTAGTAGGGAAGTTATCATGTCCTAAGGACCAAGCTATCTTTACTTCTAAATGTAAACAAGCATACAACTAATAATACGATCAATAGCCTTCAATCATTACCGTTTATGAGTTCAAAAAGCTAGCCAAGAAAATGTACGGTCCAGATCTAATTGTATGTTGGCAAAGAGGTGCGTAAGAAGAGTTGGTATTATGTTCCCAATGGTTGTTGGCAGTGGCGGAACCAAAATTCTTATCTAGGCGGGGCGCAAAATGAAATAGAAATCCAAAATTCGAAAAAACCCGGGAAAAAACCAGAAAAAACTCGGGAAAAAATGGGGAAAAAAACCAGGAAAATATCGAAAAAAAATCGAAAAAAAACATCCTAAAAATAGGTATTTTAACTAAACCTAATCAAATCGTACCCCATTTTTTCGGTGTTCGGTTCGGTACACCGAACCTGCAGGCTGCAACCCTAATATCTCATGAATAGCTGCAACTCACATTCAAAATTTTAATAAATATTGGGGTTGAAATTTGAATATACAAGAGAAATATAAGGCTAATTTCACATACCATACAATGATACAAATAAAATAAAAGAGAAATATCATACATTATCAAAAAAAAAAAACACGTTGCTAATTTAACAGATAATCCAACATTCCAACTCTACTACTCATCTACATAAAAAAATCCAACATAAACCCTAATTTTCTTATATCAGAATCAAAACCCTAGGCACAAAATGACAAAAACCACATTGAATATAAAGAATAAATCCATAGAGAAATCAATTGGATACCTTGGCTTTGAGTTGAGGGATGGACTTAAGAAAATTCTTGACGACTGAGATTATGCGATCGCGGATTAGAGACCTCCGATCTGTCGAGGAATGAACCTTTAAGGCTTTAACCTCCTCCGAGAAGAGGCGTCAGTTTAGAGAGGGCAAGGGTTTTAGAGAGAGAACAGAGGTAAGGGTCGGAAGGCGCCGATTTAGAGAGGGTTTTCCTCTTTTAGAGAGAGAACAGAGGAAGGGTGTCTGGGCGTGGTTTAGAAGAGAGGGCGTGGGTTTAGAGAGAGAAGAGAGAGAGAGAGAACAGAGGGAGGGAGGGTGTCTGGACGTGGGTTTAGAGAGAGAACAGAGGGATTTAGAGAGGGTTTTCTTCTTTTAGAGAGAGAACAGTG
The DNA here is from genome assembly GCA_021018995.1 of Chloranthus sessilifolius. Taxonomy (NCBI): domain Eukaryota; kingdom Viridiplantae; phylum Streptophyta; class Magnoliopsida; order Chloranthales; family Chloranthaceae; genus Chloranthus; species Chloranthus sessilifolius. The sequence goes on along the minus strand of CM037584.1, from coordinate 23,907,113 downwards.
GGAGGGCGTCTGGGCAAGGGCTTAGAAAAGAGAGGGGGTGAGCTTAGAGAGAGCAAAGAGAGAGAGAATAGAGGGATTTAGAGTGGGTTTTCCTCCTTTAGAGAGAGAAAATATAGGGAGGGCACCTGGGCGTGGGTTTAGTGCCCTCTTGGGCTTCGGTAGAGAGAGAGAAGTTATGTTATACATTTGAAAAATGAAAAATACAAACAATTTGGGGAAAAAATTTTGGGTTTCAGTAGCGCCCGCACTATGCTCTACGTGGTTCCGCCACCGGTTGTTGAGCCAGGTACCTAATATTAACTCCTATGAAAAATGCCATTGTATTTAACTTGTACTATTGGAGTGAGCATTTAATTAAAAGAAGAAAAAGAAAAGTCATTAGTATAAAGAAGAGTAGTATATATATATATATATATATATATATATATATATAATGATTTAGATAAAAAAACTGTACCATTGGAGTGAGCATTTAATTAGGGGCCCACAAATCCGAGTGGCTCATAGAAAAAAGGTGATGTGGAGTGATTAGAAGGTGATTGATTTCAGGGATTGTAAAGTTAGTGGAGATTTATAGTTTGTAGGTTAATTAGGTGGTTAAAGTTTTTATTATTTAATTCATTTACATTTTATATAAAAGTTGTGGATTAATATTTGTCTATTGTTGACCAAATTAGCATGTTTTATTTTTGCATGTGTTTTAAAATATTACGTGCTTATTGAATATATTTTTAAATCTATTTCTGTGAGCATACAGTGGAATTATTAATTATAAAGTCTAACTCATTGAATTGTATATGGTATTCAATTAGATAAAGAACCTTAGAACGGAAGAAAAAGTACCTTCAATTGCAATTAGAGATTATTTCTTCCCAAGTAAGGTTTCCATTTGTGAAAATTGTTGCCAATTTTGAGTCAACTGGTGGAGATCATTTTACACCCTAATCTTCCACTGAATAGATCTTGAGGTCATGGGTATACAATCAGACCGTCTAATATTGTTAATATCACATGGCACATATTGACCCGATAACCATGTTTGATAGCAGGAGATAATCATGTTCACTCTGTACGATGATCTAACTATTTGAGGTACAATTGCGATCTCATGATTCATTGTGTGTAAGATTGAGACTGAAAACAATCTCTCCCGTATGATTGAAAGCAGTCAATAATGTTTTCGATACAAACCTTGATCGTGAAGAAAGCATCTTAAGGTTGCTAATAATGGTACTTGAGAGGATATATTATCGTGAAGAGTACTTTCACGTAAATCATGAAACTATAAAATTCATGAAAAGCAATATTATCATATATGGAATGGGATTCCTACGATTTTCGATTATGTGAGAGGATTATGTAAGAGATCATCATTATTGCCTTATCCCTTCTATTACCGTCCGTTATATCTTTAGTCTTTGAAGATTTGTTCAATTGAAAGATAAATAACTAATTATTTTCATTAATTCTAAGGACTTTGAAAAGAATAAGTAGTCATGGATCAACATAAAGCTTTAAAGAGTATAGAAATTAGAAAGTGAATAATTTATGTGAGAAATTGGTATTTTACGTCAAAGTGATGGTTCTCAATTGTTTGTCTCAATGTAATTGTAGCCGAATTTGATGATGTAGCGACACATATAAATTTTTGAAATTACGAGTCTATCTCCTCGTAAAAATTAAAAATCACATTAGAAATTCCAAGGGCTATAATTTTCAAAAAAATTTACGACCACCTACACAAAAGTTTCATTTCAAATGCTTTGGTGTAGACGAAAAAATTAGTAAAATGGACATTTTATTGCAGTGAAAGAAACACATTTTAGGCAGGTAAAGGTTATTTTTAAAGATAATATATTTCTAAAATTTTAACGAAAATGCTTTTATGTGAGAAATAATTATGCAGAAGGTTCTCATAATCTTATGCCACAACTTACATGTAAGAGGAAATGGATCAACCTCCAATCAATGTTGGTAAACAGGTAGAACTGTATGTGACTGTTTACTTTTAATCCATGTGGCGTCATCTGTCACCAAAATCAGTCCACCTAGCATCCAATCATTAGGATATCTGAACGAAAAACTAGCACATAGGAGAATTATAGCAATATATCTAAATCAAGTATTACTTTTATCATTGAACCGATATGTCTCAGTCGATAGTAATGTGCCGATATTAAGATCACTTTTTTTTTTAAAAGATCAAAATGGCCAACCACCGATACATCGGCATGCTTTGATATTGGTATTGTTGATTTGTTACCACCTTTATATATTGGTATTGATGTCTCGATGAATTGGAAGCCACAAGATGAAAATGGTTTAGTTACCATGTGCAGTCCAAACATGGATTACCGCGTCAAAAGATAATAATAATAATTGAACATAAATAAATAAAAAAAACAAAATATAAAGGCAAAAAGATTCAAACAAGGTGACATGTTGGGACTTTGGAGATACATCAATGAGAGATGACAGTCGGTGGGTTTTCTGGTCTCGACAATACTTTTTTCATGACCTTTATACCCCTCTATATATACCTAGTGAATCCTATTATTACAAAGTTACCAAAATAAATTTTTTTATTTATTAGGGCATCCATATTTGCAACCAATTTATATTAGAGGGCACTTGCAAAAAAACCAATAATTACTTTAAATCAAAGGCTATGCCTATCCGTGCCAACGGATGGTGCCTATACTAAAAGTGTTAGTCTATAATGAGTGTCAACCCATCATGTGCATTAAAACAATCCACACATCTATGTGATTGCATGACATGCACGGGCTTCCATGCATTAGAAGTTCGTGCATGCCATGCGGTCACTCATTGTAAACTAACTCATACTAAAAACCATTGATCACATTAAATCAAACATTAGCGACTATTTTTCATATCAATCTTTCACTCAAAGAATCTTGAGACCAGCGACGTAACATAAGGTAGTCAATGTTTTTATTTTATGTAGCACAAATGCCAAGAAGTGGGCTAGAAATCACATGGCACACATTATACTCAAACCTAATTTTATCTCATGAAATAAAGAATTTGAAATATGATGACACCTCCATTGATTTAAGATCTATTGTGAAAATTAAGTTATACTTGCAAGTGCACGAATCAATTTGTAGATAATGAGTGCTGAGTACGAGATCGTTCCCACGAGGATTGGTTAAAAAATCTAGAAAAGAGATAACAACTAATTAAAAGAACAAGCACAGATTTACCACAATAATTACTAATCTAATATTTTGAGAGCTTTCGATGAATGAGATAAATATTAATGAAATTAAAGATTTAAAAAATAAATGAAATGTAAGGATTGGGATGTTAAATCCTTCCATCGTAGGTTATCATTTATGAAATATAAATTTATGATAAAGATATGAGATTTATAAAAGATGTCTGAGATCTGAACACCTGTGAATTCTAAAGTGTAGATCCGAGATCAAGGAGATGTGTGATTAACATCCCAGGAGTATATGATTAACACTCACACCTCAGAAGGCACTTAAAATCCGATCTCAGTGTAGATTCCACACTACAGATCCGAGATCAAGGAGATGTGTGATTAACATCCCATGAGTGAATGATTAACACTCACACCTCAGAAAGTGGTAGAATTTATCCTGAGATAACAGAGATTATGATAACATCTCCATTGCAAAATATGAGATCACGAGGCATGATTAGCTCCCATATCTCAGATGGCAAGGAAATGTTATCCATGACAAAATAAAATCAGAGTCCACTCACAGATATGATATCTTTATTACACATTCATTTTATAATAAACGAATACTTCGGATGTGATTCATTAGATCTCTATCCTTAACTGAAATTAGCCACACATGATAAAAGTAAATAGCATGATTGAAAAATAAATCAATATTAACATTAAAATACCGTAAAGGGCTTTAACAATATCCACGAAAAGCTTTAATCCAAGTTTCGTACAACTTCACCTCGAAAGTGCATAAATGAGAAACTAATATTTATCTTATGTCTATAAGATGAATAGCAAAAACAGACAAAGAAACTGGGACCAAGAGCCTTTGCAAACTCGAAAATAGAAAAATAGAAAAATACAAGCGGAAGCAGATCCTTTCGAATCCTTAGATTTTCCTTTAAATATCATCCAAATCAGGAATTCAAATTCAAATTTGAATTAGGTCGATTGATCGACTAAAGTGGTCGATCGATCGACCAGATTAAAGTTCGAATTTTAAATTTTAAATCTTTTCAAACTATGTCGATCCATCGACCTAGTCAAATGGTTCGGGTCTCGTGCGTGCTTTGCTTCAATGATCCAATCTCTTTTCGCTTTGCACCCTTTTGTGCTCTTTAATGCATTTAATGACCAATTTCTCCTGAAACTAAAAAGAATTTGACAAATCATATTAGATAGCTTTCATCAGATGGCTAGATGTAGACTTTTAGGGGTGAAATATCATCATATTTCACTGCACATCCCACCCCCAAACCTATACTTCGCTAGTCCTCGAGCAAAGGAAAAGATAAACAAAACTGAAGAACAAACTAACAACCTTAGAAAAATAAAGAATGTCACTTTTATAAGGAGCATGATAGCATTTAGCATATGCAACAAGCCTTTAAACAACTAGATGATCCCTAGTGGAGGAGTTTTGTCTCCTGAAGGTTTTCAGCGAAGTTACCCACAAACTTCAAAACATTTTATATAATTGATTCATGTGAAATTTGCTATTTGATCTCATTATGTATTTTTTCCATAAATAATATGCATGCCATGTCATCCTCATTGATAATTAGTTAAGTTAAGCTAATGCTTCAATTTACAGATAAATTTCCCACCCATCTTTAGATAGGTGAGAAATTGAAGCTAATGCTTCAATTTACAGATAAATTTCTCACCCATTTTTTGATGTGTCATGTGTGATCATCAGATCGAATTCTATTTATCTGAAAATTTATTTTATTATGAACTGAGTAGATTTATGTTTTGATTCAAATCTCACAATAGGCATATTGTCAAAATAAAAATTCTCTGATGATGGGTATACTTTCACACATATGAGGGATCAATTCACAACAAAATAAAGAAGTCTCACATGACAGGAGAAATACGTTGTAAGTAAATGAACAAAAATAAATCTCATAAGAACATATACTTATATATTCTAAGCATGTCATATCAAGTGTCATAGGTATCATATATTTATTCTCCACCAGGCGGTTATTAATGCAAGATCAAATCATGAAGGTCTTTTATAAGGTTGTAATGAGGCTCAGGTAAGGGTCAGAAAGAAAGGGAAGTTGGGATTCAAAGTTTCTGAGAAATTGGAAAAGGAATCAACTTTTAATTTTTTTGTTACTCTTCCTTTTCTTTTCTACTTTCTCACTATTTTTCTATTTTTCTCAACTCTCTTTTCTTTTCTCGCTCATTTTACTTCTTTTGACTTTTTGCACCTCATATTTTTCATTCTTTTTCAAATATTTCTTTTTCTTTTTCCCCCTTTCTTTTCTTTGACATACATTCTCAGTAATCACCACAACTTAAGACCTCTCAACTTACTTTCGTTTCTCTTATTCATCATTCGTAATTTCTCATAAATAAGCAGGGTAAAGTTAAATTTTTAGAAATGGTGGAGGATTAAAAGTTCATATGGCTTATCAAAGAATTTTTAAAGGTAAAATTTTCAAATGGGCTCAAAGGGGTACTAGCAGGACAAATTTATATAAGGTGGGACATTTTAGGCACAATTGAACCAAAGATGGCCTCCAATCACGTCCTCAAAATATAGTAACTCTGTCTATTTGTCTTAAACAAACATATAGTACGTTCTAGCGCAATGATTTAATATCATACAAAGTCACAAGTCAAAACAGCATGTATGAGATTATACAAAAATAATTCGTATTCAAAGATAACTCCGAATTTATGTAAACTCTCATCAAAGACGTGAAATTAGCTCTAAAGCTCACCAGGTTTTAATCTCCACTAAGATCTTACAGTTCACAATTTTAGATAAGTTTTCATGATTGTAGCTTTTGGAACTGAGTCAAACACCATAACTTCTAAAAGTGGGTTTAAATTTTTATGTCAATTTTATGATTTATCAATTTTAAATTCCACATTTTGACCATATAAAATTTTACCGGAAGGATCTTCAAAGTGAATCAGTCGATCGATCGATAAGATCAATCGATTGATCAACTAATTCGGAAATATTATTATTATTTATTTTATATTTATTTTTTTTACATAAATCATAAACTAAACGAATAACGCATTACCACCCCCAAACTTAATTCGTACAATATCCTCATTGGACCAAAAATAAGGGGTACCCCCAAACTTGCAATTAGAGTACTCATAGACTAAAAAGTCAAAGGAAGTGACAAGCATTAGTAAAACTAAAAGAAAATTTATTAAGGAAATACTGTAAATTACACTTATTGAAAACATAAAATATGAAATCCTAAATCTGGCTAAAATCAGAAAATATGCAAAATTAAAAATAAACCCTAAAATTCCTAAGACATTATAAATTTACTCAAACATTCTAAAAACTTTCAATTTTTTCTTTTCTTTCAAACATCCGTTTCAATTCCTGACCCTGGCTTTGGTTGTGGAAAAGCGAAATTCCACATCGCTTCGGTGAGACTCCTCGGATTCAAGGAATCAGAAGTCACATCCGGGGGAGGCGGAGTTGATGGTTGGTCATGCTACTCGTGGCCAGATCCTAAAGTGTAGGAGCCGGATACAACTTTGCCCACGTTTCAATAGGTATGAGATCAATAATCTCTTTCGAGATTGATTTTGGAATGAATGCCGCTAATGGAGTTGGTGGTGGTAATGAGGAAGAGGGGTGATTTGATGATTGGAGATGGGGATGGAATCGAATCCAGATCAATCATTTCTACATCACTTGGTAGGCTTGGCGTGGGCTTGATTGATCTATTGGTTCTCTTTCTTGCTGGCTCATTGCAAATCTGAAGAGGCATGGGATCAAGATCTACCACATTGATGTTGGTGAGATCCAATGGAGTTTGTGATCCGCTAGACCTTTCCTTTTTCCTTACTGTTTCTTTCATCTTCCTCAAAGTTTCCCTTGTATAATAGGTTCTTCCGGCCATTGATATTTTATGAAATTGAGTGGATGAATTTATGATTTGTAGACAAAATTTTCAGGGTGTTTGAATAAATAGAGAGAGAATTTGATATTTTCTAAAAGAGTCCTATGAAGGAAAGAAGAGAGTCCTAAAATATTAGATTGCTAAAATCAAAAGATTGTGGACGGAATTTTTATTTTATTTGAAAAACGTATCAGTCGATTGATTGACTAAAGTGGTCGATCACGCGATCAATCCACGTATTTTATTTTTATTATTATTTTTTTATAATATTGTTTTCGGAACCTGATCAGTCGATTGATCGACTTCAATGGTCAATGGATCGAATTTGACAGTCAACATGAGTTGAATTTATATAACCGCGATTGATCGACCGCGTGAGTCGATTAATCGATTGGTTAATCCGAACAGAGACACTAATCTAAAGAAATTTTATTTTAATTATTTTATTGTTTTTTATTTCTACAAAACCTAATCCTACACAGATTGAAAAACAAAAATCCTAAAAAAAAATATTCTAAAACTGAAAACTAACAGAACAGATGCAAAAAGAAATTCTAATCCTAATCATCTTCTTCTTCTTTTTCCGCCTGCCTTGCACGAGCCCTCATCTCGTCATAGCCATCGGGTCACAAATGTTGGCCCAACTAATGCATAAATGCTCGATCATATCGGCTACGATGGAGAGTTTGATTGTACTATCGTTGTTGTTCATCGATCAAGGAGTTGATCTGAGCTTGCATGATTTCGAGGGAAACTCCCTCATTGCGAGCTGGTTTTGGCTCTGGGGCGGGGTCTTCTTGACGCACTCGACGGCGCTGACTAGCAGGAGGAGCAGGCTATGCATCAACATTTCCCAACATACGCATACTTCGATTCTACTGCGTCAGCCCATAGCGATAAAACTGCAGGTTCCCAATATTATCATCAAGATAAAAAGGAAAACCAAGATAATGCAAGAGTTGCATCACCAGGTGGGGAAAATAGATGAGTGCAACATCGCCAGCAGGGGGGTTTACAATCTCATCATGACATCGCCACATCAAATCATGCAAAAATCACGGAATATTGAGCCATGATCGTTTGTAGCCACCATACAACGCCTTCACCCGAGAACCAGTTCTTTTGGATGCATGTCCTCGTGGGCAAAGATTATAAGACACGATAATGTCCCATAACAAAATGTCGCGTGGGAGAGCCGACCGTTTAGTCGCAAGTCCTCTTGATGCATATACGTCATTGCACATATCATCAATCATTGGTCCTTGCTCAACATCAAGTTCTTCGCCATGTTGGTGGTTCAAAGGTCGCTCGGTAAGAATGTTAAAAATAGCTGCGATTGTATCCGGGTAAATGCTTCTCTTCTAGCCGTCAATGGTGACAGTGAAATGGGCATCTTCATTTGTCTCGTCTAATGCATTCTCCCACTGCATATTTTGATAAAACAGGCGGACTACTTGCTCCGAGACGTTGATTTCTGGTGGCGTCATCAGAAAGTGAAGATTAAGAGCAACAATGTACGCGAGTGAAACTGCGCATTCGGGCATCGCTTGGAATGCCGACAGATCGTACACATACTCAGATGAAATATCTTTTATGGCAAAAAGACCATTTGGTTGTTCTCGAAAAACTCCTTCTGAACGCTGAGGAAGTCTTGCAGAGGAAGATGACGCCATTTCAGAGAATGTTGGAGAAAATCAGAGAAGTTTGGAGAAGACTAGGAATGTTTGAGAGAATGACGAAGAGAAAGGATGGTTTGTCGTTTAAATAAACACAGAGCCACCTCTCCACTCTCGGGCGTAATCTATAAGTCGATCGATCGACCCAGACATCAGAAAGACGCGACATTAAGATGCACCTTTTTAAGTGTTGTCGATCGATCAACCCTGTTTGGTCGATTGATTGACACTGACATGTGACATTTCCCCATGCGTTGGAATAGTGCGTTCAAAAGCGTGCATTGACTTTTGATTAAGTCGATCGATAGACCTTACATGTCGATTGATCGCAAACGGCGCATGCAGGTATGAAACGATGTCACAGTTAATTCGCCTAGAAAATGCGTGACGTTTAAGGTCGATCGATCGACATATACACGTCAATTGATCGACAATACAGACACAGCCAGAAAAACATCGCAGTGCATAAATGCCCACAATTAATGTCGATTGATCGACAAAACTTGGTCGATCAATCGACCATCGTGTCCTTGTTGATCGATCGATCCGTGCATGTAGATCGATCAATCTCCTAAATTATTATTTTTTTATTTTTTATTTTTTTAGATATTTCGTACACTTGGGTTGCCTCCCAAGAAGCGCTAAATTTAATGTCGCTAGCCCGACATTCCAGATCTATCAATTTTTATTCCGATTGATCGGGATTCCTTAACACAACTTCATCAAAAATTTTAATGAAAAATTTAAAAAACGGTTTTACCCATTGCCCATTAACTCGAAACTTACTTTCATTTCGAAGGTTGCATAATTCAATTGCTCTATTTGAAAATATTTTATTTACCCATAATGGACCGCTCTATCGGGTTTTGAGCTTTCCTGGAAACAAATGGAGTCTTGAGTTATATAACAGTACCTTCTGTACCACAGTGAATGATTTTTTGAAAATAAACTGGTCATGAACACGCTTCATACGATCCTTGTAAGATCTTGCACAATCATATGTATCAGCTCTAACTTCCTCCAACTCTGCAATTTCTAGACTTCTCTTCTCACCAGCTTTCTTCAGGTCAAAATTCAAAGACTTGACAGCCCAATAGGCCCGGTGTTCCAATTCAACAGGTAAATAGCAACCTTTACCAAAAACCATCCTATAGGGGGACATCCCGATGAGAGCCTTGAACGTTGTCCGATATATCCATAGTGCGTCGTTCAATTTCAACGACCAATCTTCCCGACTAGGCTTTACTGTTTTTTCTAAAATGCGTTTGATTTCCCGATTCGAAACCTCGACTTCTCCACTGGTTTGCGGATGGTATGGTGTAGCCACTTTGTGCATGATCCCATACCTTTTCATTAGCTGAGCAAAAATTTTATTGTAAAAGTGCTTTCTGCCATCGCTAATAATAGCACGTGGAGTACCGAATCTTGGAAATATCTTATTTTTAAGAAATTTAACAACCACTCTGTGATCGTTGGTTTTGCGGGCCATTGCTTCAACCCATTTTGAAATATAATCCACTGCAACCAAGATGTATAAATTTCCAAATGAATTCGGGAATAGGCCCATGAAGTATAATCCCCATACATCGAACACTTCAAAATCTAGAATTAGATTTAAGGGTATCATATTTCTCTTTGAAATTATGCCTAACATTTGACAGTTACTACATGAAATGCAGTGTCGGTGACAGCCTTTAAAAATTGTTGGCCAATAAAATTCACACTGGAGAATCTTAGTCGCAGTCTTCTTTGAGCTACAATGTCCTCCACAGGACAACTCATGACAGAATGAAATAATTTTTTACTGTTCATGTTCCGGAATGCATCTTCTGATAATTTGATTAGCACAATATTTAAACAAGTACGGATCATCGAAAAAATAATGCTTAGCTCATGCTAAAAAAACAGCTTTCTCATTCGTATTCCAATGCTTAGGTATCTGATCTGTCACCAAATAGTTGATCAGATCTGCATACCATGGTAAATGTTCAACAGCAAGCAATAGTTCATCAGGAAAATTTTTCAGAATCGGAATCAGATCATCAGATTTTTTAACAATGATTCAAGATAAATGGTCAGCTACCACATTTTATAACCCCTTTTTATCTTTGATTTTCAGGTCAAACTCTTGTAAAAGTAAAATCCATCGGATTAAACGGGCTTTTGCATCCTTCTTCGCAAAGAGGTAGCGAAGGGCCGCATGATCAGTAAATACTATAACTTTTGATCCCAACAAATAAGATCGAAATTTATCCAACGCAAAGACTACAACTAAGAGTTCTTTTTCTATAATGGAAAATTTCAATTGGGCATTATTGAGAGTGCGACTCGCATAATAAATGACATGCGATACTTTCTCTACCCTTTGCCCTAGAATAGCTCTAATTGCATAATCCGATGCGTCACACATGATCTCGAATGGGAGCATCCAATCTGGGGCTTAGATTATACGTGCTTTGACCAATTCTACCTTGATAATTTCAAAGGCATTTTGACACTTTTCATCAAAAAGGAATGAGGCATCTTTAGCCAGCAAATTACACAATGGTCTCACGATTTTGCTGAAATTCTTTATGAAACGTCGATAAAAACTGGCGTGTTTAAGGAAAGACCTTACTTCTCTGACTGTTCTAGGTGGTGGAAGGTTTGAAATCAGATCTACCTTTGCCTTGTCCACCTCAATGCCTCGCGATGATATGATATGTTCCAAAATAATATCATTTTATACCATGAAATGACACTATTCTTAATTTAAAATAAGGTTTTTCTCCTGACATCTTCCAAGAACAAGGGATAAATGGTGCAAACAATCACTAAAATTGTCTCCGCAAATAGAGAAATCATCCATGAAGACCTCTAAGAACCTTTCCACCATATATGAGAATATACTCAGCATACATCTTTAGAATGCAGCTGGAGTGTTGCAAAGTCCGAATGACATCCTTCGATAAGAAAATGTTCCAAAGGAACATATAAGTGTCGTCTTTTCCTGATCCTTCGATGCAATAACTATCTGATTATATCCAGAATAGCCATCAAGGAAACAATACCATTAATGCCCAGCCAATCTCTCGAGCATCTGATCAATGAATGGGAGGGGAAAGTGATCCTTTCTGGTCATTGAGTTCAACTTTTTGTAGTCGATACACACTCTCCAACCAGTTTGAACCTTAGTTGGTACCAACTCATTTTTCTTATTTGTTACCACAGTCACTCTAGGCTTTTTGGGCACCACTTGTGTCGGGCACACCTATTTGCTATCAGAAATTGAATATATAATATCAGCATCAAGCAGTTTAATAACCTATTTTCTCACAATGTCTTGTATTATTGGATTCAATCTCCATTGCAGTTCTCTAGAGGGTTTATCGCTTTCTTCCAAATGAATTCGATGCATACACACCGTTGGGCTAATTCCCTGAATGTTTTTTATAGATCACCCGATTGTACTTTTGTGGTCTTGGATTACTTCAATGAGCTATTCTTCTTGATCCTTATTCAAATTCGCAAAAATAATCACTGGATCAGTTTCATCTGTACCCAAGTATGCATATTTCAAATCTGCAGGGAGAGGTTTTAATTCCAGCTTTAATTTATATTCTTCTTTTGATTCTTCTCATCTTTCAGTTGACATTCGTTTTCTCCCAAGATTGGTGTTGAGTCTAACATTTGATTAACTTCGTGTATCACCAGATCCACATCAAAATTTTTACCAAAATGTGCTAGACAGGCCTCTAAAGGGTCCTCATATTCTGAAGCAAACAATTTATCTTCCACAATATTATCAATCATGCAAACTTGTGCATGCTCCTCATCTTCAATAGGTTGTCTTGCAATGTGAAAGATATTTAGTTCCACAGTCATGTTTCCGAATAACAGATTCATTATCCCATTTCGACAATTAATTAGCGCATTCGATGTTGCTAGGAATGGTCTTCCTAAAATTGTCGAAACATTATTTCTGTGTTTAAGAATGGGTTCTGTGTCGAAGACAACAAAATCAATTGGGAAGTAGAAAGTATCTACTTTGATAAGGACATCCTCCACTATTCCCCTAGGAATCTTAATTGGCCTATCTGCAAGTTGAAGGGTCATGGTTGTGGGTATAAGTTCCCCCAGCTCAAGTTCCTTGTTCACAGAGTATGACAACAGATTGACACTTGTTCCAAGATCTAGAAGTGCTTGATCAATGCGATTCTCTCCTATGATGATTAAAATTATAGGACATCCAAGGTCCTTGTATTTAATCGGAAGTCTCGCTTGCGAGACTGAACTTATCTGCTCTGCTAAGAAGGCTTTCTTCGGGACATTAGTCTTCCTCTTGATCGTGACCAAATCTTTTAGAAATTTCACATATGCCGGTACTTGCTGAATGGCATCTAGGAATGGGATATTTATCTTTAGTTGCTTGAATATTTCAATGATCCCTTCCTGATAACGATTTTTCTTTGGTCCCATTAGCCTTTGAGGATATGGTGCTTTGGGCACAAAACTTTTTTCTTTCTCATTTTTTTCTTTAATTTTTTTCTCTTATTTCTTCTCTTCTCCAACTTCCTCATTCATCTCAATTTCGTCTTCAGGCTCAGGCTTCTCATCTTCTTCTAGCATTTTCACTTTGTTGTCGATCTGCTTTTCAGATCTCAATGTAGTGATTGCCTTGATCTGTTGTTGACTTTCTTCTTGAGATGAGGTTGAGGCATGTTCAATAGCCATCTGCCCTCTCGAATTCGAAATTAGTTGGCTCAAGAATGATCCCTTCTCTCTCTCTCGCAGAGGAGAGTTGCCAATTTCCCAATTTGCGTCTCTATCTTTGAGATTGAAGAGGTATTGGACTGGATGAACTTGCACATATCCTCACTCTAAGGATATTGATTCTGAGACTGACGTGGTGCAATATTTCTTTATTGATTATTGAATCCCGGTGGTGGAAAATTTTGTGCGAAACCAGGTTGACTCATGAGTTGTTGTGCGGGTTGGTTCTGATATCCCGACGTTGGTTGTGAGAATTGATAATTCTGATTCGATTGTCTGGGTTGCACACTTTGATTTTGATTCTGGTAAAATTGATTTCCACCTCCATAGTGTTGTTGTTAGAATTGCCTTTGACCAAACTGTTATTGTGGTCCCGGATTGAAATTTTGATTTGGATAGAAATTCATCCCTTGACCTCTGCCTTGAGGTCTTTGATTCCCCTATTTTCATGAGAAATTATGATGATATTTCCAACTATTCGGGTTGTTTTCATTGAAAACATTTACCTGATTTCAACCGTAAGTGTTCAATGCGTTCAATTGCTCACTAGGATCTTTTGAGTAATTCTGCATTGACGGGAAACTGTCGGATGTGTGCATTGGACTTGCACAATATGAGCACGGATCTGGTTGTATGTTTACAACACTCACATTTTTCTTTAATTTTAATTCCTCAACTTGTTGAGTGAGGAAATCTATTTTTGCCATTAGATCTGGTATTTCTTTCACCACATACAATCCTCCTTTCTTTGCTGAGATTCCTGCTTAATCTCGCTTCTTGTTTGGTTGGTCTCGAGTCTTCGAGAAGTCCCATTGCTGTGAATCTTCGGCTAACTTTTCTAAGAATTAATAAGATTCAGATTCCCTCAGTCCCAGGAATCCTTCACTGTTCATTGATTCAATTAAATGCCGATTGGCCTGATCAAGTCCGTTGTAAAAACATTAGACCAATCTCTATTTTGAAAATCCATGGTGTGAATACTTCAATAGAATATCCATGAATCCATCCCAAGCGTCATAGAATCTCTCATCCTCTTCTTGTGTAAAATCAGTGATTTCACGTCTTAAGGCATTTGTCTTAGCCATGGGAAAGAAATTTGACAAAATTTTCTTAACTATGATCCCAGGTGGTGATGGATCTAGCTGGCAAGGAATTTAACCAGGCTTTAGCCTTATCCTTTATGGAGAAAGGAAATAAATGTAATCTCACAGATTCCTCACTGAAATTTTGATACACTGATGAACAGACTTCAACGAAGTCTTTGATGTGTTGGTATGGATCTTCTCTATCCTTGCTGTGGAAGGATTTGAATCACATTTGTACGAATTTCAAATCTGCCACCAGGTGTGGCTAGATATGTGATGCAAGACGGGGTATTTGTGATTATAGGAGCAAATAACTCTCTTTGAGTTAGTTTCTCCTCATTTTCATTTGGGTGATTTTTACAATCGTTTGCATTCATTTCGAATTGAATTAATGTTTCGGTTCTAGCTTCTTGCCCTGTTTTAATTTCTTTCCGACTCGAATGACAAGTTCGCTCAATCTCAGAATTAAAAGGTTCTAAAGATTTATCTTTAGAGGACCTCGTGTGCATACATAGGCTACACAGGTTTTGCTTTCGTGAATTTTTTGTTCGATTGATCGGCTGTCGGAAGATACTCTCTTCACAATAGTACTAGTTTTCTTTCAGTGACAGCGAGCTATGGGTATCTTCACAGCGAGCTGTCATTTCCGTCTTCAGAATTAAATATTTTAGTGCGATTTTAAATCCTTTGAAAGTCTCTAGGGTTCAAAACTAAGGTCCGAGAATTAAACACAAAACTCAAAATACGTAAACGACGATTTCTAGAATAAGATTCGATATTACAATTTAGATAACCTAACGAGATTTACCTCTTAAAGCGTGAACCTGTGAATCGACGGTGATCTATCGACGTTCCACGCATTCGTTCAAGTTCCCTTCTTCTTCTTGGTCATAGAGATGCGATGATCAAGGTGTCATGTGGAAGAATACTTTAATGATCTTAGGGAGGTTGAAGAAGAAGATCGAAGGAGATGAGTGGTGGCGGCTAGGGTTTCGTGAGGAAACGAATAAGAAAAGATGGAGGCGATTAGGGTTCTCCTCACGGCTCTTTTCTTAAGAAGAGTTCTGGAGAGTTTATGATTTAGGTTTCTACGTAATGTACCTTTTTATAACTTATTGGGAGTCATTTGGTGTTAAGCTGACACACCAAGAATAGGTGTATAGGCTTTTACCACAAGGTACAAAATAAAGGTTTTTAAAACCTATGTGGTGAGGTTCGATCCGAAGACCTTTCGTTTATAACTCAAGCCTCTAAGCACCATGCTATCACGTAGCTTGTGTAATTAGTGACAAAATTAATTATAAGTGTCTTTTAAACTACGATGTATATCTTAAGTTTTAAAATGTTTTGAAAATTTAAGGCGTGCAATGTATACCTTGTTAAATACAAACATTTAATGGGGCGTATTAGTGTTTGGAAATGCTAGTTGTTACATTCTTTCCCCCTTAAAAGAATTTTCGTCCTCAAAAATTTACGTACCTTCTTTGAAGAGATGTCGGTATTGGTCACGAACCTCTGCTTCATGTTCTCAGGTGGCCTCAGCGGATGAGTGATTTCGCCACCGCACTAGTACGAGTGGGATCCGTTTGGTACTCAAGGTATGTTCCTTACGGTCCATAATTTGTATCGGTTCTTTCGCTACAGTCATATCAGCTTGGAGCTCGTTGGGTTGATAGTTCAAGATATGAGTTAGGTCCTTCACATACCTCCTCAACATGGATACGTAAAATATATTATGCATGTTCGAAAGTTGCGGCGGTAAGGCAATCCAATATGCAACTTCACCGACTCGACCTAATATCTCGAAGGGACCGATGTAGCGTGGGCTTAGCTTTCCACGTTTCCCGAATCGCATCACACCTTTAGTAAGCGAAATTTTTATGAAGACGTTGTCTCCCCTCTGCAATAATGCATGTCTCAGTAATGTATATGGGTAACTGGGGAACAAAAGTAAATATTTGCACCAAGTTTACCTGAAACTCAATAATTGTCCTTTTGATGTCGGCATAGCTCTTTTGTCGATCTTGTGCAACCCTTAATTTTTCATGGATCAACCAAATCACTTCAATTGTGCTTTCAATGATCTCTGGGCCCAATAAGAATTTCTTTCTGATTCTTCTCAATCAAATGAAAACTTGCATCTCCAACCATATAATGTTTCGAATGGGGTACATCCTAATGCTTGCCTAATAGCTATTGTTATAGAAAACTCGATTAGCAGTAGATTTTTGTCCCATGACCCTTAGAAGTTTAACATGCAAACCTGAAGCATGTCTTCGATAATCTAGTTCACCGTTTCTGTCTGGCCATTTGTCTGAGGATGGAATGTCGAGCTATAGTCTAGTCTCGAGCCCATTCATTCTTAGAATCTTTGCCAAAACTTTGACGTATATAATGGATCTCTGTCCGATACGATGCTAGTAAGCATGTCGTGTAATCTGATTATTTCCTTGATATACAATTCTGCAAGCTGGCTGGCTGTAAATTTCGTGTTGTACAGTAGGAAGTGGGTAGACTTGGTTAAGCGATCAACGATTACTCAAATGGCATTGTGTCCTTTCACGATTCTTGGTAATCCAAGGATGAAATCCATGGATATATATTGCCTCCCATTTCCATTTAGGTATCAGTAAAGGTTGTAATAAACCCGAGGGGTTTCGATGGTCAACCTTCACTTGTTGGCAAACTAAGCATCTTGACACGTACTCTGCTACTTCTTTCTTCAAACCTTTCCACCAGAAGCTCGTTTTCAGGTCCTGATAGATCTTAGTACAACCAGGGTGGAAAGCGTATTTCGACTTGTGGGCTTCTTCTAGAATCATGTATCGAAGGTCGGTATTAGCCGATACACACAGTCAGCCTCTAAAGATTAACGATCTGTCCTCCCTAATGAAGAAATCGAGCCGATTCCCAGTAGTGGCATCCTGTCTAATGGCCATAAGGTCCTCATTGGTCATCTGAAGTTCGCGGATGTTATCAAAGATCATCGCTCGAATGGTAATATTAGCCATTAAGGCTCCTGAATCTTTAACATCGAACCTTGTATTGTATAGGGATATATCTTCGAACAAACACCATCTGTTTATTCTCGTAATGAGATTGGACAATTGACCTGATGATTTTTGACTTAGTGCATCTGCTACTACATTAGCTTTACCCGGGTGGTACTAAATAGAGCAATCATAATCCTTGAGGAATTCTATCAATCTTCTTTACCTCATGTTCAAATTCTTTTAAGTGAAAAGATATTTAAGGCTCTTGTGATCAATGAGGATTTTGAATGTTTCTCAATAGAGATAATGCCTCTAAACCTTTAAGGCAAAAATGACTGCAGCTAGTTCTAGGTCATGCGTCAAATAGTTCTCCTCATGGTTCTTGAGTTGTCGAGAACTGTAAGCGATGACTCTTTTATGTTGATTTAATACACAACCCAGTCCACTATGTGATGTATCACTGAAAACTACAAAACCTCCACTGTCTGACGGTAAAACTAGCACTGGCGTGGAAGTTAACTTATTCTTGAGCACCTGAAATCTCTTTTCGAGCAAATCATTGAATTCAAACTTTGTACTCTTCCTTGTGAGTTGAGTGAACGATCCCACAATTTAGGAGAAGCCTTCAACGAATCTCCTGTAATAATTGGCTAGACTCAGAAAAATGTGAACTTCTGTTACTGTCTTTGGTTGTTCTCATTTTACAATGGCCTCGACTTTAGTTGGATCAACCATTATGCCTGCTTCAGAGATAACATGTCCTAAGAAGCTGACTTGTTCTAGCCAGAACTCGCACTTGCTTAGCTTTCCGTACAGTCGATGATCATGGAGTGTCTGTAGAGCGACGCGCAGATCTTATTCGTGATCTTCTCTCGTATTCTAATATATGAGAATATCGTCTATGAAGACAACCACACATTTGTCGAGATGTGGTTTGAATACTCTGTTCATCATACCCATGAATGATGTTGGCCCATTTGTTAACCCAAAAGGCATTACCAGAAACTCATAATGGCCATATCTTATGCGAAAGGCAATTTTCGGAACCTCCTTGGCCTTGACTTTCAACTAATGGCAGCCTAATCTCAAGTCTATCTTCGAGAAGAACTTTGCCCCTTGGAGTTGATCGAAGAGGTCATCAATTCGGGGGAGTGGATAGTGCTTCTTGATTATTAGTTTATTCAACTACCGATAGTCGATGCATAGCCTCATCGAACCGTCGTTCTTTTTGATAAATAGAACGGGTGCTCCCCATGAGGAAACATTTGGTCTCATGAACCCCTTGTCCAAGAGTTCTTGCAACTACTCTTTAAGCTCATTCAATTCAGCCGATGCCATACGGTATGGTGCTTTTGATATTGATTTTGTACCTGGAGCTAAATCAATTGAAAACTCAATTTCTCGATTTGGTGGTAATCCCGACAAGTCTTCGGGAAGCACATCTAGAAACTCGTGTGCAATGGGAATGTCTACAATATTGACCTTCTCATTGTGTTGGCCTTGTACGAATGCAAGGTATCCCTGACATCTTCTCTGCAATAACCGCTCAACTCGAATAGTTGAGACAAAAGGTGCAATGCCCGACTTGATGCCATAGAATCAGAAGGATTTTCCTTTTGGAGGGTGAAAGGTACCACCATTCGAAGACAATCTATGCTTGTATGATAACCAGACAACCAATCTATATCAAGGATTACATCAAATCCTTGCATGTCCAAGATGATCAAATCGATCATCATTTTGTGGTCTTCAATCGGTCTCTGTGATTATTGATCTCCCAATAGGGATTGATACCGCTAAGATGAAGTCCAAGGGTTCAGGAGTGATACTCAGTTCGGCCGTGAATTGAGAAGTCACAAAGGCGTGCGTAGATCCTGGGTCTATCAAGACACGTGCCTTGTGTTGACAAATATCACTACTCTGGTACATGTGCAAGGTACCTAAGTTTCATGTATGTGATTTAGTTAAGTGTACATATGATGGTGTCGTGGCGTTCATGCAATGTCATAATTGAAAACAGATTCCAAGGATATTTGTCAACTGAGAATAAAGTAATAATTTGACAATCAATAATGTAATTATACCTTGGATAACGCCATTTGTTGCTTAGACATCGCGTGCCGAGATGGCGTAGGCATGACCCTGAATTGTAGGTTGGGAGGGCCTCAAAGTAGTTGCCGAAGTCTCCTTCTGTTTCTTCGGTTCGGGAAATCTTTTATCAAATGTCCTGTATGGCCATAATTGAAGCATGAACCCATGCTCCATCGACACACTTCTAGCTTATGTCGTCTTCCACATCGTGGTCAAGACTTGGTCGGTGCTGACGAGGTAGTATACAAAATTCTTTGTGAGACCGATGCATCAGAGGTAGCCGACAGTGAGGGACGGAAGGGCTCCGTAGGTGCAGACCTAGCCGATTTCGAATAGGTAGTTTGAGCAGGTTGAGAGGGTGCTGACATCATAGGTCAAAATATTGAACGATACTGATACGTATCATCTGATACATATCATTTCTTAGGGTCTCTGATACGATAAAAATGGTTTTTATTCGGTACTCACCAAAATAACCTAATTATCAGACGATAATTTGAATGTATCATCCGATAATTTAACAGATTGACAGGGACCCCATTTGGCCAAATTATTGAACGATACATTCAAATTATTGTCTGTATCGTTCGATACGGATGATGATTTGATTTTTGGGATTTTTTTGAAAAAAAAAATTGTATAAAAAAGATACATTCAATGTATCGCAATACATTGAAGGTATCGGACGATACGAGATACGTATCGTCCTGGAGTTCAGGACGATACGTATAGAAATTTTGATATTTTGATCCATGGCTGACATCGAGAACTTCGTTTTCTTGTTTGCCTAATCGTCGGCATATGATTGTGTTCGGCTCGCTCTATCCTTTTTCTGCTGGTCTCTTCTTTTGTACATCTTCTCAATGCCTCGTTCAAAAATAAGAGTTAAGTCCATGACCTCTGCATAGGCCCTTAGCTTGAACAAGGAAATTCTTTCTTTAGCGCTTGGCTTCAAGCCACGTTCGAACTTTTTGGCTTTCATGAATTCTGTGACGACGTGTTGTCTTTCATGAATTCTGTGACGACGTGTTGAGGTGCGAATCTGGAGAGCTTGGTGAATTCGGCTTCATACTCGCGTACAGACATCTAACCTTGTTCCAATGAGATAAAATCGACCTCCCACTAATCTCTAACTGATTCCGAGAAGTACTTATCATTGAACTCGTCGGTGAACCGAGCCCAGGTCCATGGAGTATTCTGCGTTTCATGTATCCTAGTTCTTTCGACTGATTTCCACCATGGATTTGCTTCTCCTTCCAACTTGAAGGAAGCCCAATTGACTTTCTCTTCTTCTGTGCAAGGTATCACAAGAAGAATCTTCTCAATCTAGTTTAACCATTTTTCAGTTTCGAGCAGGTCGAGTTGGACGAAGAAACTTGGAGGCTTCATCCTTCAAAATTATTGGAACCCGGAGGGCTATTGTCTTGACACAAGCAAAGTTGTCTATGGAGCCATAGTGTTGGCCATTGTCTCTAACAACTGACCAACATGTTCGTTGTCGTTTCCTCCTCCCAAAGGAATGTTATTTGCACCAGTGGAAATTCCGTCACCATTCGATGTACCTTCTAATTGGACGGTTCTTGGTCTACCGCGAGGGGCCATAAGGGTCTGTCACAATTCAACAAAGATTTAATAAAAAATGATTGTGAAAGTCCAGTCTATGTTTTAATATAATCTAAAGTCATAGCTCTGATACCAACTATAACGACCCGACTTTCCCACATAGAATTATGGGAACACTGAGTCATTAGATACTTGGTACATCAATTCATATGCGAAAAATCAAAGGAGATATGATAAATGGCAGTAATAAATGATTTCATTGTCATGATGAATATAAAGTGAAACGAAACTAAACCACCAGTGACGGTCGTACGACACGCAAAGAGTGGTGTGCAAATTGTATGTAGAAAGAACTAATCCAATTATCCCACTAAAATTTGCTTAATTGTACCAAGTCTAAAAATCCCCTCGACTACAGATAAAAATATTATAGCTGATGATCTTTTTTCGGCACGAAATTCGGGTCTTCCTCAAGTTTGGAGTCCTGACCAATATCTGTACATGTGACACATAGTGTCAAAGTGAGCTAACAGTCTAAGCTCAGTAGGAAAAGTTCAACACCAAATAACATTTCATCCAATCAATGCATAGTTTCAATCGACAATTCAAAAGCATCTTTGAAGATCAAAACAGAATTTGAAAGATCTTGGGTTCGAAATCACATAATTTTCATATAAGTTTTGATAGTGTCATTTCTTAAGTGTCACATGAGTATCCATTTAATTTATTAATTTTCACATTTTACATGCAACTTCTTAGTTCATGTATAACTTAAATCCATAACTTAAAAATCTCCAACGCAAATATAGTATTTAGAGTCTCTGATAACCGATGGAAATCCCCTCATAACCATCGTCATTCAATGAATAATTTTTCTAAGTGTCAAGCCCTTGCGTTGTGAGGGATACTTGTGCGGTTCAAAGAGGTCGTTGAAACGGTTCAAAAGGGTCGAAGCACAAGATTCGTTCACATTAACCTCAAATCACATGCAAGTTCTAATACATAAGGTGTTCTCAATTCATAGATAGTTCTCACTCTATTCCAAATTCAAAGTTCAAAGGGTTTAATATTCAAATCAGCATTCGATATTTCAAAAGATTCAATGCTTTAGTGCAAATTAATATTCAAAAGGATTTCAGATATTCAAATGCAATCAGATTCAACAAGTTCGAATTTAATTTCTAATGATCACAGATTCAGTTCAAGTGTATCATTAAAATTTATGATTCAAAGTTTAAAATGTAATTGTACATTGAAATTCCTCTATCTCGATTTCTAAATTCACAAGGAAAGAAGCAAGATGATTTCTCTGAGGTACGTCTGATTCTCTTCTCTACAATGTGCACAATAGTACGATATCAATGATTAACGGATCGAAAAAGGACAAATCGATCTTAAGAAAATTCTCCTTGTCCTTTATATTCATAGCGAGCTGCGGTCTTATGACACGGAGCTGTATATATTTTATTGTTGTGCTGGTGGTGTCCACAACGAGCTGTCATATGTTTGTAGTGAACTGTGACTGTGATAGACCCTACGACGCTTTGTCCATAATTTTTTTGTATTCACAACTCGCTGCTTTGAAGTGACGGTGAGCTGTCACAATGCCCACAGCGAGCTGTCATATATTCACAGCGAGCTGTGACTGGTTTCAAGTCCATTGGATGTATTGTCTTGAGCTACCCCAAAACGATATATTATAATGATCAATCGAACTTTTCTGTCAAAAGTTATGGCTGTCAGAAGACGCTCTTCACAGAGATACTGGTTTTCTTTCAGTGACAGCGAGTTGTGAGTATCTTCATAGCGAGCTGTCATTTATGGTAGCAAGCTATTATTTCCGTCTTCAGAATTGAACATTTTAGTGTGGTTTAAAATCATTTGAAAGTCTCTAGGGTTTGAAACTAAGGTCCGAGAATTAAACATAAAACTCAAAATACGTAAACGACGACTTTTAGAATAAGACTCGATATTACAATTTAGACAACCTAACGGGATTTACCTGTTGAAGTGTGAACCTGTGAATCGATGGTGATCTATCGACGCTCCACGTGTTTGTTCAAGTTCCTTCTTCTTGGTCGTAGAGATGACGATGATCAAGGTGTCTTGTTGAAGAATACCTTAATGATCTTAGGGAGGTTGAAGAAGAAGATCAAGAACTCTTTTCTTAAGAAGAGTTCTTGAGAGTTTATGATTTAGGTTTCTACCTTTTTATAACTTATTGGGGGTCATTCGGTGTTAAGCTAACACACCAAGGATAAAAGTGTAGGCTTTTACCACAAGGTCCAAAATAAAGACTTTTAAAACCTACATAATGAGGTTCAATCCTAAGACCTCTCATTTATAACTCAAGCCTCTAACCACCATGCTCTATCACGTAGCAGCTATCAAAAAAGTTTTCTTATATGTTTTTAATTGAAACAACAAAATCTCTATTGTAGCGGCTACCAAAAATGGTATATATTAGCATCAGCCCTGAATTAAGTTGTACTAGATCTGGTATCAAGAATTTAAAGTTTGGGTAAAAGGCTTCTAACAAGCGAGATAATCCACATAATAACCTTTGATCATTGATATACACTTATTATGTGACTTGCAGATCATATGGGTAATAACGGTGCCATGTGTGCTAAGCATGGTTCTAAATATCGGATCATATCTGCTTGATATGTATCAATTTAGGGTCCCTCTGATATGATATACACAGACTATTCTATAACCTTTTCCAAATAGTCTTGTTTTTCAAATTTATCATATAAAATAATCCATATTTCGTAATTTTCGTAATTTTTTTTTATCATATATGTTTTTCATTAAAAAATAAAATCTCAATTGTGCGGGCTAACAAAAATGGTAGATATATTAGTATCATCCCTGAACTAACTCGTACTAGATCTGGTATCAAGAATTAAATTGTGTAAAACGCTTCTCATAAGTGAGATAATCCACATCGTAACCTTTGATCATTGATATAACATATTATGTGATTTGTAGATCATATGGATAATAATGGCGCCACGTGTACTAGGAATTAATTTAAATATTAGCCACATCCAATACATATTAGCTGAGAAGTATCAATTTAGGGCCTCTCTAATATGATATACATACCCCGTTCGATAACGGGTCATATGTCGGTCAATATCAGCTTATGGTGACTCATATGGGCCGATATATATCATATATATCAGTTGGACATAATACCAAAAGTGCTATTTGTATAATTTTTTAATTTTAAAATTACTTATATATTTTTAATATTTTAAAAGTAAAAAAGGCACTTAAATAGTGGCTAATTTGGTCGGTACATATCCCATATTATCCGATACATAGAAGCTTGGGACCCAACCAATATGCTGATATTAGGGCTGTCAATGGGCCAGGTTAGGCTGGGCTCCCCTAAAATCTAGCCCAACTTTAGGAGCTAAGGCTAGGCTCTAGCCCGACCCTAACATAAACGGGGTTTGATATGCCCAACTCTAGCCTTAATTTAGGCGGGTCGAGGCAGCTAGAGTTAGGCTTCCATGTTTGTTGTCTAGAATTAGTTTTCTAAAATCCTAGAAATATTTTTTGTTGAAAATAGTGAAAGATATTTCGAATGAAAGAAAAAATTCCCAAGACCCTTCCTTTTAGATCAAACTACTAAACCATCATTACAGCTATTCGTATTATGAATCTAACTGTTAAGTGTAAATAGATACAATATAAGAAGAGGCACAGGTCCGGCCAGGGTTAGGGTCTTTAACTTCTTTGAGCCCTTACCTGACTTGAAAAGGCTTTTGGTTTTGAGGGCCTAACCTGGCCCTCTTTCCACCCCAGTTTTGAACCCAACCTTAAGATTTTAGGGTCTGGTCGAAAAGATTATAGGTAAGGATGGAATTTGAACCCCATATATTAAGGTTACATGCTCGACGGCACGAGGGTCCAATCCTGATATACATCAGCATTTAAATTCCCGGTACTAAATCCTAACAAGTTTGAATTCTAGTAAGGCCTGGTACTTAATAGCAACTTTGGAATTACCAAAATAAGGCTCTAGACGTTGAAACATGTCAGCAGAATTTAAGAATCTTTCTGACAGAAGATAAAAAAAATCAGGTTTCACGAATCATTATGGACACAAAAAACCAAAATAATAACTTCATAGATTCTCCAAATCTCCATGACTCTACCTACAAAGTCCCTCAAAGATATATGATAAGATGTATGCTTTCTCTTCATTCTCCCCTCATTTTTTTCTTAATGTTTATTTCCAAGGCCATTTTCTGTCTTCTCAATCCGAGAAAAGATCTCTTCAGTCTTCACACACCCAACATTGAAAGTCGATCTATTTTCTATCTTAAAATCCAAACATGATACCATATATCTTATGATCCTTTCATTTGAAGCTCAATTGATGTGTAGGTTCCAATTTATTTTCGTAAGTGTTTATATTTTGAATTGTTAACACGAAAATGTTTTGGAAGAAGAAGCAACCCGATCTTTCACAATTCACACTACCTTTCTCATTTTTCTTCTATTATTATTATTATTAAGTTATAATTTTATTGGCATGTTGATTTATTGATCGCTTATAATGATGGCAGGAAACAAAGCTTTTGGCTTAATTATTCTCCATGGCTGGTGTAATACACAATTATGGGGTTGCTATTACGGAAATCTCATTATTGGTAGTATTTTGTCTTTTTTTCATCCATGCAACAGCAGGAGGAACAAGTATGTCAAGAGATGAATATCTAAAGTTGAAAAGAAAGCTCAAGGATCTCACCATCCCTGGAGTTATCAGCATTAAGGTGAATTCATGATTAGCGACAGTCACCAATTTTTTTTTTCTTTTTTTGCTTTTTGAGTAAATTTTCGGATGTTGCTTTGTGATTTAATATCAACTTATTGAACAAAAATTAATCTATTTATTTATTCATTGACTTTGCATTTAGTCAAGATTAATCAATTACAAAGTGATTTTTTTCACTCGCTCATTTTAAAATGCTCAATGAAAAACTCTGATTTTTTCCTTTCTTTCTTCAAAAATGAGAAAGTAATTAAATGAAATACTGTTATATCTCATTTAAAAAAATATATAATAGCATGAAATTTCAAATTAATATTTAGTTCTGATAAAGTTAAATCCTGATTATAGAATCCATTCCCATCCTATACTTGTGCTTAGTTTTTTTTCCAACTTTTATAATCCTTTCGATTTTTTTCCCGTCGTCATGATTTTGTCTCCCTTTTTTCTCAACCAAGCATATTTTTTCCGTTGAATCTCTCGATACATTTATAAGTGCTTCCATCATAACTCCTTAATGTTATATATATCTTCGCCTTATCTATAAGTGGTTTATAACTCCTTAATGTGAGATTTATCGTAAGGCCAATTTTCCTGAAAAATGCATTCAAATTACCTTTTATCAACATTGCGCTAGGAGTCCTACCAAGAAGTGCACAGATAAATTTATGACAGATATTGTACCTCGTATCTACATTAGGATATTAGGTACAGGGGAGAGAATTACATCCCTCTAAGGCAAGAAGAAAACACATCTTTTAGTTTGAATTATTGTTGGTGTACAAACATCTACAGCTGTAGACATACAGACCATATTAGTAAAGATAAAGCAACTATACAGAGTATAGTGGCTAGAAACAGTACTATACTTGATAGGCTACAATGGAAATTATCACTAGGAGCCAAACTCAGCGATAATCTTTTTAATCTAGACTAGAATTGCAGGCAAGGATAACTGATCTCGATAATCAGATGCCCGAAAACTTTAACAAAGTCATTCAGATACTTCTCGATAATTCGAAGAATTATAATTAAAAACTTTGTTAGAAAATATCTGTCACACCCCTAGCCCCTGGCCTCGCACGCCGGGCGGCTCTCGCGCCCTTACGTTCTGATCCACGAGCCGGGTCGGCATGACACACGCTTTCATTTCAAGTAAATAAGTATCCGATTATATTCCTTTTTAAATAGTTTTGTAATATGAAGGGAAAAATATTGCAGGAGATTTCCCATTTTCGTTAACATGAGTCAAACTATCCAAAGGTTTCAAAAGCCAAACTAGTAAGTAAAATCCTACTGTGAGAATTTTTGTCATCATCATGACCCAAAAATCAGTGTTGCTCCTTAGGAACATGGTCTTGCCAAGTAAATATGTTTGACAAATTGATTTGTTAATTCTGGACCCACGGTCGTCCGTAGTATACTGATCCGAAAATCCTCATTTTGATATATTTCTGGTCCAAACTGAGTCCTTGAGATTACTTACTTTTTGTTGATATCATTCCTAAATCTCAATGATGTGTGTGTCTTTTCTAAATCTTGTTTGAGAGTGTAAGACTTGTGAGAGACAAGTAAACCTTCGTGAGAGACGTCGGTTGTTGGGAATTTTCATTATGGATAGATTGATGGTAAGAGGCTGTCATTGTTGGTGATTGGAGTGTTAAGGCATATCATTCCAAAGAGGCACTGTAAGATTTTTTTAATTCATAGTGAATTTTTTATTTGGATCTGAGATAGATCCCGTGGTTTTACCTGTGATGGGTTTTCCACGTTAAAAAA
This sequence comes from Chloranthus sessilifolius, assembly GCA_021018995.1. Lineage (NCBI taxonomy): Eukaryota > Viridiplantae > Streptophyta > Magnoliopsida > Chloranthales > Chloranthaceae > Chloranthus > Chloranthus sessilifolius. The sequence continues at coordinate 23,879,266 of CM037584.1, read as the reverse complement.
CAACTTGCGTTATTATTTTCGTTGTGTGGTAATTGTGGCAATATTAAATTGATTAATTTTATAGATAATTATAAAATCCCAAATTTCAATTGGTATCAGAGCCTGGTCACCTGGTAAATTTTAACAAATTAAGTGTTATGTCAAATTTGGGATATAACGATCTTCCTAGAGAAGGTGCATCTACTGCTAGACCCCCTCTGTTTGATGGCTCTAATTATCCTTACTGGAAGGCAAGGATGAGAGCATTTTTAAGTTCATTGGATCCTCACATTTGGTATTCTATTGAGGACAGATGGTTGCCACCAACTACGACCTCTGTTGTCGATAATATATCACATACCACTATCAAACCTAGATCATTATGGACGGATCAGGAATATGATAATCTTGGTTATAATTCCAAGGCTCTTAATGCTTTATTTGGAGCAGTTACTGCTTCTGAGTTTCGTCGAATAAGTACTTGCACCATAGCCAAAGATGCATGAAAAATTCTTGAAACCACTTATGAAGGGACTCCTCAAGTAAAGATTTCCAAACTTCAAATGCTCACCTCTCAGTTTGAAAATCTTCGCATGGATGAGGATGAAAAGTTTTCTGATTTCTATATTCATTTAAATGATATTGTGAATGACTCGTTTAATTTAGGAGAACCTGTTTCTAATACTAAAATTGTACGAAAAATTTTAAGGTCACTACCTAAAAGGTTTAGATCAAAAGTCAATGCCATTGTTGAATCTAAAGATGTTGACAATCAAAACTTAGATGAACTTGTTGGGTCATTACAAACTTATGAATATGAAATTCAAGATAATCATGTTACTAAAAGTGTTGCTTTTAAATCATCTAAGGTTGAGTATGATTTTAGCAGTGATTCTGATCAATCAGATGAACTTGCTTTATTTGTTAACAAATTAAAAAAAAATTATAAAAATAAGAAACAACCTTTTAAAAAAATTGAAAATTCTGAAAAATTTAAATCATTTGAAAAGAAACCTAAAAAGGATTCTCCTGACACTATTCAATTCTTTAAGTGTCATGGATATGGGCATTACGCTAATAAATGTCCTAGTAAGAAAAATGATAAGGGAAAATCCAAAGTCTTGACTGCATCACATGAGATTGATATATTAAATGAGTCATCTTCTGATGAATCTGAATCTGTTTCATATGGGTTTAGAGCTTTTGTGGCTTCTATTGTTGAATCTAATAATTAACAAACATCATCCCATATTGAAACCGACTCTATTGCTTCAATATCATCTGCTAATGAAATTGATGGTGATGTTGTGGATATGACAAATGCCTACAGTGAACTCTATCAAGAATCACTACATCTAACTAAAGAAAAAATTAAATTGACTAAAGAAGTGACTGAGTTAAAATCCATTATCAGCAAACCTCAAGAGAATGTAAATTGTTTCACTTCAAAATTTATAGAACAAGAAAATAAAGTAAATTCCCTTATTGAAATAAATGAAAATTGAAAAAGGGAACTTGGTTCCATTTATGAAAAATATTCAAACATTTACAAGACAAATGAGAAAATGGAAAAATTACTCAATTCTGGTCAAAGAACAACAGATAAATCAGGTATTGGATATCATCATTCAGTAAATAAAAATCCAAAACCTGAGGTAACTCATGTTCCAAAATTTGTTAAAGAAATAACCCATGCTCCAAAATTTGTTAAAGAAACCAAATCATTTCCTACGAATTCTAATCAAAATTTAATTAAATTCAGAATTTTCAATTCTAGATCATTTAGTAGGAGAGTACCAATCTACTATACTTGTGGATGGGAAGGACATACTTATGTGTATTGCCCATTTGCCTTTGAATACTCTTCACACTACGTACCCCACTACCAAACTTTGAAGAGAAATCAATTTATCTCATTGAGTAGTTCAAATAAAAATATCAACAAACATGTGATTCAAAGTAAATCAAATCTTAAATACAAATGTGTTTGGATTCGAAAAACTGATTTAACTGCACAGGTTGCTCATATTTCACTAAAAGCAAGTTAATCGTTTAAATGGTTCCTTGATAGTGGATGTTCTAGGCATATGACTGGTGAGAAATCATTTTTCACTCACCTTAGTCCATGCTCGGAGGGAAATGTGACCGTCAGAAATGGAAGTTCATGTAAAATTACTGGTAAAGGAACAGTTGAAGCACCTGGATGTCCTAAATTAAATGAAGCCCTTTATGTTGAAGGATTTAAGGCTAATCTCATAAGTGTTAGCCATTTATGTGATGATGGGATGAATATTAATTTTACAAAAAATTTGTGCACTGTAGTTGATTCTAATGGCCAAATTGTTCTTGAAGGGATTAGATCTGCTGATAACTGTTACACCTTTAGTGATTTTCTCAAAAACAATTGTCTTATCACTAAAACAAATGAGATCAATATCTCGCATCAGAGGCTTGGCCACATGAATAAAAATGATATTTACAAATTAGCCTTTGATCAACTTGTTAAAGGTCTACCTAAACTAAGTAAACCAGATGGATCTATTTGTAGTGCACGTCAAATGGGTAGGGTTATGTTAAATGCTAATAATGTAGCTAGAAATCTGTGGGCCGAGGCTATTAGTACTGCTTGTTACATATCCAATCGAGTATACCTTAGACCGAACACTACTAAGACTCCATATGAAATATGGAATGATAAAAAACCTCAAGTTAGTTATTTTCGCGTCTTTGGTAGTGCTTGTCACATTTTAAGAGATCGTGAATCTCTTAGTAAATTTGACGCTAAAACTGACAATGGAATTTTTCTTGGATATTCCTTAAACAACAGAGCTTATAGGGTTTTTAATTTAAGAACTCTTACTGTCATTGAATCAGTTAATGTTGTTGTAGAAGATCAAAAATCAGATTCTTCTACTGTTTTAAATAGAGATATTGATGATGAAATTCTTATTGATCTTATTAATCTTGAAAAAATTAGACTTGATAACACTAATTTATCTTCTGACAATGAAAATTCTACACACACTACATCTAATATCACTGAAGATATGAGTATAGAAATTTCACACAACAATATCTCTGATAATGAGTCTCGACATAGACCCTCCTATGCTCGTGATATGAGAAGTCGCCCTCCAAGTGCTATCATTGGTGATGTCTCCACTAAACTGATGACTAGGAGAAAATTTAAAAATCTGTCAAATCTTCTATGTCATGTATGTTACACATCAAATCTTGAACCAAAGAATATTAAAGAAGCTCTTCTTGATGAGCATTGAGTTACTGCTATGCAAGAAGAGCTCACTCAATTTAAAAGGAATGATGTGTGGGAACTTGTTTCTAGACATCAAAACATTAGAATCATTGGTACAAAATGGATTTTCAAAAATAAAACTAATGAAGAAGGTAAAATCATTAGAAACAAAGCAAGATTGGTGGCTCAAGGGTACACACAGGTTGAAGGTATTGACTTTCATGAAACATTTGCACCTGTGGCTAGACTTGAGTCCATTCGAATAATCTTAGCAATGGCGTGTCATTTAAAGTTTAAATTATACCAAATGGATGTGAAGAGTACCTTTTTAAATGATTTTTTGACTGAGGAAGTGTATGTGAAAGAACCCAAAGGATTTGAAGATCCACATCATCCTCATGATGTTTTTAGACTTAAAAAGGCGTTATATGGCTTGAAACAAGCACCTCGTGCTTGGTATGATAGACTCACAAAATATCTAATCACTAACGGTTTTAAACGTGGTAGTGTGGATAAAACGTTAGTTTTAAAAGAAGAATCCTCTAATTTAACTGTTGCTCAAATTTACGTTGATATTATTTTTGGATCCACATTAGACTTAAATGCACATAAGTTTCAAACTCTAATGAGTAATGAATTTGAAATGAGTTTATTTTGTGAATTAAACTGTTTTTTAGGTCTTCAAATTAAACAATGTTCCTCTGGCATTTTCATTACCCAATCCAAATATGTAAAAGAACTTGTTAAAAAATTTGGCTTGAAATCAAGTAAACCTGCTCGCACTCCAATGAGTACATCTGTGAAATTGTCAAAAGATGTAAATGGCAAATCTGTAGGAGAAACACTTTATAGAAGCATGATAGGTAGTCTTCTCTATCTTACTGCCAGTCGACCGGATATTGCGTATAATGTTGGTATGTGCACTATGTTTCAGGCAGCTCCTAAGGAATCTCACCTAACTATTCTTAAACGTATCATCCGTTATGTTAATGGTACATTAGAGTTAGGTCTCTGGTATCCTTTTGATACCACATCTCATAACATCGGTTTTTCTGACTCTGATTGGGCCAGTAACTTTGATGATCGTAAAAGCATCCGTGGTGGTTGCTTTTATATCGGAAATTGTCTTGTGTCTTGGCTCAGCAAGAAACAAGCTTCGGTTTCATTATCCACTGCTGAAGCAGAATATATTTCTGCTGGAAATGGGTGTACTCAACTCTTATGGATGAAGCAAATGTTGTCTGACATGGGATTTCTCAAGGTGTAATGACTTTGTTTTGTGATAACACCAGTGCTATTTGTATTTATGAAAATTCTGTACAACACTCTAGGACTAAACACATTGATATTCGACACCACTTCATACGTGATTTGGTAGAAGATAAAATTATTCTCCTTGAGCATATAGACACCCAATTACAATTGACTGATATTTTTACAAAACCGTTGGATTTTGTTCGATTTGAATTTCTTCGAAAGTCCATTGGTTTATACTTCATTGATTAATCATTATTTCATCTCTTGTATATATATTTTGTTTTTAATTTGCACATATTATTTTCTTCAGGATTCTATATGATACATTCTAAAGTTTCAAATGTGAACATATGATAAAATTTCATGAGAATGCATTTATCTAAATTTGAGTTACTCTTAATTGACTTTTATTCTGTATAATCAAGGTAAATCTTTTATATATTGTTAGTATATAAAGGAAATTTTTTTATAGTCATTGCAACAAACGCCAGAACTGAGTAAAATGTTGGTATTTGGTTAATAAGTTCAAAATCAATTTTTTTTCTTCTGATTCTCTGAAAATTTGCCTTTTCAACTCGAGTTAATAAGCTCGTTGGAGTATTTTATATTCAATGCCCTAAGTCAACTGAATTGGGAGTCATTGGCCTAAACCTCGTTAAATGAGTTGAATAGAAAGCGAGTGAGTTTCAGTTTAAATTTTCAATTAAGCTTTCGCTCTACCTTGTTGCCTAATTGACTCGAGCAAGTAAAACCGTTGGGATTTCTTAAGATCTATTGCTCTAGACTAACTAGTTGGGAGTCAATGTTCTAAAGCTCGTTAAAAGGGTCTTTTAGAAAGCTTAAAAAGGTGTGAGTGACATTGCTTTTATCAAGAAAATTTTTATATAAATTATGTCAATCTTCTCCATCAATATGAATTTGGACTTTTTTTTGTTGCAAATGACTTTGATTCTTAAAATTTTCCTTTGTTACCTATCATAAATCTTAAAGCGATACCTATGACTTATATTGAAAATTGTGAATTTTGATCAACTCTAATTTCTTCGTATGCATTTTAGGATGTTTTAATAATTTTTTTTCACATGAAATTTTATTATGTGACATATAAATTAAAAAATAAAAAAATAAAAAAAATTCGAATTTTTTCCCTTCAAGATTTACAAGTGTCACGGACGTCCGTGGTAGCTTCACGGACGTCTGTACTTTAAGCACCTCACTGTCAAAAATTTTCCGGACGTCCTTGAATCACTACAAACGCCCGCGTTTCTATACCCATACTGGCTCTTCTCGAACGGACGTCCGTTAATCACTACGGACGTCCGGAATCCGAACCGTCTTTTCAAATTCGAACGGTCCTTTCGCAGTTATTTCAACTGCAACCTGTCTAATCAGTCACGGACGCCCGTGCATGTCACTACGGACGTCCGTCGGTTCAGAAATTAAAAATTTTAAAACCGTTCGATTTCTATTTCACAGATCTCAAAGCTAATACGGACGTCCGTGAACTTCATACGGACGTCCGTACAAATTTTTTTATAAACGGCATTTCCGAACCGTCTTCTTCATTTCTCTTCTCAAATTTTTTTTAAAACTTTTTCTTTTCCATTTCGACCTTTGATAAAAATGTCACTAAATAGAAAAAATTCAAAGAAATCTAAAGGTTCTTCTTCATCTTCTTCGCATGCACTTCAACGATTTCCATCTCAAAGCCAAGAAGATCGCTTTCATCGTCTCTTTGCAAATCGAAACCTCATAGTCGAACGGATTGTTCTTGACAAGTTTCTTAGAGATCATGATCTATTTGAGATATTTGCATCTCGGGGTTGGTTATCTCTTCTATCTCTGTCTGGCTCCGCTTACACCGATGTGGTTCGGTGTTTTTATGCTAATCTTCTAAACGCCAAAATCGTTGAGAGCAGGATGGAGTGTTACGCCGTGACGTACGTTTTAGGTAAGAAAATAACTTTTTCTCCTTTGCTTATCTCTGAAATCTTGGGTATACCTTTAAATGATAATGGGTATAGTTATCCTGTGGATGAAAGCCAGATTCATTCACTGTTTCATCCTTTTACTGTATACGACTTTGTGTGTACTGAACCCAATCAACTAACTGGAACAGCAAAGCATTATACTTCTTTAAAACCCAAATTTCAGTGGCTCCGACATGCCCTTTTTGCCACTCTTACTCCGAGAGCGGGAAATAAGGATCAAGTTCGTTGGGATATTATTTATCTCATGTTTCTCTTAGAAAAAAATCGTCCATTGTGTGTGTCGTCTATTATTTTCGAAATTATCGTTCGTAGAATGAAGGATGATTCCTCTAAAATGTCTCTTCCTTTTCCTATCATCATTAGTAAGATTGTAGAGTCTTAAATGACTCTTCCGCCTAATTTGGCTACTACTCGGACCATGACACCATTGGGTAGGCTTAAAAAGATTGGGAAAAGGATTAGAATTGATTTGGATGATGTTGAATTTGTTGATGAAAGTTCAGACGATGATGAGGCAGAAGCCATTCCTCCTCAAGAAGACATTAGTTAACAAGCTCCTGCTCCTCCGCCAGTTCCTCCGTATCAAGGTCCAGAGGGTCACTATTATGACCATCGTTTAGATAGGATGCATGCTGAGATGCAACATATGAATTCTGACATTCAAACCCTATCTGATCGGATTGAAACTGGGTTCAATATCTATGGGGAGCAAATTTCTTCGATGCAAATGACTATGCTTGATGGTTTTGAAGCAATCATGAATCGTTTCAACAGTGTCTTCCCGCCTCCAGGAGCACATTTTCTGCCTCCTGAATGATGTTCTTTTGTTGTGTTTGTTCTGATCTTTTGTTTTTCGGTATTCTCAAACATGTTATAACTCTAACGATAATACTCTTTTGTTTTTTTTTTGTGGTTACATTTTCTAGATGTTGGTTTGAAGAAACTTGTTTCATCTATTTGACGATATGTACTAATCTTTTAAATTTTAATATGATTGTGCAAAGTTATCTACAAATGTGCTAAACTTGAGAATCTATATTTGAATGTAGTTTCCTTGATTAAATGCACCCTTTGTCACAGTATGACAAAAAGGGGGAGATACAATTTATATTACACTTGCGCTATTAATGAGTTCTATGGTTAATTCAACAGGTGAAGAGCTACAAGTGAAAGATCAAATTCTAAAATAGTGTTGAGGTTACACTTTTACTTGGCAAATAGTTAGGGGGAGCAAATAGAGTTGTAATTTCAGCATTTGCATTCTAGATTGATGTATAGGACTTAGATGAAAAATGAATATAATGTAATTTTTATTCTTTTTGAGTCTTTGTAAACTGATTTTTGTCATGATTGTGACAAAGGGGGAGATTGTGAGAATTTTTGTCATCATCATGACCCAAAAATCAGTGTTGCTCCTTAGGAATATGGTCTTACCAAGTAAATATGTTTGACAAATTGATTTGTTAATTCTGGACCCACGATCGTCCGTAGTACACTCACGGACGTCCGTTGTCACGGACGACCGTGAGTGATTCACGGACATCCGTGACCCGAAATCATATATATTCTTGGAATTTCGGGCAGTTTTTTAACTGATCCGAAAATCCTCATTTTGATATATTTCTGGTCCAAACTGAGTCCTTGAGATTACTTACTTTTTGTTGATATCATTCATAAATCTCAATAATGTGTGTGTCTTTTCTAAATCTTGTTTGAGAGTGTAAGACTTGTGAGAGACAAGTAAACCTTCGTGAGAGACGTCGGTTGTTGGGAATTTTCATTATGGATAGATTGATGGTGAGAGGCTGCCATTGTTGGTGATTGGAGTGTTAGGGCATATCATTCCAAAGAGGCACTGTAAGGTTTTTTTAATTCATAGTGAATTTTGTCTTTGGATCTGAGATAGATCCCGTGGTTTTTACCTATGATGGGTTTTCCACGTTAAAAAACGACTTGCGTTATTATTTTCGTTGTGTGGTGATTGTGACAATATTAAATTGATTAATTTTATAGATAATTATAAAATCCCAAATTTCACCTACTTATCGAGGAATTATAAGTAAGAAACGAAAACTTAGTTGAGTAGTTCCAACTTTAAAACAAGATATTTACAATAGGTCCAATTATATGATTTTACCAATTTATAGAGAAGAACTGGACTTAACAAAAAAGCAAACGAGAAGAAAATATCCGATGAAAAAAAAAATGTGATTCGGTCACATGCATGCGAGTGCTGGTAGCTCTATAACAAAATGAGTTAAAACTACCAACTCAATGAACGCTCCTAGATATCTTCTCGTCCTGCTCTTTTAGCTTTGACTAGGCGGCTGCTGGCTTGCCTCTTGAATTTTTGGGTCATGAAAGGACTATTAGCGGTGACGCTTAATAAAGTTTTAATTAATTCAAGGTTGGGGTTTTCAATGTAGTTACATGTAGCTAAGGCTATAGTTCACTTACGCATAAAGGTTTCGCATAATAGCTGGTGAGTTGTAAGGTTTATAGCATGTCCTGACATCCGCAAAATAATAAAGACAAATCAACAATAAGCAGGCAAAATTCTAATCATGATGTACAAGGCACAGTTATACACCTGCTATTTATAATAGAAACATTAATTTCTGCTACGATGATGGAAACAACATACTATTTTCAATTAGGTTTTGGAAGTAGTTATTGAATTATCAAGTTTAGGAGGTCTATATAATCTTTTAATCGGTTTACTAGTTCATTAATTAACAATTAAATGGCTTATTAGGTGTCTTTTAATTTATTTCGGTGCGATACTAACACCAACCAAGGTCCGATATCAATATCAATTGGCAATGTTGCGCTCATAGAGGCTGACACTCTTTGCCATTTAGTCAATCAAGACAAGGATCAATGACCATGTTGGTCTAACGAGACCAATCCTCAGCTGATATTTGAAACTCTTTTGAATATGAGTTGCTCATTGCGAACCCGTTCATAAGAACAGTGGTCAGCATTACGAGGTTATGGTATCCATTGCAGTATCATCTTTTCACTTTCAATTTCGATATTCGGTATCAATATTCGATAGTTTGATTTCAGTTTCAGATTTCTTTGAATCCAATTTTTTATTTCAATTGTTCAAATTTAGTATCCAGTCATCAATGCCTGTTTTAGTGATTTATTATTCTTTTTCAGTTCGATATTATCACAATTTATTCAATAGTCGAGTTCGATATTCAAAAGGTGTTCAATGCCTTTTTGAGTTCACCAATCATTTTTCAACGTGTATTTCTTTATAAAATATTAATATTCAAATCATGGGTTAAAATATCGGGTTACCGATACATATCCTCCGAGCTCCAAAACGATACGTATCGGTACCGGTCTGTATCGGACGATACATTGAATGTATCGTTCGATACATTCAATACATTTGAATGTATCGAACGGACGATACGTATCGGTACCGGTCTGTATCGGACGATACATTGAATGTATCGTTCGATACATTCAATACATTTGAATGTATCGAACGATACATTCAATGTATCGTTCGAGTCCAATACCGATACGTATCGTCTGATACATATCGGTATCGGACGATATTTTGATCCATGATTCAAATATCAATCATTATTCAGTATTAATTCAGTTCCTTTTCAATGGGTGTTTCATTATACAATATCCTTTTCAGGTGTTCAATATCAGTTCAGTTTCGAATCATCAATCATTCATAACAATTAACCATCATTCAATAGTTCAATCCTCAGGGAGGCTTAGCACAATGTCAGCTGACACTATATCTAGTGTTGCTACAGTTCAGAGTCCCTAATGGACTTATAGTTATCATCATTTGTAAGAAATACCTATCTCTGTCTTTAGTTTTTCGAAGGCATTGGGATGCCCATTTCAAGTTGTACTAAGGGTATGTTCCTATTATTCTATTACAATTAGATGGTTTCGTCTAACACCTTACTATTACTTGAGTCAGGTCAACCTTTGACCAGAACTCCTATGGGTATATTAGTTGAATATTCTCACTCAATCCTAGCCTTAAAAAGTTCGAGTACAATGTTTCAATGTGGGTGTGTCCCTATCGGTAGGTCCACTATTTATTCTTAAGGTTTGGCCTGATTATCAGGTCATTTATCTAGTGTCGATTTATCTCTTCCAAATTCTTTAAGGAACTTGACTAATTACTCATGGAGTATCATCGACAGTGATTACTCAATTTCTAAGGTGAGGACGTCAGGTCCATTCAAATTAATTAATGGCTTCCTTATTGTTTATTTTGGGCTTTAACCCCAAAGGGTCAAGACTTCAACAGTAGGTCCACTATTTATTCTTAAGGTTTGGCCTGATTATCAGGTCATTTATCTAGTGTCGATTTATCTCTTCCAAATTCTTTAAGGAACTTGACTAATTACTCATGGAATATCATCGATTACTCAATTTCTAAGGTGAGGACGTCAGGTCCATTCAATTTAATTAATGGCTTCCTTATTGTTTATTTTGGGCTTTAACCCCAAAGGGTCAAGACTTCAAGAGTGGTCCACAATTTGCATTGCGGGTCTACTAGGCATGAGGATGCCACTAACAGTAGCTCAAATGGTGTTTTGGGCTGGGTCATCCGGTTCTGTTTTTATTAAAAGTCACACTTTATCGACCCACGGGCCGGGTATTGGGTTACTAAGCCTTAGTTTATTTCTAGTAATCGGGCTCTTAGGCCTTCTAAGGGTCAATTCTTTGACCTGGTCAACCAAGTCAACCTTAGTAAAGTCTAACGACGCATCATTAGTGGTCATTGTGACGTTTCTTCTGATAAGTTGGTCCCTCATGAGGATTTTCCTATGAGCGACCAGCCACGCGAAAAACTTAATTTTTGGAGGCATCTTGATCCTCCAAAAACCATTCCACATCGAGTTGTCTGAAGTTCCTCTATGCCTCGACTTCTGGCTGTTATAAAAAGATTAAACTGTAAAATTCCCTTTAGCCGAATATTTCCACTCCCTCATGTCTTCATGTTCCGTGTTCGGAGTCAAGCCCCTCAACACATTCATCAGATTTGAAAACTCGTCCTCTTCCCATTCCCACAGGCAATGCCTCAACGGAATAGTCCATTCCATGCTATTATCGGACACATGAACGCAGCTTCTGACTACCGCCTCCTTTGAGATTGCTAACCCGAAAATATTTGGAAACCTTCTATAGAGTGGTTGGTCGTCCACCCATACGTCTTTCCATAGCCTTATTCGCCGACCATCTCCCCACCTAAATTTTGTGCCTTCGAGAACCTCCTAAGTGCATCCTTTAACAGCCTTCCACCAAGCGGATCTGTGATTAGGATTTGAAATGTTGTCATCAGGAGCCCCATATTTTGCAGATGCGATTTGGCACCAAAGATTATTTCTCTCCTTCCTCACCCATCCTCCACACCCACTTAGCTAAGAGCGCTTTATTAACTAATCTTAAATTTCTGATTCTGAGGCCACCTCGATCTTTGGGCTCGCAGCAGATGTTACATCTAACTAGGTGTAACTTCTTCCGATCCCACACTCCCCCCCAAAGGAAATCCCTGACAATTCCTTTTATATATTATGAGGGTAAAAAACCTACAGATCGTGATGGAATCAAGGCCATCTGATCAGGGGTCAGATCTGGTCACAGGCTGTGTGTCACTTGACACAGAGTCCCAAATTTCCGAAATTTCTAGCCAGTAAACTATATAAAGTTTTACTGTGAAATTTTGTACAGTGTTGGGGCACTTGTCAACTTTGACCCAGATTTTTCACGGATTTATTGGAGTGATTTTTGCACATAATATTAACCCAACTGGGGCACAGAATTCTGTTGCAAACAGGGCAGATCTGCTACTTTCTACCTCGAACTCCATGTACGTCAAATGATGGGGAGTTAATTTCTAAAATTTGACTGGGTTATTGGGAACCCATTAATTTATTTAAATTATTGTTTCCAGATTTTGCCCTAAGTTATTTTGCACAGATCAACACTCATCTCAGTGAGCTCTCTGTTTTGGGTTTGAAAACCCTTAAATCTTGGTATTTAATGGGGTACACTTAGTGGCCCATCATACACCATGAATTTTTCCGATCTGATAGGAGGTATTCCAGATCAGAGGCAGATGAATCATGGGTTTTATTAAGCCTTAATCTATCGATCTTGTGGCACAATTTGTCGTAGCAACTATCCTAATCGCTTTTTCACTATTTTCTAGCCCTATATCGATACCATTCAATCTAGCCACTTAGGGCCATCCGATCAAACCAAATTTTTGTAGCACATCAATCTCAACTTACCATTCCAGAGAACGTATTCTCAAACTGATCTATCCTTAGCCATTAGATTACTATTTATACATGCTTTTGAGACAAATTTCACTAAGATCTAGTGTTAGCAAGTAACAAAGGTACTAGCAACCTATTCGATTAATCACCATTCATTTTTCTCAAAATCATGGAACTTTTTCCAACAATTTACAGAGCATAACAGTGATGAGATATAATCATATTTATATTGCATTTTTAATTACCAATCTACTTAGATCATAGGCATGGCATAGTCTAGAACAAGCAAATTTCTACTATTACTAACACATGCAATCTTTTACCATCCATCAAATAAAATCAAAACAGCGAGCATATTATTTTAAAATTTGAAACTTCATCATGAATCTAGTTAATCTAAACCATGCAAACATATGTACTAATATTCCTACAATTTTTCACATCAAAATCAAGTTGTTTCAAGCCTAAGTCTACGAAAATTGGCTAAGTTTAAGGAAAAAGAGAACTAAAACCATTAAATTTTGTCAATGATCACGACATAAAGAAAGCTTTTTCAAAAATTCTGGGATCATATGGCCATTTGATGTAATGATCAAGGGTTGAGGAGTCATGCTAAGGCATCACATGACACATACACTCAACTCTAGCCCTTTTTACATCATTTCCATCAATTGATGGGATCATGACCATCCAATTTTCACTATGTGTGATGAGATGGCTGTGTGTGACCATTTTGATCACACACACAACTATCTTACACCATCAATCTATACTAATTCACTCTTATTTCAAAATCTTTTCAAAAATCTCATGAAAATGTTACAAAATAGCATTTTTGTGAAAGATCTTCGGCTAGCTTTGAGCATAGTCCAAGCCTTGCCATTCTAGACCATTGGATGGCCATGCATGATCATCAAGATCACATGCACATTCATCCTAATTCTCACATGCCTTCCAGGTCCAATATTTCCCAAGAAAATCCAAAGAAAAATCAAAATCAAATTAAAATCCTACACATTTCTACACTAAATCCTACAACACAAACTAAGTCTCTACCTTTAAAGCTCTTCAAGCTTGCTGGTTTGTGTGTGTTTGAAGGATGAAGAGGGCTTGGATGGGGCTGGTTTCACACTACGTTAGACTAGAGAGGGTAGGGAGTTCCATGGTGGTGATGGATTTTAGTTTTAATGGCTAGATGAGAGAGGGTTCAAGGTCTAAGGGGGTTCTCTAATGGAGGTTTGAAGAGAGAAGAAGGAGAAGCTAAGAGAGAGAGAAGGTGGTGGTTGAATTTTGCAAGTGGAGGGGGTTTGGGGATCAAAGCCCCTTTTGGGAGACGAGCTTGACAAGTGTCAAGTTGACGCGGGACAACGACCTTGCAACGGGTGAATGATTATGATGTATGAATTTACAAAAATTAAACTAATTAATTAAGCAATAAAATCCAAATTAAAGCGATACCTTAGGGTTTCGTGGATTTCCGCTTAAGTGATCATGCTGGATTCGGCTAGGGTCTAGTCCGGTGTGCGAGATCAATTAGCTTTGCGGAAGGGGCGATCATAGAGATAGAACTCTAGCATCTTCTAGGTCGGGGCGCTCATTCGTAAGTCCAATGTGGAATCGCTAAATCCTCGCTAGGGCTTTGAGGGAAACGATCAATTGGTCTCAAATTGAACAATCTCGAGCCCAACAACGGTCATGAATCGACGGGTTAGATCGTAGTCGATCCACAAGGATGGGCATCAAGGTTGTTTTAGATCTAGGGTTTTGGGAACGCAAAAAAATAAATGAAGGGGAGATATATGAATAAGCAAGTGGCAAAAGATAAAAGAGAAAATCAAAATAACTTGGGCATCTCACCCTTGGCCTCACACCAACACGGAAAAGAAGAATCACTCTCCTTGAAAGCTCATCTCAAGTCTTAAAATGCAATGCATTTTTCATTCATTAACCAACTACCTCCACAAGGCTTATAAAAGATGTTTTATAGTAAACATAAACAAAACAAACCCTAAAACAGAAAAATTACTAAATTACCCTAAAAGTGACTCAAAAAGAAAAGCCATAAAACGGACAAAATGGTCGACGTCCGTCGCTGACTCGCTCGAGTGACATATGACCGAAAGTTTGGCCTAATTTCTGATGCATGTTCGCTCGAGCGAGGATGGTGTTCACTCGAGCGAATATAGGCAGTGAGCCTATTGGTCACTCGTCAAGGCCTGTTTTCTGTCGCTTCTTCTAACGTTATTTCTTCTTGCGCTGGAAAATCTGTTGCGGCTCAAATCCAATGCTCTCGATCTTGGTGTCCCCGCCAATTCTCCCAGAGCTAAAATGTTTCACCACCAATAAAACTAATTCGCGACATCGGTCGGTTGACGTCCCCATCAATTCTTTCGGACCCAAAAGGGTTCATCTCCGGTGAAACACGCATGTAGTAATGATCAAGTGTATCGAGACCCGAACGATGGAACTCTTTACAAGTAGCCCAGAAAATCTCGGCACTTGGTGACGCATGATGATCATGTCGGTCGATTGTATCAGAGCGCACACGGTAAACCTCTCCTCGACGAACCTAAGAATCCGGCTTGCGAACCCACTCTACCAAATATTTTTTACACTTCTCATCTACTCTTTCGGACCCGAAGGACTTCATCACCGGTGAAGTGTGATCGTGATATCGGTCGGAAATACAGTTATGCAAGCAGTGAACTCTGATTTGTTCATGCAATCTCAAATATCGTCTTACTAACCCTCTTTATCTCATAAATCAGAAGCTCCCACTGCGGGTGAATGCTACAAGATCATCTGAGATCTTCTCAATGACCTCACTTGTCTTGCTCGGAAGAGGAAAAGATAGGGGTTGTGCGATCGGGATTGGTGCACAAGGAAAAGATGTTTGAAAATGAGTTCTAGGAAGTGGGGTTGAGCCTAGATGAGGGACTAGGTCTCCCACATTGAGTGTTGATCTGACCCCCGTACCTTGAGGTTGCTCAAGCACATATACCTTAGGTCCACTCCTTGCCACATCTTAAAAGATTCGGCAACGCGGGTTTGAGACTTCTTCGTGATCCCCGATGGGAATCATTCAGTCCTAACCTGAATCATCTCATGGTCATTTATTGGGATTTCCTTGAAGCTCACAGGCAAATTCGTCAATAATGTGGAATCTCTATTGCACATTAATTTTAAGCGTAATTTCGGCATGCGATGCGGAATATGACTCAAAACTTGACTCACAACAAGACTCGGAATGTGAAGCGGTATGCAACTCGAGACTATGCTGTGTATGTGTATCCATGGATTCAATACTCTCATGTGTATGCGACGCTAACGACTCACACGTAGTGGACTCTATCAACACTAGTGACCCATGTGCGTTTGACTCGATTACCAATGAAGACTCGTGCCCAACCGACTCTACGGACACCAATGGTTCATGTGTGGGTGATTCGATTAGCTCACGTGTGGGAAACTCAATGTCACCACTCACAGGGAAAATAGAAGTTTCTTTAACACAAATTAGACTTTCTTCAATTTCTTCCATCTCCTCTTCACTCATCACGGTACTAGGGTCATCCACAATCTCTTCCACGTTCACATTTCCCGGCTCCTTAGAACTCTTTTAGTCAATAAATTTTGAGTGGGAAATTTCGTGGGGCATTGATAAGCAAAGTGTCCAAATTTGTAACACTTGTAACATTTGTCACGACCATTAATTTTGGGGCTCTCAATAATCGCTCTTTTCCCGTTATCAATTTGGGGATTCGGAGGAGTAATCACGGGTTTCGATGGTTGAATCACAAAATTATGTTTCTCATGGACAATTCCTTTCGTGTGATCAATTTGGGGCCTCGTAGGAGTATTTGCGAGTTTCAATAGTTGAACCCCGAAATTAGAGCTCTCTTTAGTGTAGGTGCTCCTTAACTCAAGTTGGGTGTGTTTATGACACTTATCTACCTTAGCTTCCAAACACCGTAGAAGGTAGTGGTGCGTGAAGGAACATATTGGTCGATGGGTCGTTCCTTCATGTCCTCTCATCGTGTGATGGGCTTACTTCAAACTAACTCACGTCGAAACTCCACACCATCCCAATAGGTTCTAGTGCGGTGTACCAACCTCGTTTTGGCGAGCCTAACTTTACACTCTTCTGACACGTTATACGAGTCAAAATACTCCTCTATACTAGACAACCATCCCACGAAGGTTTTAAGGTTCGCCATACCCTCAAAATCCGTGACTCCAGCTTGAATAGACCTTAGAGGTTTTCTATCAAGATTATATTCAGGCTCACAATGATGGGAGTATCCCCTAACTCTAATCTCATCACGACTTTCCGAACTTCGCATAGGATTTGGAGTGTAACGGTTTCCTTGTTCGGCTACTATCCTCTCATGACGGGTAAGGAACTCGCGGTAACGTGCAAGAGGTTCGTGCATGATGATCGACACAAACACCACTGAAACATGAGTTTTAAAATGCAAAAGCAACCATGAACCAAACAATGATTGAGAAATTTTAACAAACACAAGATGTGCTCACTAATGAAAACACAGATGAAATAAGATCCAATGAAGTTGAAATGACATGCAAATATGCCCTAACCTATAACCTAGGCTTTGATACCAAAACTAACGCGGGACAACGACCCTGAAATGTGTGAATGATTATGATGTGCGAATTTGTCGAAATTAAACTAATTAATTAAGAAATAAAATCCAGATTAAAGTGATACCATAGGGTTTCGAGGATTTCCGCTTAAGTGATCATGCTTGATTCAGCTAGGGTCCAGTCCGGTGGGCGAGATCCATTAGTTTTGTGGAAGGGGCGATCCTAGAGATAGAACTCTAGCATCTTCTAGGTCGGGGCGCTCATTCATAAGTCCAATGTAGAATCGCTAAATCCTCGCTAGGGGTTTGAGGGAAATGATCAATCGGTCTCAAATCGAACAATATCGAACCCAACAATGGTCATGAATCGACGAGTTAGATCGGAGTCGATCCACAAGGATGGACATCAAGGTTGTTCTAGATCTAGGGTTTTGGGAACGCAAACAAATAAAGGAAGGGGAGATCGATGAATAACTATTAAGCAAGTGGCAAAAGATAAAAAGAGAAGATCAAAATAACTTGGGCATCTCACCCTTGGCGTCACACCAAACCCTCCCGGAAAAGAAGAATCACTTTCCTTGAAAGCTCATCTCAAGCCTTAAAATGCAATGCACTTTTCATTCATTAACCAACTGCCTCCACAAGGCTTACAAGAAATGTTTTATAGTAAGCATAAACAAAACAAACCCTAAAACAGAAAAATTACTAAACTACCCTAAAAGTGACTAAAAAAGAAAAGCCATAGAAAGGACAAAATGGTCAATGTCCGACGCTGACTCATTCGAGCGGCAACCAACTGTCACTCGAGCGGCGCCTAATTTCTAATGCATGCTTGCTTGAGCGAGGATGGTGTTCGCTCAAGGGAATATAGGCAGTGAGCCCAAATCTCTCGCTTCTTCTTACGCTGTTTCTTCTTATGCTAGAAAATCTGTTGTTGCCCAAATCCAATTCTCTTGAACTTGGCGTCCCCGTCACAAGCCTTCTCTTCCCATGCTTTCTCTCTCCCTCTCTCTCTCTCTCTCTCTTTTCTTGGGTCAAAGTCAAAGGGGCCCACAATTGTGGGACCCATCCTTGGATGAGTCCAAGTGTGGAATTTGGTGTCTTCTTGTGGCCTCCTCTTTTAACAAAAGTCAAGATTCTCCACATCTTGTGGTGCACGGCTTTGAAGCCCATCTCTCACCATAGATTTCCCCATGCATATCCAAGGGTGAGAGATGTGGTCAACGCATTCAATGGCCAAGATTTGCTAGAACTATGATTGAATTAGGTTTGCTCATTTATAATTAAGAGAAATTAATTAGAATGGCCCTCCAAGTTAGTTCTTATTTACCAAGAATGCCACCCTTCCATGCAAAGCTTATACACTTTAACTCAAGTGTTAGTTATGTGGCTTCCATTGGATTTTAGGGTTTAAATTTGACCTTGTTTATGGGTCACTATTTTGATAATCAATGAGATCTACACCATTGATGATGATCTCAACAGTATTACCTTGGCTCAGTCCTATTTTGGGTCAAATCTCGAGTCAAGATCACCCACATGTCAAATCGGGTCTTCAATGTGTGGCTTAAGATGGTTTGTGTGTGGCTTTTAATTTGCTGCCACAACCATTGATTTATTGTGTGTGTTATGGGTGCCACTAGAAGCCTCTTTTCATCAGGCCTTAAGTGGGTGGTCCATATTTTTGGAAGGACCAGGCCTCAGGCTCTCTCTTGGTACAGACAGATCTTGTGGGGTCTTAGTCAACTTGGTTGACTAACCCTGATTTTGAGGGGTGGGTGTTACAATATAGAAGCCAGATTTTAGAAAGTACTCTCAATCTGCTAAGAAACAAACAAATAGGATCTTTTTCAACAAAATAAACAAACTTTCCAGAAAGGTAGAAGGAATAGATCTAGAACAAACAACTGCTAATCTGAAAGAAATACTTGAACAATTGCTTCAAGAAAATAACAGCCTAAGAAATAATATTTATTACCCTTGAAGAAAATATTAAAAAAGCTACAGATAAGATCTAAAACCATGCAAAGAATACTTGAGGTCTCTACTCAAATCAGACAATTAAAACAGATTAAGTTTGCTTCAGAGCTTTTAATTAAAAGGGAAATCCAGGAATCAAACTTTCTACCTGCTCAGCCGAGCAACCTCAAAAAAGACTTGTCTCTAAACAAGTGGCTAAACAAGATCACGAAACTTGTAAACGAAAACGCAGAATGAATTCTATCCTCTCAAGGAGAGTTAGCTCTAATGTCAGAACCCTAATTAAAGGAGGAAATTGGTTTAGCTCAACGTCGTTGACCTTAAAAATGAGTTGCAACATTTGTCCACAGATCTAAATATAGATTTAGAAAGCAAAAAAGGAAATGTCTCCAGACCTTCTATGAAGATTTTGTTATATTACAAAAAAAATCTTGCAAAGCCTTAGCACGACTAGATGCGAACAGATCGCAAGACATCATTGTCCTACAGACATTAAAGATACATACTAAATTGATATTATCCATCAAAGAAATTCTTCAAAAAATAGAACAAAGATTGTGATGTCCCTAGTTTCATTACATCTTATCATATACAATAACCGGAGGCATCACACCATGTGACATCCATTTAGCCCTCAAATATAAAGATATGTTATTCAATCCTTACTCAGTGGGCATAAAATTCATTTACTTTACTTTAATCCATGTTTAATCAAGTGGTTAATCTAATTAAACTAACCAATTTTAACATTCTACGTGTAGGTCGCACTAATGTAAGCACTCAAATCACCATAAGTCATAAATAATAAAGAATGAATACAAATAAACTTTAATCATCAAATAAAAGTCCTTTATAATAGTTCTAATTAAAAATTCAACATTAATAATTCATTTTGCACTAGTCGTCTTATTACATCACCTTATTAAAGTATAGCCACAAAAGATCACAAAAATTCAACTCCCTTTTGCTCAAAAGCTCGTTCTCGTGCCTTAAAGAAAGTACCCACTTTGTTTTTGCTGGCCACACACACATGTAAACATATGGATTGAGATCAGTCCATTTGAAACCAGCCATGATATACTAACCCATCAAACAACGTAAAAACACTTCGAAAGCATAAGATCATTATAAATTGTAAAAGACTGACAATAAAGGTGACGTGAAGGATAGTCAACATGTGCTCGTAAAACATCGTAAAGGGAAACTTTGTTTAGAATAAAAGAAACTACTATCTTGGACTTATAACAATCATGTGAAAGAACTTGTGAAATACCTTTATACAATTTTTATTAATACATTCATGTTGCATTAACTTGACTTATTCTTTATCTTGTTTAATGCAATTACATAACATGCAACATGACTTGTCGTGATCTTGCAATGATTGCACACTTGTAAGATTGTAAGATTCCCTCCTCCCCCCCCTCCCCCGAAAGGAGCTAGAACCGTTAGTCAAACACTGGATCCGGGCTGGTTACGGCATGCAGTAGAATGACCCTTTCTTGCACTTGCACTTGCAATGTACGTGATGCATGTATTACATCTTATCTTGTTCATGTTTTCTCTTGTTTATCTTGCATCTTAAACATACATGAGTCTTGCATCTTGAATTTACATACCCTAATTATAAAAAGAAAAAACTCATATGATTAGGGGTTTTAGATCTTTCCTCTTGTATGCATGAGAATATGAATGATGGAATTGAAACATACATGCAATTATCTTTCCTTAATTAAACCCTAAATACTAAAGAAAGAATCTTGGAACACATGACTCGTACTAGAAACATAAAGTGAAATCATAACTTTGAAAATAGCACTATAAAGCACTATAAAGTTAAATTAAAACAACATATATATATATATATATATATATATATATATATATATATATATATTAACCTTCAACTCAATTGATCGAATTCGCACAGAAGCGAATTCTACACTGGGAATTCCTGCATTGTTGATGCCTGCACTGCATCTTCTTTCACGTCGAATTGAATTAATTTCGATCCAAACTACCATAAAAGGTCTTAGATTTAATCCCAAACAAAATTAAACTATCATGTATCAAATCTAACTCTACTTTTGATCAAACAATATTAAAATAATATTAAAATATCATGTATCAAATCCAACTCTACTTTTGATCGATCTCTTCGTTTTAAAAACTCAAAAGCCCTTAAAATCCCATCTTGAATATGCTATAATCATTAGTATTCATAGTTATGCTTTAAAAGCGAAAACCCTTGATCATTAATCTTTAAAAATCACACGAAATCTCTAGGAAGTAAATTTAAACTTTTAAAACAAATATTTGTGCTCCCATATGCTATAATCATTAGTATTCATAGTTATGCTTTAAAAGCGAAAACCCTTGATCGTTAATCTTTAAAAATCACACGAAATCTCTAGGAAGTAAATTTAAACTTTTAAAACAAATATTTGTGCTCCCAATCTCAAAGAAACTCGTTTTAAATCAATGTAATTTCATGAAAGAGATTTTCAATACATAAACCATCATCAATTTTCAAAAACAAAAATCATAATTATTCATAATAAAAACGCTAGGGTATGATCCCATGATTTCTTCATACCTCGATGTCGTAGCCTCGTTGAGGTCATAGAATCCTTTGCGTTCTTCGAATTCTCGAACTGAAAATTCTAGGGTCCTCCTTCTAGTCTTTTTCTAGTTCTCTTTCTCTTGCTAGAATTCTCTCTCTTTTCTCTCTAGGGTTCTAAAATTATGTTAATTAATCTAGCTATCTTCCATATTACTAAAATTCTGTAAATTAATCTAGCTAATCTCCCATATTTATAAGAATCTAAGTTTCCTTATTTAAATCTAACTCTAAATAGAATTTCCTACATGGGTCTTTATTAATCCCATGGGCCTTTAGATTACTAATGGGCCTTACTAATGGTCTTTCCTAACTTATCTTTTCTATTGGGCTTTATTACTTGGCTCATGGGTCCTAAAGGTCCATTACTTAAAAATACTAATGGCACGCGAAATTTACTAACATTTAATTTAAAGTTCTTAAGGTCCATTAATTGAATTAAATAACTATGACAAGCCATAATTAAATTAAAAAAAACATGCAATAATCAATCAAGTGCATCAAAACAAATCACAATCATAATTTAAATTAAATAATTAAGGTTTAATTAAGCATGAAAATCTCGGTCGTTACAAAGACATACTTTGTATCTGATTGATTGAAGAAATAGAAAAACCCATATGCACCGATGTCTTTCCTCAAATGAAAGTTGGGATGCAGAGTCTGGTCACTCGCATAATAGTCACTAAGGGGAAATATTCAAAATTTCCTCAAAACTCTCAAAAATACCAATGATGAAGAATATAAAGCAATTCTAACTGAATTTCAAAACAAGTATGGACAAACTAGGACCGTAGATAGATATGTTGACGGGGAACATCGAGATCGAGAGCATTGAAGTTGAACCGAAACAAATTTCAACTTCAGAAAAAAAAAAAGTTACTGTTCACATGAACAGTGACGGACGTCCGTGATTTTACACCCCCACTGTCCGTATGTCACGGACGTCTGTGGGGCACTACGGACGTCCGTGGACGTCGTGACAGGATTTCTAATTTTGAGTTTTTTTGTTGCGAAAATTTTCCTTTTTAGTGTTTATTAGTATTGGGACTCTTTATTTCGAATTTAATTATTGGTGGCCTATATATTGAGGCTTGTAAAGACTTTTTAACAAGTTATTGAATATTTTGAATGCTTTTATGCTTGAATATTCTTTGCTTGAGATGGGTTTGGTGTGAGGCCAAGGGAGTGATTCTCAAAAGCAATCTTTGTTATTTTCTCTATTATCTATCACTGTCTTCTTTGAATCTTTTGCCTTATTGATCCCTGCTTGTTTTTCCTACATCTTAACCTATTGATTTCTTGATCCCTAAAACCATAAATCCCTTTCCGAATCCCAAATTAAACAGAGCCCAAAACCCTTTTCTAAGCCATAAATCAAACCATAAGCCCATTACAAAACCATACACCTATTTCCAAAGCCCTAGTTAGAGCCTGCGAATCTAAGTCGAATCGAAGACGAACGCCCAAGCCTGGAAAAAGCTAGAGTTCTATCTCTAGGTCGATCTCGTCTCAAATTTAATAGTACTTGCGCATCGGACTGGACCCTAATTGGATCTCGCGTAATCTACCAACCTGAATTCTCTGAACCTTAAGGCATTTAAGATAGTTTTGAGATTAAGCTTGATTTAATTTTATTTAATTTTGACAAAATCGCATAAAATCATATTCACACATTTTAGGGTTATCGTCCCGCGTCAGTTTTGGTATCAAAGCCCTAGGTTTTCTAGGTTAGGGCATCTTTGCTTGTCATATTTATTTTATTGCATTTTATTTTAGTTTTGTTTGTGCACATCTAGTGTTCGATAAAATTCTTCTTCCATTGGGGTTCATGTTTGCATGTCATTTAACATCCGTGTTAGTAAGCTGTGTTCACCATGAGGCGAGCGCGTCCAAATTCTTGGCAAAGTTCCACGAGTAGTCATGAGATTAGAGTTAAGGGATACCCTCATCATTGTGAACCTGAGTACGACCCTTCCGATAAGTTTCTAAAATCTATTCGGGTTGTGGTTCCAAATTTTGAGGGTACGGTGAACCCTAAAACCTTCATTGAGTGGTTGGCTAGTATAGAGGAGTATTTTGATTGGTTTGGTGTACCAGATGAGTACAAAATTAGACTAGTGACAACAAAGTTTACGGGTAATGCCGAGATTTTTTGGATTCATATAGAACTCCGTGTTGAATTTCGTTGGATTAAACCTATCTCCATATGGGAGGATATGAAGGTGACACTTATTGAAAAGTATGTTCCTTCGACACACCGTCACCTTCTACAGAGTTTAAGAACCAAGACAAATAAGTGTCCTGATTGTCTTAAGTGTCAAGGGTTCGGACACTTTGCATCCCAATGCCCCACAAAATTTCCCACTCCGAATTTATTGACTAAAAGAGCGAGTCCTAAGGAGCCTGAGAATAGGGAAGTGGAAGAAGTGTACTACCCTCGTATCGTGATGAGTGAAGAGGAGATGGAAGAAGCTGACGAAAGTCTCGTTTGTGTTAAAGAGACTTCTATCTCCCTTGTGGTTAGTGATGTTGGGTCGAGTACGCACGAGTTCATCGAGTCGAGTGCGCTTGAATCTTTGAAGTTGGTCAAACCGAGGACACATGAGTCAATCAATTCACCTACCAATGAATCATTGGAATCCGTTGAGTCGAGTCCACATGAGCCAATAGTGTCATTTGATTTGATCACACATGAGTCGTTAATGTCAATAGAACCCACTAAATGTGAGTCGTTAGTGTCGCATGCACACGAGAGTATTGAGTTAGTTACATGTGAGTTGCATGCACATCATAGTCCCGAGTTACATACCCCTTCACATTTCGAGTCTTATTGTGAGTCAACTTTTAAGTCTCATTCCGCATTGCATGTCGAAATTAAACAAAAGATTAATTCAAGCAATAATCACTACAAATTATCTGATGATACTTCGATTACCGAGAGTGCATGGGCCAATCATGAGAGAGTTCGTCGCTTGAATTCTCGTATTCCTGGTCGATATCGGGATCACACTTCATCGAGGATGAATTCCTTCAAGTCCGGGAGAGTTGATGAGAAGCTTCAAAAATATTTGGTAGAGTGGGTTGGCGAGCCGAGTTATTAGGTTCATCAAGGAGAGGTTTACCGTGTGCGTCCCGCTACAATCAGTCAAGATGAGGAACATACGTCACCAGGAGCTGAGATTGTTTGAGCTAGTTGCAAGGAGTTCCACCGTGCGAGTTCCGATACACTTGATCATTACCACGTGCATGCTTCATCGGTGATGAAACATTTTGAGTGGAGGAGAATGATGGGGAATGTGAAGATCGAGAGCATTGAAGTTGAACCGCAACAAATTTCAACTTCAGAAAAAAAAGTTATTGTTCACATGAGCGATGTGGACGTTAAGTGATGAACGATCTTGGATGTCCGTGAAAGCATGTGACGTCCGTGATTTTACACCTTTGTCGTATGTCACAGACGTCGATTTAAGATTTCTAATTTTGAGTTTTTTGGTGCGAAAACTTTACTTTTTAGTGTTTTATTAGTATTAGGACTATTTTGAATTTAATTATTGGTGACCTATATATATTGAGGCTTGTAAAGACTTTTTAAGAAGTTGATTGAATATTTTGAATGCTTTTATGCTTGAATATTCTTTGCCTGAGATGGGTTTGGTGTGAGGCCAAGGGAGTGATTCCCAAAAGCTATTGTTATTTTCTCTATTATCTATTATTGTCTTCTTTGAATCTTTTGTCTTATTGATCCCTGCTTGTTTTTTCTACATCTTAACCTATTGATTTCTTGATCCCTAAAATCATAAATCTCTTTCCGAATCCCAAATCAAATAGAGCCAAAAACCCTTTTCTAAGCCATAAATCAAACCATAAGCCCATTACAAAACCATACACCTATTTCACAACCCTAGTTAGAGCCTGCGAATTTACGTCGGATCGAAGACGAAGGCCCAAGCCTGGAAAAAGCTAGAGTTCTATCTCTAGGCCGATTTCGCCTCAAATCTAATAGTATTTGCACATCAGACTGGACCCTAACTGGATCTTGCGTGATCTACCAACTTGAATTCTCTAAACCCTAAGGTATTTAAGATAATTTTGAGATTAAGCTTGATTTAATTTGATTTAATTTCGGCAAAATCGCATAAAATCATAATCACGCATTTTAGGGTTATCGTCCCGCGTCATATGTTCAGCTATTTAAAAGAGAATTTAATGGATCAAATAAATGAACAAAACAATTAGAAGCTGCTTTAGCCAAGAGAAAACTTAGCCTTTTAAGTATTTGTCCAGATTATTCCCTATTCAAATAATTTTCACGATATCAGATGGGAGTGAGAGATCAAAAACTCTAAAAGATGAATATTTGGAAAGATCCCTACTGAAACCTGTTAATGGAACTATATAAACAGTGGATGAGAACTAACGGGACAAAAAAATCAAATAGTTTAGGTGAAAAATTAATTTTACAATCGACTACTTGATCACAGCAAATAAATCATAACAAAATGAAGGAATCAGCCTTAACTGAGTAGACATTCAAAAACACACCCGTCATCAAAGACGAGGGAGACTCCACCTATCCAATGGGGAGGTGGAAGACAGAACAAGAAATTTATGTTTAAAAAACCATTTGACAAACGATAAAAAATTCAGAAACTCTACCACATTCAGAAAAACAGGAAAAAAATATCAAAAGTTCAAACAAAGAAAATACTGTATTAAAAAACTCTTAGAAAAGAAACAGTTTTCAAACTATAGAAAACCTAACAATCAGAAGAAGCCTATAAAATGTTGGACATGTGGAAAAGTTTGCCTAATTGTCCAAAAAGAGATAAAGTTCAAAAGAAATTCAATACCATCCAAAATAAGGCAAGAACAAGAGGATCAAGAAGACTTGGATGTCATCTGCCCATCAGAATTACTTAAATTTGATGATTATGACTCTCATAATGAGTCAATTTATAGTGCTTCAACCATAGACACACTTGCATAGAAGAATTATTAGCAGATCTTTTTATTAACGAATCGGATGATTGACGATCATAAAGAGAAAAAATTGATAAGTTCATAAATGAACTTCAGAATATAGAATTAACAGGATCAGGACTAAAGATCATATCCAAGTCAAAGTACAAGG
The DNA here is from genome assembly GCA_021018995.1 of Chloranthus sessilifolius. Taxonomy (NCBI): domain Eukaryota; kingdom Viridiplantae; phylum Streptophyta; class Magnoliopsida; order Chloranthales; family Chloranthaceae; genus Chloranthus; species Chloranthus sessilifolius. Next base: position 23,852,173 of record CM037584.1, on the reverse strand, counting down.
AATATTTATGTCCAATCCATGATCAGTGGAAACTAGATGATGTTAGTACTTTTCAAGATCAGCCACTATGTGTGACAGAGAAAAAATCATGCATGTAGATTTTAAATAAAAATATCATACAGTTACTTCACTTGTGAAAGGTTTGACATAACACAGAAAAAGAAAAAGTCTTTACATGATCATCAGAACATGTATGTGTACACACGGATGCAAATTATACTGGGTTTGTGAGTGATAGGAGATCCAACACAGACTATTATCACTTTTCTAGGATGAAACCTTGTTACTTGGAAGAGCAAGAAGCAACAATTTGTTGCAAAATTAGTGTTGAGGCCAAATACAGAGCTATGTCCCAAGGTGCTAGAGAAGGGCTGTGGTTAAAGTTTATCGTCAATGGCCTTTTGTCCAACTATAACTACCAATGACTCTAGATAGTGATAATGAAGCAGCACGATATATAGAAAAAAATCCAGTGTTTCATGAAAGAACAAAGCACATAGAGGTCGACAGTCACTACATGAGGAAGAAAGTTGAATGTAAAAAGTTTTGCACACCACATGTTGCCTCCGAAGACCAACTAGCTGACATTCTCACCAAAGCTGTTGGAAGAGTTTACTTAGGCAGTTTGCTTTTTTTCTTTCTTCAGGATAATCGTGAGATTGTAAATGTCTAGTATAAATACTAATAATAGAAAGGGTTAGAGTAATAATAACTCAATCCTAATTCTCCATCTTCTTCTTCACCATACCCTAACCATAATTACCTTTATCTGGCATTACCAGCCCGATGCCTTAATTACTAAGGCCTCACTATACACCTCTTATCACTCAGCTGTTTTATTCCAGAAATACCCAACCGGGTCAATGTTGGACTAAACTGAGTAACATTAGAGGGCCTTATCCCTCATTGGAAGCGATAGAGTTTTGACGCAGTATGATCTTTCCACTTCAATTAATAAGTTCAGGGAAGATTCATGAATTTACTTTCATTAATAGGCTCGGGAGTTTCCTGAATCCACTTTCATTAATACATGCAAGCCTCATATCACTTCGTTGTTCTACTCCTCAACTACCTAATAGGGTCAATGTGGGACTAACCGAGTCACCTTAGGGGGTCTACCCCTATTAGGGGTGATAGAGTCTTCACAAGGTATCATCTTTCCACTTTCATTAATAGGTTCAAGATCTTCACGGACTCACTCACACAAATACACATCAGTTGGCCAAACACATATCACAGTTGGCCAAACAAGCACATCACAATAGGATAATGAGCACTACACAGAGGAAAGACTCCCCAACAGGATGATTAAGTCGCAGTGGAACGCCAATCACAGCAGAGTATCTGCACATCAACACAACACAGTGGAATGAATTCACAACGACATGACAAAGTATAATGGAAAGACTAACACTAGCTCAACAGGACACTTTCACCACGAAATGCATGCACAACAGAATGACTAAAACATGCAACAAAGATACACACAAGCATGGTTTACCATTTATGTTTCAAGGCTTACCATTGCCATTGCCTATTGATGTTTCAAGGCTTACCATTGCCTCCACAAGCATGGTTTTACACAAGCATTCACAGGCTCATTCAATGACACCTGTGATGTCATAAATGAGAGTCGAGGTGTATTTAAGGGAAGCAATGCCCTAGAGACCTATGGTGTCTTGCCCATAGGTACTTAAACAAAAAGGTAGTCTGCTCGCCTTTACCAAGTTACCTACTCGAACACTTCAACTCAACTGGTCCTGAAATGCGTCATGTCGATTAAAGTGACTAAACATGGATTAGTTATCATATTAAGATCGAACTCAGTAGATGTACATGAAATATTTTACTAATAGCTGAAGCACTTTTGGAATCTATTAATTGTCCAATGCGAATGATTTTAGAATGAAAATCTTTATAGGCGGTCTTATATTTTTCAGGCAGTCCCCTATTTGTAATTCTATTTCATGTTTTGGGATCTCATGTGATGAGGCAAAAGTGATTCATCTTGATTCCTCCACTCAGTAACTTCAGTGACAATACTAGAAATATTACAATCTTTCAAACTAATGCTATATTCATGCAAAGATAGAATCTCCATTAACGGAGGTTGTTACTGAAGTGGCCGAGTAGGCCTAACTAAAACTGAATGGAGCTCCATTTGGTCCATTAAGTTCCACCAAAACTGAACCTTGGATTCTAACTAACCCATTGATGTCAATCGAAACTTGACTAACCCTAAACTGGTCCATTAGTGCTATCCAAAACTGAGTGGTCCATTAAGTTCACTAAGGGCTGAGCTAGGCCTTAAAATTTATCGCTAAACTCGATTGGCCTCACTTTAGTAAAACTTGATCATTTACTAGAACTGGATGGGGTTTCTTGCTATATTTCTTTAGACTGGATGTGGCCTCGAAAGTTGATTGATCTTCATTCATATTTTATTAGACATTGGTTTTTCAACATCTTACTAGACTGAATTGGCCTCTCAATATTTTACTAGAGCGAATGAGTGTACGGCATGCAAGGCGTGCTGATATCTTATGGCGTCCAAAGCAACTAAATTAACAGCCTAGACTTCGCATGGGTCCATCATAACTCTTTGATCATTGACCATTAGTTAAATGGATGATTTCAGACCCCATTTAAATGGGCTACGTAGGGTTATTACTTAAACCGGACACCTTACCTTAAACCATCGTAAACCACTGTTTCCACTTGGAAAACCATGCAGATTCCCTTTAGAAGATCTTGCATCACTAATGTAGATTGAAAATTGTACACTGCTAATCCCAATGAGGAAATTTTTAACTATTAATTCATATTTCACAACACATTGTTGGTCTTATACCATCAAATAAGACCCCATTCAAGTGAATCAAACATTGACTATCACATTGATCAAAACCTGGATCGCTTATTGCACCCCCAAAGCATGGACCATGCACACAATTGATTTTTCATAGGACTTTTAGGCCGTCACAATTCTAACGGATACAAAATTTTTCATAGAGGTTGATTTTGCATCAAATATTTGTCAACTTATTTTGGAGATCTACTTAGAGTGGTCCATTAAGTTCATAGAGATAGAGGTTGATTTTAGCAATCTTGAAGCTCTATCCAAGAGTTTATGGTCCATAGATTTTAGGTTTTCTTAGTGAGGTTTCACTATTTCTCTTGTAGGTTCTTTTAATACTAATGAAATTTGTTTATTTTTAATATATATATATATATATATATATATATAGTGTTAAAGGGGCACATATATAATAAGATTACCAGGCTTATAGAGTGAATTTTATCCCACCAATCTTTTGAAAATCTAACATCTACAGATGCCACAGCCTACAAAAATCTAGGGGATAATTTATTCATGCGAGGAGGCTCAAATTAGATAATTATTATAGACATAAATCTAGTGTACATCACTTTTTATAGACATAAACCTCATACCGATAACTAGCATTTGAAATGGTTGATTGGTGAAATACTAATATTTAATAAACATGATAAAGGAAGTGAAGTTAGCACTCTCTCTTTATAATTATGTGTGTGGGTGTTAAGCAAAAAGAAATTCATACAAAAAAGGAAAGAAAAGAATACAAAGTAAGAGGGCATACCCCAATATGTACAGTGCGAATCTTGGATCTTCAGCATAGCCAGCACCCTAATAGATTTAGGAGATGAAATGATGAACAAAACGAAAATTAGGAAGTTGAAGTTTGTCTGCTATAAACTCCTTTTATAGAAGCAAGAAGGGCCTGAATTAAACTGAAATCTATATTGTTCTTGGAATTAGTTGCAAAGTTGGCTAGGGAGTCAGCCATACTATTTTCCTCTCAGAAAATATGGTAACTGGCCATGAAAGAAAATCTTTGCTTAACCAGTACTTTAACCTCTATGAAGAAGTAAATTAATTAAGAGTTTGAATAATGTTATGAGAATTTGATTGCATATGGATCTTCATGCAGTTCTGGCAGCTCTTCAGATAATACACAATACAAAACCATCTTATCAAACACATTGTGAGAAGCCATAGACACAATATCTTTCACCTCCGTACAGTATCCTTCGATGTTATGAAATGTATTACAATCTCTCCATGTCTCCCCAATCTTCTTGAGTTCGTTATGTGAGAATGTGAATAAGTTTAGGTAAGGAAGGAGGGGAGAGAGAGAGAGAGAGAGAGAGAGAGAGAGAGAGAGAGAATTACAGTTGAGTTCATTGCACTCTTCCCAATGCATTATGGTTTATATACGATCTTACAACAGACGGTTTACGGAGTTTACAAATAAAGGACAAACAAGTGATTCCACTTACTACACACACACACACACCCGATAATGCTGCTCAAACAACCACAGAAGTAATGATATAACTCTGCACTTTGTGCCTCTCCACCTTTCAAAACCTTCAGTTCCACCCAAACAATGACTTTTAGTTTTTGGCAAATACATAAAATCATTGTCGCTGGTTATTGACAAATCTTGAATGGAAGAGAGTACATAATGTCATTAATTTGGAAATGAGGGTTCAAGCCTAGTTAAGGCTAGGTAAATATGAAAGGAATAAGCTGTCCTTCAGAACGTTATTTGGAAATGTGTTTGATATGAAAATCTTTACTTAACCAGTACTTTAAACTCTATGAAGAAGTAAATTCATTAAGAGGATTTTAGAGCGAGTGCCATTTACACAATGGTCCCACATGCTTATCTTGGATAGAAGATCATGCATCATAATAAGTAAATTTAATCAAAAGAGTGGTTAAGAACACTTTTCACACTCGACTTATGATGTTGTTTAGACCAAGGATCAAAATTTCGGGTAAAATTTTGATTTCGGGCATGACCGAAACCGAAATCCGAAAGTTCGGCCGAAATTTTGGTCCAAATTATCGTTTCGGTGGGGACCGAAATCGATAATTTCAGTCATTTCGGCCGAAATTTTGATCCTTGGTTTGGACAAGAAACCATTATGGGAGGTCAACTACAACTAGTCTCATGATAACACCGTTGCCCCCATATGTTTGTTTTGCAATAAAAAGGAAGACCGCAATCAATGCATATGGGGATTAGCAACAAGGATGGAAAACTAGTGTACTTTTGAAAATCCATGTATGAGTTCACATCTTATAGGGGTCACGTCTATACATACCTCCCTAATTCCCATTCCCAGCCCTATGAGAAAGGAGGAGGATTCGTGTCAGGGTGATAGCTGACTGTAAAAAGCCCTTCTGTATGATGAATCTTTATAAGAAAATATTATAATGAAGATAATGATATACAGATATTGCCACCAACCCACTTATCATTAAGTGTGGTTTGAACCATTGGTTTATGTAATTGGAAATAAATAACCAATTAGATTTACGACGAAACCTATAAATCAATCACTTATCCAATTTCAGTATCTCTAATGGGTACACCTGGACAATTTAATGGTAGCAAGTGATTGAGAACAGGCCATTGATTCTACACTATCATGATGCCATGTTCTACATAGTTCACATCGTTATCAACATTATATAGATTGGATTAATCTTTAGACTACATCCAAAAACAATTTACACCTATATGATTAGAAGGTCATAAGCCTTATAAAATAATCAAATAAAACAATGTTGGATAATCATATGTAGCCCTTCATTTTATGGTACTTTCTTTGTTACATAATGCAAATAATTTTTTACGCAATCACAGGATGAATCCAATCTATATGATAGCGCTGTGAACAATGACTATCCCGAAAATTACACCACCTCTTTCAGCAGCATTTTTTCTTGAAGTTCGATCTATACAAATGGTGATACAGTTGAGCACTTTATTCGTCTTCCATAAAAAACTGTGATAATTCTCTGGCATGAGAAGGTTTTTATTTCAATGTTGAGACTGTTTACAATCTGAGTCTGCTCATTATTCATACAACCTTTTGGCATTAAAGAAGGATTGATTTCTGATATCCAGTTCAGGGTATTTCTTATTATAAATGAAGAGTCAATCTTTGCATCTTCAAATTTTGCCTTGTTCCTGGCCAAGCATATTTCCTAGATAGTTAACCATGGTATCACTCGTTGTGAATTTCCTAAACAATCACATCATCATTGAATATCATTTGATTAGAACCAATGATTTCATCTTCTTGTTAAATAGATGGCTAAAGTAATTCCAGCTTCACATTGAAAATGGATAGTGAAAAAGAAAAGTTTTGGATTCCAGATTCTTCGCATATAGAACACATTTGGAATATATGGAAATGGGTTTTTAGTAGCTTTTGGTTAAATTTTCACATGTAACTGGAGCATTTCTGATGGCACGCTATAAAAATTTCTTAATTTTGAAGGACAGTTCAGAATTTTAGAACCATTTCCATTTTTCATTCAAAACTCTCAATCGGATCTATATATCTATTCTTGAGCCTGTTCACAAAATTTGTATATGTAGTCTTCCCATATGATTCATTTTATTTGAAAACATCTACTTAACAAGATGATATCTATAATCAGACTTCACCACTTTAATTTTCAATGAAACATTTCTTCGCCCTGAAATTATGAGGAAAATTGATTGTAACTGGTTTCTTGGATTTAAAAACTTCATATCTAAGAGACTCAACTCACAAAATATTATACCCAAGTTAAAGCATTGAGAAGCAGTGTCGGAAGTCGGAAGTAGATTCATCGAGAAAGAAAGGAAAAAGTCAGGGAAAAAAAAGAGACAAAAGCAAATGGGAAAAAGTCATAAAAACGGGTTTATGCACTAATTTTGCATTTCGAACATGAAATACGCGTTTTACAATACATGTTTTTTTTCACAGTACAGATATAATACAGGTTTGATAAGGTGTACCAATAATACATGTAATAAAGGAGTTTTCTTTTTTTTAAAATGATGTTTTTGTCAGTATGGTAACTATTATAAATGGTGATCCAATATAATGGCTGATATTTTGAAGTATGCTATTATTGATTATTATTATTTGTAATAATTTCTTAACTTTTAGATCACATTTAATAATTAAAGTTCCTATTCATTTTCTTACTCCGTTTCACCTTTATGGTTTATAGTTTTGTTTATCATTTTCGCAGACCAAGAATGGAGATATCTTTGATTGTGTCGATATATACAAACAGCCTGCTTTACATCATCCATTATTGAAGAATCACACAATTCAGGTCTATTGTTGAATTTTCTTCTTTTGTGCAAATTTACTGTTCATTGTGATGAAAATAAAGTTTATATCTTATATGTAATATTTTTTGGTAGTTACAGTTCAATTAAAGCTGTCTAAAACTTGACAATATAAACCACTAGCATGTGTAAGACTTTGGTAAGATAGACTAGGAGCACATAAAACTTATACTAAACTTGTTACGCAATCCAAACCAAAACAATAATGGATTACACCTATAACAATGTGTAAGAGCCTAATTCCCCAATCAGTAACATTTTATGTACAATACGGTACTTATGAAATGAGTCACTTCGATACGGAGTGTGGACCTCAATTTTCGAAATATCACTTGGCTATAGTCAAATTTGACCTTAGTAAATGGTAGGATCATATGGTGAGTCTGAGTGAGAACCGTAAGTAAAATAGCTATATATACTCGACCATGTAATCAACCTTAAGAGAAGTCAAAGTTTAACTATGGGTTCCACTAGCTGACTGGTGGACCAACCAATGTGCTAGTCAAATTCAACCTGGAAAGGGTATTTAGGTCATGAATTGGGGGTGTAAATGGAACTGTGCGCATCAAACTCCAATGGTGGTATGTGTGAGGTAAAGGAGATAATTTAATCTGGGGTCCAATATGTTGGACCAATTGATATTTCCTCTTCTCATGGTTAGAAAATATGTTATGACCATATAGCACATATGGAATATTAATTTAGGCCCTAGGATAAGTCTAAGTTGGATTTTCACCTATTTCTATGCATGCCACAAAAGTCAACAATGGTGGTTACCTTCGCCACTTGCATCACTCAACTTTCACACATTTTAGGGACCCCAAAACCTTCTAAGTACGTAAACCTTTCTAATCCCTGTGACCCCCATACAATCCATAAATTTTCGAAGGAAGACCATAACCAACTACCTCTGGCTTAAGAGAAGAGAAGTTCACATGAAATTGTGAAAGGAGAGGAGAGTGTCATATGGCACCCTTATCCAACGAAAGAGAGAGGTGGCCTACCTTTGTTAAAGTAACTTTCAAAAAGTAGCTTTAATAAAGCTACTTTAGTATAAATTTGTAAGAGAAAAAATTTTAGGGTACAAAGGTGTAAGAGCAAAAATTTTAAGAGAAAGGGAGAGGGTAGATTGGTAACATGTGACATGAGAGACCAATGGAGGGCTGATTGTAGGAAAAAGTGAGTTGAAAGGAGTGTCGATGGATGACTGACACATGTAAAAGAAGGTTGACCAGTGGAGCGGTGAGATTGAATGAGAGATGTTGTAAGGAATGAAGTTGGTAGAGGGGAGGTTGGGTGTGGTTGAGGAAGGTTATAAAAGTCCAAGTAACAGTCAACTTCTTCCTTTCAACAATTTAAGAGAGGAGTAAGAGCAGAAAAGAGAGAATGAGAGACTAAACGAAAGAGAGCCACCCTAGAGAGAAAGAGTAAGAGAAATAGAGAGTTAGAGAGAGAATACCTGGTTTCAAGCTTAAAAAAACTTAATTGAAGAAGTTAAGGGATTGAACTTCAAAAGCAAGGGTAAGAGCATGGTGTGCTTGTCTTTTTTAATTAATGTTTTGTGTTTAGTTTGATAATTAGTGTTTGATTTGTAGAAATTTGAAAGTATAATGTAATGGGGTTAATATGTTAGGTTTGAAGTTGGGTGGAGAAAGAAGATGAACTAAATAGTAAGTATCTGAGGGTCTAAGCGAGGAGGCTTGTCGTTCTATTCATGTTTATTCGCTTTCTCAAATTGGAATCGGAAGAGCCAAACTCACACAATTACTGAGTACTGGTACTGAACTATATAGTGATATGTTGCTCGCAATGTTGCGGCCTACCAGTCTATTGTTTCGCTGCCTTATCAATTGTGTCATCGCGAGTGAATGCTGAATTGGGTTGTACTAAATGCTTAGCGGGAATAGTGGATACTGAACTAGATTATTGCATACTGAACTGGATTACTCTGCTTTTTTGTCAAGTATTGATACTGTAGAATTAATTGGAAACCCATACTATATTACGTGGGTGACGTACAGTATCACTATTAACAGAAATGATCTAAGCATGCTCCACCTGTATAGTACTAACTGTGGGCAAACTAACTGAAATAATGAGGAGACTTTATTGAACCGTGACTTCTTTTAACTTATGAAAATTGTGAACAGTGAGATAACCACCTCATAAAATACAGTTGAGCCAAGAGATCGACATTAAGGGCTTAGGTCCTGTGAGGTACTTTCTGGGTATAGAAGTTGCAAAGTCTATGAAGGGCATTATTTTGTCACAGCGCAAGTACACCTTATATGTGTTAAAACGTGCTGGAATGTTGGCGTGTAAACCAACTGATGCCCCCATGGATCCTAATCATAGGACTAATACTGAAGAAGGAGAAGCTCTCAAAGAAGTTACAAGGCATCAGCGACTAGTAGGGAAGCTCATATATCTGACCATGACGAGGCCTGACATTTCTTATGCAGTCAGTATGGTTAATCAACACATGCATGCTCCTCGCACACTCCACGCTTAGAAGCTGTGTTCCAAATTCTTAGGTATCTAAAGGGTAGTCCAGGAAAGGGGCAACTATATAGAGATCGTGGGCATCTTGATGTTGAAATCTTTACAGATGCTGATTAGGCCGGATCAGTTAGTGACAGAAGGTCCACCACAGGATATTTTATTCCTAGGTAGAAATTTGGTTACATGGAAAAGCAGGAAACAACACGTTGTGTCCAACTCTTGTGCCGAGTCAAAGTATAGGGCCATATCTCAAGGAGCACGTTAAGGCATGTGGTTAAAACACATTTGATCAGATCTTGAAATCTGAGTTAATCTTCCTATGAGCTTATATGGTGATAATGAAGTTGCCTTACACATAGCAGAGAATCCCGTGTATCACAAAAGAACTAAACACATTGAAGTTGATTGCCACTACATCAGAGAAAAGGTGGAATCTAAGGAATTTAGCATACCTCAAGTTGCTTTAGAAGACTAATTGGCTTAGATTCTTACCAAAGTTGTTGGTAGAGTAAGATTGCAAGATATATCATCCAAGTTGGGCATGATTAACATCTATGCTCCAACTTGAGGGTGTGTTAATAATTGTAATTAGAATAATTGGTGTGGAGGAGGTAACTGTAAGGTACTATATTTCACGGGTTTCCATGTCATATGTATATGTGTAAATAAGGAGATTCTATATAAACTAATGATATTGGGCAGTTGTGCTTATCTAACACAGAGAACCCTATTTTTCTCCTTCTCTCATCTTCTTCTTAACCGTAACCCTATATTTTATCTTAATAAACTCTCGAATCACATCCCGTCACACGTTATGAGAGTGTCACCTCGATGTCCCACACTATAGCATCCCATAAGACCGTAGTGAAGAAAGATCGTGCAATAAGGTCATACACATGGACTAGGAGTGAGTATGAGTGAAATCCCACTAAGCAGCGCCTTACTTATCATATGTCTCATGTTCATAATTATCATACATGGGTAATAGCATATCACATAGCTAACCATGCTCCTATTTTGATCTTAGCGTGCATTTGTAATTAACAAAGTCTATTTTTCATACTTTATAGTATACAAGCGGTCTTGAACCTATTTGTGTGCATAGGAACATTCATTGCACACGGACACTTATTTAGTAAAGATAATATTAACACACACCCGCGACCACTTGTACCAATATAATTATATAGCTATATATAGTTATATTAATATAATTATAAACATGCCCACATACACGCATTTAATACAAATGACATTTTGATACGGGACAATGACCCTGAGTTGAATATGAGATGCGAAATTGCCAAAATTAAATTAATTAATTAAGGAATAAAACCTAAATTAAAGTGATACCTTAGGGTTTCGTGGAATTCTGCTTAATTGGCATGTTCGGCCCGCTTAGGGTCCAATCCGGTGCACAGGAACCGTTAGAAATGCAGAATGTGCGATCCTGGCTCAATGTGGGATCGCTAGATCCTCACTAGTGCTTTTTAATTGAATCGATCAAACGACACAAATCGGACAACCTTGAGCCTAACAACGGTCATGGATCAACGGGTTAAGATCGGAGTTATTCAACAAGGATGGGCATCAAGACTGCTCTAGATCTTGGGTTTTGGATTTTGAACAGTCAAATTAAAAGGGGGAAAATAAATGTAAGAAATTAGTGAGGAAATAGGAAAAGGGATAAAGAGAATATCAAGGATAACATGGGAAGGATGGAACGATATCAGGTCCTTTCAGATTCAATAATTCCTGGCTGCAGAATGAGGAATTCAAGCAACTTATCCACACCTGGTGGGCCCAAGACAAAACGACAGGAACTCCCGCTTTCGTGTTTACTTCCAAACTCAAAAATGTAAAAAACAAAATTAAGGAGTGGAACGTGCAAATTTCGAGAAGTCTAGACAAAATCGTGACAGAATTATGGCTGAAATAGCTGGGATAGATAGGGTGGCAGAGATGGCGACGTTGTCAGACTATGAGAAAGATATCCGAACAACCCTTAAGCTTGAGTTCATCCGGATCGTGATGCAAGAGGAACAAGACTGGCGTAAAAAATTCAAGGCGCATTGGTTAAGGGAGGGAGACGGGAACAATAAATTCTTCCATATGGTAGCAAACGGAAGGAGAAAGAGGAACCATATATCCTCTATTACCATCAACCAGAGAGTTTATGAAGACCTTGCCATTATCCCAGTCAAAATAGCGGAATTTTATGAGCAGCAATTCAGTAACGAGGTGATCTTCAAGCCCGGCATAGACGGGATTCAGTTCAGCTCTATAACAGACGAAGAGGCCAACGACCTGAAAAGAGTATTCAATGAAGAAGAGGCTAAAAGGGCTCTTAAGACTATGGGTTTTAATAAGTCGCCAGGGCCGGACGGATTCACCATGGAGTTCTTCAGAAGCTGTTGGTCGACCTTTAGAGAGGACTTCATGGCGCTATGATGCATGAGTTTTATGAGATTGGAAAGATCAATAAAAGCATGAATTCTACTTTCTTAGCGCTAATACTGAAGCGGAAGGGGTTACTGCCATATCTGACTACCTGCCAATTAGCCTAATTGGAAGTGCGTATAAGATAATTTCCAAGGTCCTAGCTAATCACCTAAAGCGTGCTATTGACAACCTAATATCTAATGTTCAAGGGGCTTTTATCTCGGGTAGGCAACTTATGGGCATTGTGGTGGCTGCCTCCGAAACCATGCACTTCGTCAAGACGCGCAAAGACAAAGGTTGGGTCTTCAAGATAGATATGGAAAAGGCGTACGATAGGGTACAGTGGGACTTTCTTGATTATGTTCTACAAAGGATGGGTTTTAGAGGCAAGTGGAAGAAGTGGATGAGAGGATGTTATGCTTCGGCTCGCTTTTCAGTCCTCATCAATGGAATGCCTCACGGGTACTTCAGAAGTACGAATGGGTTACGACAGGGGGATCCTATATCACCGTTGCTCTTTAATTGTATAGGGGAAGCTGTACACAAACTCTTCATGAAGGCGGAAGAATCAAATTTGATAAAGGGGTTCGCCACGGCCTACCGGGCCCTTCGGTCTCTACACATTAGTCTTTTCTAACGGAAACAATGGGGACAGGGAAATTAAGGCGACAAAGAATGTCCTCACTATTTTCGAAGCGGTCTCAAGGCAGCAAATCAACATTCACAAATCCACTATGTCTGGGATAAACACGCCCGTGGATGTCACTAATCAGGTGGCTGGTGAGATCGGGTGTATTACAGCAACGTTTCCCATTTCATACTTCGGAATCCCGATGGGGTTTGGGGGAGGAGGAGGGTGCCGCTTATGGGATACGGTGGTGCAGAGATTTCAGAAGAAACTAGCGACTTGGAAGAGTAAAATGCTCAGTTACGGAGGAAGGTTGACTCTCATCAAATCAACTTTTACTTCCATCCTAGTTTTTATGATGTCTTTCATGTGGGTGCCGATTACAATTATTCTGAAGCTGGAAAAAATTGTAAGGGATTTCCTGTGGGAGAGAGTCGGGGACCGAAAGAAGTTGCACCTGGTAAGATGGTAAGAAGTTGCCCAAAGATCGAGGTCTTGTAATCAGAAATTTGAGGCTAGTAAATAAAGCCCTACTAGCGAAGTGGGTGGCGGATGGGAGAGGAAGGGGAAAGAAATAGGCTATGGTGTCAAATCGCGGCGGCTAAATACGAGGCGCCAGATGATGGCATTTCGAATCCCAGTCACAGATCGGAATGGTGGAAGGTTGTAAAAGGATGCGCTCAGGACATTGTTGAGGGCACTAAGTTCAGGTGGGGAGATGGTTGCTAAATAAGGATATGGAAAGATGTGTGGGCTGAGGATCAACCGCTGTATAGAAGGTTTCCAACTATTTTCGAGCTAGCAATCTCTAAGGAGGCAAAGGTTAGTAGCTATGTTCACATGTCGGGAAATACTTTGGAATGGAATATCCCGCTGAGGCGCAGATTGTGGGGATGGGAAAAGGAAGAATACTCGAATTTGATGAATGTTCTGGGAGGTTTGAGTCCAGACTCGGATCACGAAGATATGAGGGAGTGGAAGTATTCGGCTAAAGGTTGTTTTATAGTCAAACCTTTTTACAACAGCCAAAAGGCAAGAGAAAGAGGGATCTCAGAAAATTCTATGTGGACTGGGTTTTGGACGATAAAGATGCCACTAAAAATAAAGTTTTTCGCATGGTTGGTCGCTAAAAGGAAAATCCTCATGAGGGACCAATTGATCAGATATCTCGGTGATCAACAAATGTATGCTTTGCATAAGGGGGACGGAATCGGTTGATCACATTTTCCTTCATTGCCCTTTCGCGCGATCTATTTGGAGCAATATGTTTAAAATCTTCAAAATTGATTGGGTTATGCCGCGGTGGCCGACTCAAATGATGGAAATGTGGAAGGAGATTAGGCTCGAAGATCCGACGAAAGAGTTGTGGCCGCTAACGGTGTACACAAGGTTCTGGGCGATTTGGCTGAAAAGAAATAGCATAATTTTTAATCGCAAAGCGAGACCTTTCTCGTTGATTATTAGAGATATCTGGGATATCGTGGTTAACTGGAACACCTGCAAGATTAAGGGGTTCAACGAGGGGCTCAACTACTTTCTAAGACTATAGGACTGCTGCATGTATGGGGCCGTCGAAATTTGGGGTGTGCGGGCTGCCAACGGTTGATTGGGGGTTGCTTCTCTCGCTACTGGTCCTGTACCCTTTTGCCTGGGGGGTGAGATTTTGACAGACTTTTTGAGTTTCTTTTTCTTTTTTTCATTTGTTTTAGGGTAGTATCTTACTACCCACCAAGGTACGCTTTTTGTATCCCGTTTTCGTGGCTTTTCTTTCTAATATGTTGTGTTACTGTCTCAAAACAAAAGGATAACACATTGTTCTGAAAATCGCCCGGGGCAACCGTCGGGGCTGTTCGGGCCATGGGGCACCTCGATTTAGGGCTGGGTGGACTCCGGGGCGGACCGGATTTGGGGCACCCGTCCAGGATCTTAGCAGTGAGCACAACTCTTTTTTTTGTTCTTTTCTTTTTTTCTTCCTATTCTGACAAGTGGCACAAATATATATATATATATATATATATATATATATATATATATATATATATATATATATATATATATCTCGCCGGATCTTGAAGCGTAGCATTTTTAGAACACACTTGACGTTTTAAGAACATTGGGATAACATGGGCATCACACCCTTAACCTCACACCCTTAACCTCACACCAAACCCACGAGGGGGAAAGAAGAATCACTCTCCATTAAAGCTCATCTCAAGCTCACAAGCAATGCTTTTCATTAATTCATCAAGTCCTTTACAAATGCTTACATCATTACCTTATATAGTAGGTACTGAGAATAGAAAACCCTAAAATAGGGAAAGTACATTAATACCCAAAATAGCAAGCTAAAAGCGTGGAAAAGCAAAAAGGAAAAACAAAAGAGAACAAACCCAAATTGGGCAAAGCACAACTCACCGATGAAGCTAGCTCGGGGCTTAAGTTGATGTCCCCATCTATTCTCTCGAATCCAAAAGGCTTCATCTCCGATGAAACACGCATGTAGTACTAGTCAAGTGTATCGGGACCTAAACGGTGGAACTCCTTACAACTAGCCCAAGCAATCTCGGCACCCGGTGAAGTATGATAGTCTCGGTCGATTGTATCGTAGCGCTTGCGGTAAACATCTTCTCGACGAACCCAATAACCTAGCTTGCCAACCCACTCTACTAAATATTTTTGAAGTTTCCCATCAATTCTCCCAGACCCGAAAGACTTCATCACCGATGAAGTATGATCGTGACATCGATAGGAAATATAGGAACTCAAGCGGCGAACTCTCACATGATTAGCCCATGCACTCTCAGAAATCGACTTACTAACCCTCTTCATCTCATAAATCGAAAACTCTCCATCACGGGTGAATGCCACAAAATCATTCGAGATCTTTTCAATGACCTCGCTTTTCATCTTGCTAGGAAGAGGAAAAGATAGTGACAAGGACACCACTAACAAGGACCTACGTTTCAGACCATACAAGGTATACCAACGGAAGAAGAAGCGACGGAGGAACCATAGAGCGCCAAGATCCACCGGAGAGGGCCTTGAAGAGCAGCCTAAAGGAAGAGAGCGAACATCATTCTCGCTCGAGCGAGAATGCTTCAGAACATGGGCAAAACTCTAGGTCAAAACTCGCTCGAGCGAGAATGTGCACAAAATCAAGGCCAAAACTTTCGGCCAAAGTTCGCTTGAGCGAATTTTGGTTGTCGCTCGAGCGACCCTTTTAAGATTCCCGCTCGATCGAGAACCAAAGATCGCTCGAGCGAGTCTCGTAACAGCTTGCCTGATTTGGGCTTGTTTGTTCTTTTATTTTTGAGAGCTCTGAGGTTACCTTTAAGGGTAACTTTGTACTTTTCTATTTTAGGGTTAGAACTTTTGGGTACTTACTATGAAAGACTAAATATAGGTCATTTTTGGGCAGTTGTTGAAATTAATGAAAGTGCATTGCATTTTGAGCTTGAGATGAGCTTTGAAGAGTGAGTCTTCTTCCCCATGTGGGTTTGGTGTGAGGTCAGGGGTGAGATGCCCGTGTAATCTTGATCTTCTCTTTTCTCTTGTCCTATTTTCTTGTTAAACTCTTAAATCCCAAATTTCCCTTTTATTTAATTGTCCAAACTCTCAAACCCTAGATTTGGAGCAATCTTGATGTCCATCCTTGTGGATCGAATCCTATCTTAACCCATCAATCCATGACCGTTGTTGGGCTCGAGTTTGCACAATTTGTGTCGTTAACAGCATCAATTCAAAAGTCCTAGCAAGGAGCTACCGACTCCACTATAAACTATGATCGAACGCCCCGACTCCACTATAAACTATGATCGAACGCCCCGACCTGGAAGATGTTAGTGTTCTATCTCTACGATCGTCTCTTCCGCAATTTCTAACGGATCTCGCGCTTCGGATTGGACCCTACGTGAACCAAACAAGGTCACTTAAGCAGAATTTCACGAAACCCTAAGGTATCGCCTTAATTTATGATTAATTGTTCAATTAATTAGTTTAATTTTGGCAAATTAGCATATCATGGGCATTCACGTAATTTTGGGTCGTTGTCCAGCATTAGATTGGGGTTGTGGGATCGGGATTGGTTTACAAGGACTCTCATATATATGCGACGCTAACGACTCACATGTAAGCAACTCAAGTGCACTTGACTCTACTAACATTAATGACTCATATATACTTGACTCTACCAACGCTAACAACTCATGCACAACCGACTCTACGGGTACTATCAACTCATGTGTGATCGAATCAAGTGACACTAATGACTCATGTGGACTCAACCCAACGGACTCCAATGACTCATGGGTAAGTGACTTGATCGACTAGTGTGTTGGTGATTCGGTTGGCTCACGTGTGAATGACTCAGTATCATTGCTCACAAGGAAAATAGAAGTTCCTTCAACACAAACTAGACTTTCTTCGACTTCTTCTATCTCCTCTTCACTGACCACGGTACTAGGGTCATACACATCCTCTCCCACTTTCACATTTTCCGGCTCCTTAGAACTCTCTCTTTTAATCAATAAATTTTCAGCGAGAAATTTTGTGGGACATTGATAAGCAAAGTGCCCAAGTCCTTCGCACTTATAGCACTTGTTACAGCCACAAGTTTTGGGGCTCTCATTGATTGCGACCAACGCGGCTTGGATGCTCCTAAGAGCATCGGCAATCCCACTCGTTTCCATGGTGATCACGACACACTAAACAAGGGAGCTAGGATGAACAAGCAACTAGGAACCACAAGTAATTGAGTAATTTTAACAAACACGAGAAGAGCACACAAATGTGAACCACACAACAAGTGAGTAATTTTAATAAATACAAGATGAACACACAAAATGAAATCAAATCGAACAAAATCGAAATGGCATACAAATATGCCCTAACCTAGAACTTAGGTTTTGAAACCAAAACTGATGCGAGACAACGACCCTAAGATGAATATGAGATGCGAAATTTTCGAAATTAAATTAATTGGTCATGCTCGGTTCGCTTAGGGTCCAATCCGGTGCACGAGAACCGTTCGAAATGTGGAAGGTGCAATCCTAGAGATAGAACTCTAGCATCCTCTAGGTCGAGGCGTACGATCGTGGCTCAATGTGGGATCGTTAAATCCTCACTAGAGCTTTTGAATTGAATCGATCAAACGACGTAAATTGGACAACCTCAAGCCTAACAACGGTCATGGATCGACGGGTTAAGATCGGAGTCGTTCCACAAGAATGGGCATCAAGGTTTCTCTAGATCTATGGTTTTGAATTTTGAACAATTAAATTAAAAGGGGGAAAATAAATGTAAGAAAATAGCAAAAGGGATAAAGAGAAGATCAAGGATAACATGGGCATCACTCCCTTGGCCTCACGCCAAACCCATAAGGGAAAGGAAGAATCACTTTCCATTAAAGCTTATATCAAGCTCAGAAGCAATGTTTTTCATTAATTCATCAAGTCCTTTACAAATGCTTACATCATTACCTTATATAGTAGGTATTAAGAATAGAAAGCCGTAAAATAGGGAAAGTGCATTAATACCGAAAATAGCAAACTAAAAGCCTAGAAAAGCAAAGAGGAAAAACAAAAGAGAACAAGCCCAAATTGGGCAAAACATGTCACTTGACTCGCTCGAGCAAGAACCAAGTGACAATCTCATATTCACTGGTGGGGCTCGCTCGAACGAGAATGGCCATAACTCAACCCTTTGGGGCGTCCTCTCTTTTTGTGCTTTGGTTCTTTTCTCGCCGTTTTTTCTTCTCACAGCCATAAATCCATGCTTTCGATCTTGGCGTCCCCGTAATTCTCCTATACCCAAAATGTTTCATCGCCGATGAAACTAGCTCGTGGCATCGGTTGGTTAAGTTGATGTCTCCTTCACATTTATATAAGGGTTTTCGAAAATACAAGTGACTTTTTCATAATACTGGAAGATAGGCTTCTCAAATGGTTAAATGAGCGTGACTAGCGCAATGTAGCGCTGAAAACCCTAGCTTAGAGTCATGACTCATGATTCACTTAAAACGGATAATAGAATGACAAGATATATTTCATTTTATCCTAAGTTAATAAAATTACAGGCTTATAAAAGAGAGGATATTGGTCATTTCTCATTAACCGATCTATCACTTGGTTATACGAACTGCACCAATGCATTTGAAACTTTCTAAAACCTAAGGGTGGGTTCCGGCATTTTGAAAGTGGGTATCCATAGGACCATAAAACAATAATTTCATTTTCGACATGGTTTTATTATGTAAAATTATATCCTAAGAGGGTCATTAATTACAACTAAGTGAGGCAGCATTACGATGATCAGAACCATGGGTCAAAATATCGTCCGATACGTACTAGTATCGAACCCCAGCGATACGATACATACACCATATATCGCCTCGTATATGTATCATTCAATGTATCGTCCGATACAACCAATGCACCGTTTGTATCAGATGATACAGTCAATGTATCGTCCGAGTCTTTTTAAAAAA
Organism: Chloranthus sessilifolius; assembly: GCA_021018995.1. NCBI lineage: Eukaryota > Viridiplantae > Streptophyta > Magnoliopsida > Chloranthales > Chloranthaceae > Chloranthus > Chloranthus sessilifolius. The sequence goes on along the minus strand of CM037584.1, from coordinate 23,832,930 downwards.
AATTAAATGGTCATTCACTGTATCAAAGATACATTCAATGTATCAGTAATACATTCAAAAAAAAATTGTATGGCCGATACATTGATCAATGGATCGGCCGGTACAAATGGTAGGTATCGTCTTGGGCCCTGGACGATACGTACCAGATTTTTGAGATTTTAACCCATGATGAGAACCGTCCATAAACTATTTGGGTCAAAATACATGGGGTTGTGTAACGACTGAGATTTTTCGTTATTTAGTCCTTAATTATTTGCTAGATTTGTAGTATGATTAGTTTAATCGATTTGATGCCTATGATTACTTGTTACGCATGAATGTAATGCTAACTTTATTTAATAATGACCCATGATAATTAATTGTTCCAATTAATATACCCTAAAAGCCTTTAAATATGTGTTAGTAATAATTGGAGTGCGTTTAGTAATGTTTAATGATCTTTTAAAATATGTTAGTAAACTAACTAAAGACCCATTAAGTAATTAAAGACCCAATAATTAATTAAAGACCCAATAACTAATTAAAGACCCATTAAGTAGTTAAAGACCCATTAAGTAATTAAAGACCCAATTAATTAATTAAAGACCCAATAACTAATTAAAGACCCTTTAAGTAATTAAAGGCTCATAGAATCACTTAAGACCCATATAGGAAATTCTAAATAGAGTTAGATCTTAAATAGGAAACCTTAAGTATTATAAATAGAGTTAGATTTTAAATAGGAAACCTTAAAGCATTCTAAATAGAATTAGATCTTAAATAAGAAACCATAAAGTATTATAAATATAAAGATTAATTTGCAGAATTTTTACATAACTCTTATAACCTAATAACCTCATAGAGAAAGAGAAAATTCTAGAGAAGGAGGAGAATTAGAAGAACCCTAGAGTTTTTGGTTTGAAGGCTTAGAAGAACGCAAGAGGAGCCTACGACGCGACCGAATTTCGGATTAGAGCTTTGGATTGAATCAAGGAGAGGAATTATGTCAATTTTACGCGAAGACTAGAGGTATGGAAAAATCATGTTGAGATTAATTGGAAATGTAGATAACACAAAATAAAATAGAAATTAGAGTTTATTTCATTTAATGAATATCCTTCATATTAGATTGATAAATTTTTATGCTTAAGCGCGGGTTTTCGATGGTACACGGGGTTTTGTGATTGATCACGAAATTCTGTGCATAATTCAGAATCTGTTTAGAATCCAGAATCTGTTTAGAATCCAGAATCTGTCCAGAATCCGGAATCTGTCCAGAATCCAGAATTTGTTAGGAATTTCAGAATTTGTCTAGGATGCAAGCAATGAATTTTTATTCAAATATTGTCTATGTTTAATCATCATGCTTAAATGTTTATTTATGTTCATCATTATTTTATTGCTTAGAATCCATGCAAGCTAGGATGTTTGATTTACACAACATGAAACAAGTAGGAATCGATAGAGATTATATATTTATGATGTGTTAGGCGTAAACAAGTGAAAGAGCTATTGCATGATCGATTGATTCCAAGTTTTTTTATGCATGTACATTCATGACATTCATAAAAGTGAAAAGATATGTTTACGACATGACACATGAAAATTAAATATTTCTATAATTATGATAGAATTCCTTTGGGCTTATGCTAGAGGAATTAACATGAATAAGAATGACAAGTAATAAAAGTTATGCATCCATGCATTAATGATAGGACTGAAGGGATGGAGAATGTCTTTAAAATCCAGAATCTGTCCAGAATTCAGAATCTGTTTAGAATCCAGAATCCAGAATCTGTCCAGAATTCAGAATCTGTCCAGAATCCAGAATCTGTTTGGAATTCAGAATTTGTCTAGGATGCAAGCAATGAATTTCTATTCAAATATTGTCTATGTTTAATCATTATGCTTAAATGTTTATTTACGTTCATCATTATTTAATTGCTTAGAATCCATGCAAGCTAGGATGTTTGATTTACACAGCATGAAATAAGTAGGAATCGATAGAGATTACATATTTATGATATGTTAAGCCTAAACAAATGAAAGAGCTATTGCATGATTGATTGATTTCAAGTTTTTCTATGCATGTACATGCATGAGCAAACTTGAATATCTTTTCCCATTAGAGATATGTAATCTCTAACCAAGCCAATTAGCTAATCTAATAAAATTTATTAACATGAGTCCAACTACTAGAGTAATGCAAGTAATCGAAAAGTTGGAACTGATATACATTATGCATGGAAGAAATAGATGATCTACAAAAGCTTTATACTCAAAGGATTTCTTAAATTCAAAGCTTGTTTAAGTGGGGTTAATTCTCATCTTAATTTAGGTATCAAATACATGCAAAACCCCACCCTTACCCTTTATCAGGGTCTGGCACACCACATACCATCATATATCACATTGGCCGAGTAATCAGACTTTACGGCCTTTCACCCAAGGTAAAAAAAATGCAACCCCTACTTGTTTCTGACTTTAGGGTCTTTCACCCAAGGGAAAACACTTTCCCTACTTGTTTCTAACTGATAATAACTTTCCAACAATCCAAATTGAAAGCACGAAAGTGATCATGTGCATGATGCTAACATGATTGATCATAAATCATAATAAATGATGCCTACACAGTTGCTCAAATTGTTAGGTGCTAAGTTATAGTTTATATCGAATGAACCCACAACGTGGTTCTTATTAAAGGTTACTAGTTCCCTATCATGGCCGCAAGTGCCAACATTCAACGACCCAACAATATCTCTCAACAGCTAAGCACAACTTCTGTGAGTGTAAAACTTATAATTGAATGCGATTTTTTCTTTTTCCTAATCTACATTCTATATTATAAGGAACATATGGATGGTTAATAATAGTCCCCTCTCCTAAAAGAAACAATACTTTATACAGTAAACACACACGTAGCTGGCCTTCCTAGCCCTTATCATTCAAATAGCTAGCTCATGTATTAATCCTACATATCATAATTCATTAAAACAAGAACTGCTTTTGTTGAGACTAGGGCTGTGCCAAAAACTGACCGAACCGACCAAACCGACTAAAATTTCGGTTCAGTTTCAGTTTTGAGACATATCGGTTCGGTTTCGGTTTCAAAAAATAGAAACCGATAGTTATCGGTTGGGTTTCGGTTTTAATGTTAAAAAATCGAAACCGAACCTATAAGAAACCAATAGTGGTGTATATATGGATTATAGTATGTCTATGTTTGAGTTTGATGGTGTGTGAGGCTTATTGTAGAAAGCCAATTGCTACTGCTTTAGTTTGTTAATCACCAAAAGTCTTAAAATCAGTTGAATCATAGGAGTTTGCAAAAACAGTTTGTATAAATTGGTTTAGTTTGTATAAATTTTGAAAACTCTAAGCCAAAACCGAAAAAATCGATTTGATTCGGTTAAATGCTACAAATAAAAAAAAGTTTTAAAAATGAGGTTTAGAAATCGAAAACCGATCGAACTGACCGAACCAATAGTTATCGGTTTGGTTTCGATTTTGAACCTTATCGGTTCGGTTTCGGTTTTGCATGAAAATCGACCTCGATAACACCCCTAATTGAGACAATGTAAATTCCACTATGATTATGACAACATAAGATTTAAAATTGAGAACTAATCAAGTCTATCCTTTTCCTTATGCTGAATTTCAATAACACACGTGAACTTCCTTTCATCATATTTATGCACTTATAAATATGACGAAAAAGGTAGTTTCTAAAACTACTCCTTTCATCATAACAATCCATCAACCCACTAAAGAATGCTAAAACTAAAAGAAGCTTTCATAAAAGGACTAAGAGGTTCATTTTATATGACCTGGTATCCTAAAATTTACCTTGAGTTCTATGAGGCATTCCATCAAACATGAGGGAGGCAACTTGAAAAAACAAAAACAAACCACTGCTGAAAATAGTGTATAAAATATGAACATATAAGCCAAAAATTTAACATTTCAATTCAAATGCTATCTTCTCAACTAACTGAATAAATATCTCTACCTGTACCAAGCTTCCAAGTAATCCAAGAGCTTAGATGCAAATGAAACTTCTCTTGTATTCTTAATTCATTATTTACTCTACCTCCATCACTCAATTCCACAAAAACCTTAGCTCCACAATAGTTCTAGTCTGATACCACACATATTTGGTGAAAAAAATTCAAAGAGATATCTGAAAATCAAATTGGTTTTATGATTGGTACAGACAAAGAAACTAGAAGATAGAGTAGAGATGAAGAATCTCCATAAACTACCAACTCATGGGTATTTTATCCCAATCCTCATGACCATCTCTCTCTCTCTCTCTCTCTCTCTCTAGGTGGGTGTCCTCCACTTACCATATTGAAATTAAAAATTTCCAACAGTTACTCAAAATACCCCTGCTTAAGTGGAAAATTTAAACCCTTCTCAAGTTTAAGCCCCTCATGTTCCACCATTAATTACACTCAATGCCCCCAGGACCCCATTCACTCAATCAAGATGCTCCTATTTCCAAGTTGCGACTGAAATTTCAGTGATTCTCCTATTTCCGAGATGCCTTGGTATTTGCATTGTACATTTTTTAGATTCTATGCCTCTACACATGTTGGTTTTTTATAGATGATAAGGACCGAAACAACCTCACTTAACTACTAAAGAAAGGCAACATTCAATGTGCGCTTCGAAGGGTTTTCTGGGGACCCTTCTCTATTAGATTTGTTTTCTTACTTTTTTCCTCCAAGATGTTTCTATTAGATCCTTCTCTGTTAACTGGTTTCGTCGAACAGGATGTCATGGAGCTCGATGTGGCACCCAAATAGTGGTGGGTGCCACACGGAGCAGGGGGGGATGGATTATAGATCAATTTTGTAAAAAAAAGTTTGAGGTTTTACCCAATCTTGGAGGATTCTCCAATGGAGGATGGATGTGACGTCCCCAATTTCACACACCGGATCAATGCACTCACTTGGAGACATCACACTACATCACATCTCCATAATCTTATATAAATCAATTATTCCATAAAGATCTGCATATAAACGCAACGAAAAAATAACTATTAAAAGTACACGCATAAATTTTCTTTTTTTTTTTAATATCATCATGAGAACAATACTAAAATATGAGATAACAACCTATTATACCAAATTGTATGCTTACTCAAATTAAATAAAACTGAAATCAAACATAATCCATCATTAACATGAACTTGTTCATAAAAATAAATCTTAATAAATATCTAAAAATCCTTCCTAATGCATAAAGAAAATCCGATAAACTAAACTTCAAATCCTTCTTCGCTCAAATCTGGATTTCCATCAATCATTGACACATCTACTTTATCCTCTCCATGTATAGCTGTACTCCCTGGAATCCCAAACAATGGGTCAGTTTACCAAGTAAACTGGTATGGACCAGACATGATGAGGCTAATAGAAAAGGTCCATAACTCAAATCATCTCATAAAAATTAAAAAATAACAGAGATATAGCATGTAACATAAAGAATAAGTAAAGCAATAGAATGAAACTGAAACATAGCATTAAATCTAAATAAGCATTATGGCTTGGGTCTCTACCCTAATTTCATGTATGGTTATTTTTAATTATGCATTTAATGCTCATGAATCGGCATACATAATGGACATGATTATCTCTTTCTTAATCATTATCCTAATATTCTGATCCTTCGATTAGTATCTACGTTAACCTTCACATAACTTCTCTTCAGTTAAGTAGTAAGCTTAAAATTAAAGACCTTCTCCATCCCTTCAGTCTTATCATTAATGCATGGATGCATAACTTTCATTACTTATCATTCTTATTCATGTTAATTCCTCTAGCATAAGCCAAAAGGAATTCTATCATAATCATAGAAATATTTTATTTTCATGTGTCATGTCGTAACGTATCTTTTCACTTTTATGAATGCCATGAATGTACATGCATAGAAAATTTTGAAATCAATCGATCATGCAATAGCTTTTTCATTTGTTTAGGCTTAACACATCATAAATATGTAATCTCTATCGATTCCTACTTATTTCATGTTGTGTAAATCAAACATCCTAGCTTGCATGGATTCTAAGCAATAAAACAATGATGAACATAAATAAATGTTTAAGCATGATGATTAAATGTAGACAATATTTGAATAAAAATTTATTGCTTGCATCCTAGACAAATTCTGAAATTTCTAACAAATTCTGGATTCTAGATTCCAAACATATTTTGGATTCTGAACAGATTCTGTATTCTAAACAGATTCTGGATTCTGGACAGATTCTTGACTCTGGACAGATTCTGGATTCCAAACAGATTCTGGATTCTTGACAGATTCTGGATTCCAAACAGATTCTGGATTCTAGACAGATTCTGGATTCTGGACATATTCTAGATTCTAAACAGATTCTGGATTCCAAACTGCTTCTGGATTCTGTACGGATTCTGGACAGATTCTGGATTCCAAATAGATTCTGGATTCTAGACAGACTGGATTCTAAATTGATTATGGATTTTAGACAGATTCTGGATTCTAAACAGATTCTTGATTCCAAACAGCTTCTGGATTCTGCACAGATTTTCGTGATCAATCACAAAACCCCGTGTACCATCGAAAACCCGCGATTAAGCATAAAAATTTATCAATCTAATATGAAGGATAAACATTAAATGAAATAAACTCTAATTTCTATTTTATTTTGTGTTATCTACGTTTTCGATTAATCTCAACATGATTTTTCCATACCTCTAGTCTTCGCGTAAAATATTTATGTAACTTCGCTCCCTTGATCCAATCCGAAGCACTAATCCGAAAATCGGTCGCGTCGTAGGCTCCTCTTGCGTTCTTCTAAGCCTTCAAACCAAAAACTCTACAGTTCTTCCTCTAATTCTCCTCCTTCTTTCGAATTTTCTCTCTTTCTCTCTCTAAGGTTATTAGGTAATAAGAGTTATATAAAATTCTGTAATTTAATCTATATATTTATAATACTTTATGATTTCTTATTTTATTTTTAATTCTATATAGAATGCTTTAAGATTTCCTATTTAATATCTAACTCTATTTAGAATACTTTAAAGTTTCCTATTTAAGATCTAATTCTATTTAGAATGCTTTAAGGTTTCCTATTTAATATCTAACTCTATTTAGAATACTTCAAAGTTTCCTATTTAAGATCTAATTCTATTTAGAATACTTTAAAGTTTTCTATTTAAGATATAATTCTATTTAGAATTTCCTACATGGGTCTTAAGTGATTCTATGGGCCTTTAATTACTTAATGGGTTTTTAATTACTTAATGAGTCTTTAATTAGTTATTGGTAATGGGTCTTTAATTAGTTATTAGGTCTTTTATTACTTAATGGGTCTTTAGTTAATTTACTAACATATTTTAAAAGTCCATTAAACATTACTAAACGCACCCCAATTATTACTAACACATATTTAAGGGCTTTTAGATTATATTAATTAGATTAATTAATTATCATGAGTCATTATAAAATAAAGTACGCATTACATTTATGCGTAACAATTAATTAATCAAACTATTCATAATCACAAATCTAGCAAATACTTAAGGACTAAATAACGAAAAATCTCAGTCGTTACAATGGAACCATTTTCCATATATATAACTAGAGCGTTCTCCAATTGAGGATGGAACCCTTTTCCATATATATATATATATATATATATATATATATATTGCCTAAATGAACTCCAATTAGCTAGAGGGCTTGCTTTGTGGCTGATTTTTTGGGAACTCTACTATAGGCTGTGTTTGGCATAGTTCTCTAGCTAGCTCTTGTCATAGGAGAGTTCACCTGCTTTAGTAGGTTCCCATCCTCTTTGCTAACATCCTGCTACATGCTTTGGCACGTACCCCTTATATTTGATAATTCCTTGCATATCAAGATTTTATGCAAGATTAACTTGTTCAGCAGTTCTACCCTCCCCTCTACTCACTCATTGTCATAGCAAATTTTATTTTCTTTGGTAGGGAGTTAGTAGAGAGCAGAGAGGTTGCTGCTAGAGCATGTAAATCCTTTGCAGTGAGTTAGAAAAGAGAATGACAACTAACTAGAGCAGGCGAACTCTATTGTGGCAAAGGCTAGCAAAGAGCTATGCCATATGCAGCCAAAGTTTTCATGAGGGCATAAAGGTTGATGTTGTCCATATTTCTTGCTTGGTGCTGAATTGGCTGAGTTAAACTCTTTATTGGGGGGCAATTGTTAAATCATCTAGTCTTGAGAAGGAACGTTTGGCTAATCTTGGCATTTTGGAAGTTCCTATTAAAGCTACCAAAATCATGATCAAGCAGAGGAGTCTTTTGAGACTCTTATGGTTTGCTAGTTCACGCCTTCTGTAAATATTTTTGTTATGAATCTAATATGGAATCTAAGACCAATGATCGCCTCGAAGTATTGTCAATTATTGTTACCATGTGTTTGATGGATGTGCTTATTGATTCAGGATCTAAGGTGTTGGTTATAAGGCATTTAGAGGGGTATTACATAATGGAACATCGGTGGTCAAATAAGGAAATGCAAGATTCTGCTATCAAACTTATGGTGGAGGATTGATCATTGTTATCTTGAATCAAACTCGAAACAGATAGGCTAGCCAACCTTGCTTTAAATATTAAGGAAGCTATTCAAAACTATCAATAAGCTACCGAGGTACATCCAGCTATAAAAAGGAGATTACTGTGTGCTCTAAGGTCTTGGTTAAGATATTTACAGAAATATTACATAATGGAACATTGATGGCCAAATAAATGTAGGATCTACTATCAAACTTATGGTAGAGGAGTGGCCAATTGTTATCTTTAATCAAAGTCGAGTGTTGATGGTCTACCCAACCTTGCCTTGGATGTAGAGGCAACTATTCTAAACTATCAATGAAGTAACGAGGTCCATCATTCCAGGCTAAGATACAAAGGATATTACTTAGGCTTACTTCTGTTTCAAGGGGTATGCTCCTTACCTATTTCTACTTTTAATGTATTTTCGCTTATATAGCAAAAAAAATATGTTGCCTCTAATGAAAATCCCAATCAGATACATTTAATTAATCGTTATAGTTCTATTCCTCAAATAATGATAATACGTTTGATAAGTTCAGCAAGTATCTTGCTCTTAGTGTTCATATTTTTTATATGCATTAGTTGTAATTTTTAAATATTAAATTTTGTTGTGCAGATGAGGCCCAACTCTTTTCCAGAAGGCATGAGAAATGAGGTTTCTTCATACACACTTACACACATCGGGCTAAAAAATGGAGGTTGCCCATTGGGAACAGTTCCCATTAGGTCGGATGAAAGACTTATCAAAAGCTACCTCTTTCTCAAATTTGGACAAAAACTATCCAAAGAAAATAGATAGTTTAATTCACCGGGTGAAATGTCATTTATTATCTATTTGATATTCTTTATTCTCTTTTTGGTAGTATTTTTGGCACTGTCTGAAATATTTAGGAGTAAATCTCAAACAATTACATACTATTTACAAACATTAATAAAATCTAAATTTCAGCTTCGGGAGTAAGGGCTAGAGGTTTGTTTAAATTATCTTGGTTAAATGTCCAGCTCTCTCTTCCCACATTCTGTATACTATATGGTTTCAAATTTTAAATTATCATATCCACTATGAATAAGTGACAGTGACTTGATGATAAATTAATTAATTTAATAAAACTAAGCATGATACATATCACTTCCAATAAAAAATTGCATGTCAGAAAAAAAAATTATTTGAAAGTAATTTCATTATTTTAATTGATTGAATTATGTAAAGAAACTCACTGTTGTCATTGAAAATGTAAGAAATATTGACTTCAAACAATAAAATTGTTTTTGAAAACCAAGTTGAGCAATTGACCTTGATTATTGAATTTTGTATTTTGGGGAATTCATATCTTATCTTTTTTGCAAGAGGAGTTAGGATATTGTTATTAATGACAATATAGTTTTATTTTCTTTTTAAGCACCAACTATTAATTGATTTTTTTTACTCTATTTCTAGTGGGCTTCCATTTATACAAGAGTTGCTCAATTCTATGGGACGCGAGCAAACATGAATGTATGGATTCCACTTGTTGATAAACACGCATTCAGTCTTTCTCAGTTTTGGGTTGCAAATGGCTTTGGGCCCAAATTAAACACTATAGAGGCAGGATGGATGGTAAGCCTTCTTTTACATTGCTTGTAGCTATTTATCTAGAATAGACACATAGAGGCAGGATGGGCCCAAATTAGACACATACTTGCAACAAAATTTGGAATCACAATAAACTCATGCAACGCATAAGTTAGAAGAGATATATGTAACTGTAAGCAAGGATCAAAATAGCGGTTTCGTTTTCAGTTTTGGGCATGACCGACACATAAAATTTGAACCGAAATTTTGTCTGAAAATTTCCCCTCCATACATTTTTTTACCGAAATTTCGGTTCAAATTTTCGTTTCGGTGGGGACTGAAATTGAAACATTTCAAATTATCAGCCAAAATTTTGAACCATGATTGTAAGTCTTGTATTATTTCTTATAAAGGAGATAAATCCACTTGTTACAACTTTGAATATGTTCGATGTTTCTAGTGTTCAATTTCATGTCACCCATATGCTCCATTCTTACATAATCAAGACAATAATTACAACTTTTTAAAGTTGAATATTAATGAGAATAAAAACAAGGGAGGCATTACTTGCACATGTTTTTCAAGTGATCACTAAAAAACACAAGACTATTAGTGGCAGCCAAAAACTGCCACTATTAACAAAAAACTTTCGCTAATACCCTTGCCGCGAATAGTCTTACTAGATTTTTTATTAATAGCGGCAGTTTTTTGTTCTAGAAAACTGCTGCTAATAGTCTTATTTTTTGTAGTGTATTGCACCGAATTTAAACAAGGACTTGGTGTTTTAGGGACATGTGATATGTAAATATGCAATATGGGCCACCTGATTTGAAGTTCATGATCAATAGATCAATAGATCCTGCGTGAACTTTTTTCATATCTTGTGAGGAATGAAATCTAAGAGTGGGAATGTGCTTGCAATCGCTGACAAATAATTTTTTTCCATTAAACTTATCAGCGCACAATAGTGTGTGTTTCTTGACTTGGAGAGTCAGCATTTTAAGAGTTTGCTCGGCATTGAGGCCAACGGTTTTTGGAAGCTTTTTCAATTTGATAAATCTGCCAAACTTATAATTTTTGTTCTCATGGTCTCAAATAACCATCAATCGGAGTTTTGCATTCTGAAGAGTCAGATTGAGGAAATTAATGAACCAGTTAATCAACTCCTTGCAAATAAATGGATCCCTAAATAGCTTGGTGTTGCTAATATAGGTCTAATCCATACATCGGTACAGAAGGCAAAACAGATAATTAGATGTCTCATACTCTCATGTGATGCCCCACCCAACCATCCCGTCTCCACAAATTTTTGTGCATGAGCAGTCGCTGATAAGTGAATCAGAGCTTCAAAGCGATCGTTATTGTTTCAGATTGGTAGATCCAATCAAGAAACCTGCAAGAAGATATAAGTAAGCTACATTTAAAGTTGTCCAAGCTCATGATTAAGCGGAAGAGAGAAACCAACTCCAACCATACGGAAGAACGCATAGTCCGTACGAAAAGAAACTAATCAGAAGTCATTCTAGCCTCTCAAAAAGTTACATTTAAAGTTGTCCAAGCTCCTGATTAAGCGGGAGAGAGAAACCAACTCCAACCACACAGAAGAACGCATAGTCCATATCAAGATCTTGTCCTAGAACAGCTCGGATATCTAATTTGGTTGGTTTTGGGGATTTACAAATTCATTACACGATCACAAGCTACAAATATTTGGCACAAATTTAAAGATAGATTTTAGTACAATTCATAAGGGTGCCAAATTTCTAGGCACATATGAGACAAGCTAAGTTTGATTGATGAAATAGAAGTCAATGAAGGTGTTAGTGTGCATACCATTCTGTTAGTTGCTTAAACAAAATAATTTCCTAAATCAGACTTATAGCTTTTCACACTCATATGTGTGTGTGTGTGCATAATGTGTATATATGTGTGTGTATGTATGTACATATCTCTTTATATATTTCAATATATTAAGCTTATGGGAGCTATGAAACCTAATATATATATATATATAACTACCATATATGTCATAGGAGTAGGTAGAGCTAGAAATTCAAAATAAACTGAAATAGGTTTCAAAGAGAAAAAGGACCTGCCTTTCAGTCTTGTGCTTCTCTCTTTGATCTAAATTCTCGAGGTTTTGTTGGGTTCAAAGATTCAAGAGCAGGGCTCTCTCAACCCAGTTCAACCTATGTGTCAAACAAAATAAAACAAACATTGGGATTACATCACAATTAATCCCAAACTACACAATGGAACTTAGTTTTATTAGGATTCAAGGAACAAGGTAGGGTCCATTTTGTAGTTACCTTTGTAGTAGTCGAGTGGTTAGAGATTGTGTACTTTGGGTGCTAATTTTCGTGGTTGAGATGAAGAGCAATTGGTGAAGGTTTCAAGGCCTTAAATTTTTGGAAGGTAAGCTGTTGAGGGTAACTTATTTGGAAAGCACAAACTTTCAATTAAGCTCAAATACCTTAACGGTGTAGGATATAGAGAAATGTTGGTCAGACAAAATGGACTAAGAAGGTGGTTTTGCGTGTTTAATTTGCTCGGAATAAGAGAGTTTAAGGCTGCAATGGTACCATGCCCTAAAGTCTGGCCCTTGAACGATCTCGACTCGTGAAAAGTTTAACAATTAATGTTGCACTTTTGGTCAACTCGGGAAATAAAAGCAATATCAGCTAGACTTTTGATTGATAATCTCAAAATATTACACGTTAAAATTCTATGATCTCTACATTCATCAGCTATACAGTCGTAAGTTCTTTTATTTGAGCATAAGAAAACTTCAACGATCTTATTGGATTCCTTAAATCAATAGTGCGGCAAGTGTTTTAGCTAATCAGCTACCCCGGTGACTGCCTAATCTGTCCCCGAAAGTATATAACAACACGTTGAGGGACAATTCACCCAGCAAGTAACCCCTTATACTATCTATAATCTTACATCCTTTAGAACATTGAAAGCATATAGTGAAGTAATAGATCATATTCAATATTTGATTAATCAGATAATCAAGATTTATATAATTCATTTCACCATTATGAGTCGTGTGAATGCAAGTGCGAATCCTATGCAGTGTGTTATTTAAGAGAAATACTTATTTACAAGAAATATAGTAAACCAGTAAATCATGCATTTTAAAGGAGAAATAAGAGGGAAAATAATGTAATCCTAGCAGTTACACACTTATAGGTGCAAGTGCTACAAATAGAAGCCTCGGATACATAGTGAAGTCATGTAACCATAGTTACCAAGTCGGAAATCGGGAAAAAAATTGGTAAAATCGGAAAAAATTGGAAAAAAAAACAATGAAAAAAAAATAGAGAAATTGAGGGATCAACCAGAGCCGGTACTGAAACCCTTAATTCGATCCTTATTTTTGAATTCATCGCAAAAAAATCACTAAAAAATGTGTTTAAAACGCAAAAATCGCATTTTTTTTAATAAAAAAAGACACGTTTTAATAGTGAAAGGAACAGTTTTTCAAAAAATTGCGATTAAAACAATTTTTTCAAAAAATTGGCGAATTTGGTAACTATGCATGTAACCATATACTAGGTCCCATCCTTCGATCAGGGCTGTTTCTTAGATCACATCGCATTTCCTAGACCCAATCCTATCATCAGGGTTGGCCCTGACATCATATCACTACAAAAAATAAGACTATTAGCGGCAGTTTTTTGCAGTAAAAAATTGCTGCTATTAACAAAAAAACTATTAAGATTATTGGCGGCAGTTTTCTTCTTAATAGCGGTATTTTATGGCTGCCGCTAATAGCCTTTTTTTTTGTAGTGTATCTCGCATACACCAATCTCAGGCAGAGGGGTAGCTTGTCTACTTCTTACTACAAGAGTACTCTATGGACAGTAGTCTTATATGTCAGCTGGCGACTCGTGGGGATTTTCGCTAGAAATATCGTTTACATATAAGTGAAAAATGCAAAGAAAGCTATTGGTGTGACAACATTTTTCATCATTTGGCATCGCCTCCATGACCATCGAATGTTAGATATGTATAGTTTTCAAAGATGAATTGGTGTTTTTGAAATAAACGATTGGAAAGTGAACTCCTTTTGATGGTCATGGAGGCTATCATCATCACATCAACATTCGATAACACTTTCGATGGTTTTAATTCATATGCATTTGATTGCTACATATGATGCTATAATAGTATACATGTACATTGTTGATGAGTTATTGCTTCTTGCATTCGAATTATGATTTTATAATCATCATTCCTATTTCATATATTCACTAGTCTTCTTAGAAATTAGCCTTGGTAACCTGTGCAACTAGTCTTCTTAGAAAAGTCTAGGGTTAAATAGTCATGGGGTTAGAATCATTGACCAACTAGTTTTTTTTATATGTTATTAAATTTAAAGTAACTTTGATTCTACTTCATTTCAAACTTAGTCCCTAAGCAATAAAATTTTCAGGTAGGCGCGGAAGGATATGGAGACAACACTACTCGGCTATTTTCATATTGGACAGTGAGTTTTAATTTCTATTATGTGTCATTACCTTTAATTTAGTTATTTTTTTATTATGTTTCATGTCAACTACTTATTTATTTTCAATGCTTCTTAGCGAGATAATTATCAAAGGACTGGATGCGGAAACTTAGAATGCCCTGGTTTTGTGCAAATAAGTAAAGAGATACCTCTTGGAATTTCTATCGAGCCGATTTCTACATATAATGGCCCTCAATATGAAATTACCCTCTCAACATTCAACGTAATAACATAGTATAATATTCTAGGGATAATTAGAAAAACAACCTTGAAAAACAAACGTTTTAGCAAAACAAGTCCATTCTAATTTATACATTTCATGGGCATGCATCCTTAAGAGAGTATTTTTTACAATAGTTATTGAGCTTGGATTAGTAAAAGTAAAAAATTATATCTTTTCAAAGAATGAACTCTTGGACCAACTGATTTTAACACATAATTTATTGCAGGATAAAAAGACTGGAGATTGGTGGCTAGTATTTGGTAATAATAAAGTTGTGGGTTATTGGCCAAAATCAATCTTCACTAGTTTGGCTGGTAGTGCTGATACTATTGCATGGGGAGGTGAGGTTGGTTACCCAAGAGGAACTACTAGCCCTCCAATGGGCAGTGGTCATTTACCTAATGAAGGGTTTGGAAAATCATGTTTTGACAAGAAGATTATGGTACTTGATAATTCCTACAGAGTAACGAATTTTCCTATGGATGCTCCTCTTCGCCAGGAGCAAAAATGCTATAGGGTACAAGATCATGGAAACCTTGGTGGTGATTTCGGTAGGGTTATATTTTTTGGGGGACCTGGGCATTGTTAGAGACCTCACTAAAATGTTGATGCTAAAAGGACTATAAGGCTTACTGTGATCATATAGGCGTATCAAATGATATTTAAATAGCCCATTGACCTCCTTCTAGCATAATGAAGTTACACCATCAATTAGTGTGCCATTATTTTCTTCTTTCAATGTCTTCTTCTAGCTATAATGAAGTAATATTTGCAAAATCAAATTACATTTTGAGCTAAATTTAGATATTTTAACTATGTCAAGCCCCAAAATCGAACTCAAATTCAATTCGTGGTGTATCATGATCTGTTTAGTTTTCAAAGTCTCAAGATAAATAATACTATGTCATTTTATATTTTCATTTACATTCCTGAAAACAAGATGATATTATTTCCATTAACATTCTTAAAAAAAAGATTACATCATTTTTTTCATTTAGTACCACATATATATTTTTTTTTATGGGTAAATTCTAAAATTCCATTAAACCAAAAGGAGATTAAAAAAAGGAGAAATAAAAACCTATGAGGAACTTTACACCCCCCCAAAAAAAAAACAAAAGAAACCATAGGTGTAAAGAAAAGAAAATTTACAAGATCACATCTTTTCTATCTAATTACATTAAAAAGAAACAAAATTTCAATGAACTCATCAACCCGTTACCATAGTGTCTTGGTCTGATCAGATATTCCACGGCCGGCATAATTAGTTTCAAAAATATTAACAACGGGATATGTGGCAGTTCAACAAATGACACTCAATAGTAACTTGTAGGTAACTATGTTTTTTACAAATTATAAAATAGCTAATATGAGCAATGGAACATATGCATAATTTCAACGATTCAGAACTAAAGATTTGCAATAACCTTCATAAATCTTTTTCTTAGACAAAAGAAAAAACAAAGGGGGGTAGCTTTGTTCGCACTCACGTGTTCTCTGAAAGTACTAACGTCGGAAACCCCTTAAAACCCATTGATTGGGTCGGATCGTATGATGGAGAATGTGTTTCAC
Source organism: Chloranthus sessilifolius (assembly GCA_021018995.1). Lineage (NCBI taxonomy): Eukaryota > Viridiplantae > Streptophyta > Magnoliopsida > Chloranthales > Chloranthaceae > Chloranthus > Chloranthus sessilifolius. Next base: position 23,816,515 of record CM037584.1, on the reverse strand, counting down.
CCCGATCTTCCACACAATGGGTCTTGAGACCATGTCGCACCTATCATATGGTCTGTTTTTGAATCCAAAATATGGCCCTAAAATCGCATTTGAGCGCCTGCCATTGCACACAAGGTGCATATATTTTTTTTGATTCAACAAGGTGCATATTTTGAAGATATGAAACATGTGGAATAAAAAACTGACCGTCTGATAGGTGTGACATGGACTCAAGATCCATTTTATGAGAGATCGGAGTGAAACACGATCTCCATCGTTTGTTCGACCCAATCAATGGGTTTTACGGGGTTGGACACGCGGGTGCTTTTAGATAACATGTGGGTACCCAAAAAAAAGAGAAGGTAACTTAATTCTAATAGTTGCACACTAATAAATGTAAGTGCTGAAAATAATAGCATCGGACCCTAGTGTAGCCACATGACCAATAGGGACTCCAAACTTTCACCAGGGTTGGTCTTACAGCACATCACACTTTGTGAACCCCATTCTTTCATCAGGGCTGCTCCTTACATCGCTTTATAGATTTCATCCTTTAGCCAGGAATGGTCCTCACATCTCATCACATTTCACATCATATAGGCCTACTCATTTATTGTTATGGGAGTACCTCATGAATAGGCATTAGAAATGTAGAAAAAAAAAATAGAGTTTATCAAATCGCTTTATGATCAAGTTGCCTAATCTCTTGCAATCGTCTAAACCGAATATCATATCCATAACGGAAACAAATTCTTTCTTTTTTTTTTTTTTGATGAAAAAGGAAACGAATTCTCAAGTTTATGACTTCATTCATATAAAATTTATGAAAATTTCTTGTGTTTTCAATGCTAGTGGGAGATGTACCTACGATTACATTTTCAGCTAAAAGCTTATATGACAACAACAATCTTTGAATGAAGCAAAAATTATCACCCAAGATCCACGAAATTTATGAGAACATTACATTATGCCAAAATTTAACTCATATTATCGAACACTCCAATTCATATTTTCATGTTTAGAGATTGCCAATGTATGGTAGTTCATAACGTAACAGCGTACTGTATATGGCGATATGCATATGTAGTTAGTAAAGGGTAAGGTCTAGGGCTGTGCATATTTTGGACTAAATCGAATTATCGGGTTTGGTCCGATTTGGACGGGTACCGGTTTGGAAAAAAGGAAAACCAAAAAGTTTGGTTTGGTTTCGGTTCCAAGCCTCTCCAAGCTGAAACCAAACCGAACTGAATCGAATGTAGTTTGTATATATATATATATATATATATATATATATATATATATAGGCAGGGATTTTAATTAATTTTAAAGGGCATTTAAGTAAAATGCATATTTTTATATAAAACCCTACCCTTGTCTTTAGCCTATTTCTAAATCCTAACTTATAGAAAAATCGGTTGAGAAATTAAGAAAATTTTGATGTGCAAGTAGAACTTATAGGAAAATCGAACTGACCGAACCAAACCAAACTGAATTGAATCGAATTGGTTTGGTTTAAGAGTTGGACGGTTTGGTCTGATTTTGAAAATCTAAAAATCGATTAGGACCGATTTGGTTTGTGATTTTGGGCCAAAACCGACCAAACCGAACCGAATACATCCCTAGTTAGGTCATTTGCCTTGAAATGTAGTCTGGGGTTCTGTAGAAAGAAGGGTTGATATATTGGCTGATTGATGTGCTACATGCACGTGCATGAAGATTTACAATTTACTAAAGGAGCTGGGTTATAATAGCCCCCGATTAGATGGTCTAGAGTACTTTAACACTATTACAGCAAAGGACAGGATCTCAAATGAGGCCGCCAAAGGTTGAGGTATGAAAAGCGATATCTCAGGTTAGTGGTTATAAGGCCCCAGGTCCTAATGGGTTCCTGTTGACATTTTTTAAGAGATACTAGAGGCTGCTTCTACACAATAAATAGAATTTTATTCACAAACAAATTGTTTCAAATTTTCCCTTACTAGGAAAGGGCTTTATTCAGAATTGTTAATTAAAAAGATGAATACCTTTGATTAAAAGCTAAAGAATTTACAATGTATACCTCTGAAAACAAAAACAATCCTAGATTATAAATCTTTAACAGCGTTGTCATCATCTTCATTGTTGGAACACTTAGCATGCTCCGTTCATCTGAAATCCGCCTAATGTGGAATACAGGTAGGTGGATGTATGAACCTTCACGCAAGAAATAGTATCCATCCGATGGGTAACCAAAAAGGATTATAGATGTATTTTCGGGCACCATGAGTTCTTGGAAGAGCCTTAGTATCATATCCTGATGTCGAATCTCAAATGTAAAATTGAATACTAGGTCCATGTTCATCTTTTGATAATTGGCCATCGAAATCATTAGCTAGTATTTTGTTTTTGAGAGGTCTTAACCTTAGTTAAAACCACCAAATTTTTTGGAATTTGGGTTTTATCTTCATTGAGACTAAATCCTCTGGAGATCGGGTTTTGGCTTTAGGGAAGGAATAAGTGGGGTAAAAAGAAATCCAATTGTGTCCCCTCTTTCTTTTTGCGCAGACCGTGCCTCTGTCTTAGCTCGCTCATTTTTTTTTTAATACTTCATACATATCTGTAGTGAGTTTGCTTTAAAATCCGATCCCTTTTCACTTCTGAATTTTGTAGTTTCTATCTTTATATCTATTTCTTCACTCCTTCCAACGCGACTTTCCGGAGGCCATCTATGTGATGTGCACGGTATAAAATTCATAGTGCATAACTCTTTTGTTTCATCCTACTGGCTTTTATAGTGGTTCAAACCTAGGTTCGGACATCATGTGCAATTTGATTCAGAAAACCTAGTTTATTCACATAGTTTGGGCTCTAGCCCGTTATAACCCATTAAAGTCTTTACGTAGTTAGGATCTTCATCATTCACGGTGGGACACTTTACTTGGTTGATCTTTGACCTTATATATTACTGGATCGAACCTAACCTCTTTTTAAAAGAATTTTCTATCTTGAAGTTAAGGTTTGAACCCTTAAGTTTAGAGATCAACGGCCCAAACCCCGAGGGAGTATTGTAAGTGTACCCTCGTCATCATCATCCCCTCGTCAGGAGTACTGTAAGTGTGCCCTCGTCATCATCATCCACTCGTAAGGAGTATGGATTATACTTTGAACCCTTTACAAAATGGCCTAAACTTGTGATGATTGTGTGAGCTAGGTTGGACCCCTCTGGCATTCAAGAGAATTTTCTAGCTCATGGTTAAAGTTTGAACTCTTAATTAATTATTAATTTAAGGGATCGATAGCCCGAACCATGAGAGAAACTCTTCTTTATAGTCATGTGGAGTTATGGTCCTCTCGTAAGAGGATTTTCTTCATTATTAAGTTATATTATCCTCCTCTGAGAGGACGAAACTCAGAATTTAAGCTCATTCTCTTTAAGAGAATGGTTTCAAACATAAACTACAAAGGCTTGAGGTCGAATTCATAAATACAACACGAATATAAGGGTTTTAGACATGGAAGTTAAAACTCAAATCTGCAGGTGCAACCCAAATATATAAGGAGACTTAGGTATGGGCGACGAGACTCACATATCCTAAATGCAACTCCAAATATAAGACTTAGACATGGGTGTCAAAACCCACATAGCCTAAGTGCAAGCCGAAATTAACACTTAAACATTGGTGTTACATAACCTAAGTGCAAGCTGAAATTAACACTTAAACATTAATGTCAAGACCCACATAACCTAAGTGCAACCCATGCGGGAGAGATACCATGAGAAATGTATCTTACAGAAAATCTTCGTGTAGGAGAGGCAGAGCTTTCACGTCAGAATTTTTGGAAGCCATCTTGAATTTTCAAATCCATAAAAATGAGGGATTTGCTATTTATATAATTATTGCGGTGGTTACTACAAGTTACCATTTCGAGATGTTATCATATGAAATCAAATTATAATCGTCTGATAGTAGGCTCATATTCTCAAGATCCATTTTGTGAAAGTTTGGGCCGAGAAATGAATTCTCTCGTTCTGATTCAAAGCAGTCAACAATATATACACATGAAACTCCGATTGAGAAGGAACATTAATAGTTTGAAAATAGAATAAAGTAGCCGGTTCGATAATCATAACTATATGATAGTCAATAGCTTTAACTTTGGTGAGAAATGAACTGTAAAATCAATTACCGTTCATTTTACATGTAATTGTCTCTTTTCGACAGTATGATTCTATATTTTGTACTTATATAGGTTTTTTTTTTTTTAATAATTTTAATATAAAAAAAATTATAATCATTGAGTCACTCCTATTCAGAGCTACCGATCAAGTGATTCGGTCTCATGTGACTCCAAATTAGTTTGGGACCAAATAAGTTCCTTGGTCTATGGTATCAGGCACCCTTTGCTCAAAATAACGAAAGTACCACCCTTTAAGGATCAGGGACGTACGGGTAGTCTGCGCCACATGTTAGGAAAGAGTATGCTGTATGTAGTAGGGTTGTACAAAAAATTGACCGAACCGACCGAAATTTTGATTCGATTTCGGTTTTGGGACATATCAGTTCGGTTTTGGTTTCAAAAAATAGAAACTGACAGTTATTAGTTCGATTTCGATTTTAACGTTAAAAAATCGAAACCGAACCGATAAAAAATCGATAGTAGTGTATTTATGGATTGTAGTTTGTCTATGTTTGAGTTTGATGGTGTGTGAGGCTTATTATAGAAAGCCAATTGCTGCCGCTTTAGTTTGTTAATCACCAAAAGTTTTAAAATCAATTGAATTATAGTAGTTTGCAAAAAACAATTTGTATAAATCGGTTCAGTTTGTATAAATTTTGAAAACTCTAAGCCGAAACCGAAAAAATCGATTCGATTCGATTAAATGCTACAAATAAAAAAAAGTTTAATAAATGAGGTTTAGAAATCGAAAATCGACCGAACCTGTTTCAATTTTGAACCTTATCGATTCGGTTTCGGTTTCATAAAATAGAAACCGATAGTTATTGGTTCGGTTTCGGTTTTGCATGAAAACCGACTAGATAACACCCCTAGTATGTGGGTATATGCACTTGATGTTTGAGGTAAATAGATTAAGAATATATATGTTGGTATATGAAGTTGGGGGAATGGTCAAGTCCTACTAGATAGAATCGGATTTCCAGTCCTACTCTATCCGCTATTAGGGCTGTGCATATTTTGGACCGAACCGTTGGGTTTGGTTTGGTTTGGACGGGTATTGGTTTGGGTTTAGTTTGGAAAAAAGGAAAATCGAAAAGTTTGGTTTGGTTTTGGTTCCAAACCTCCCCAAGCCGAAACTGGATCGAACAAAATGTAGTTTGTAAATATATATATATATATATATATATATATATATATATATATATATATATATATATATATATATATATATATATATATATATATATATATAGAGGGGGTTTTGATTAATTTTAAAAGTAAAATGCATATTTTTATATAAAACCCTACCCTTGTCTTTAGCCTATTCCTAAATCCTAAAGCAGTAAAGTACAACTTATTGGAAAACCGGTTGAGAAGTTGAGAAAATTTTGATGTGCAAGTAGAACTTATAGAAAAATCGAAACCAACCGAACGGAACCGAATTGAATCGGGTCGGTTTGGTTTAAGAGTTGGATGGTTTGGTTTGATTTGAAAATCTAGAACCGATTAGGACCGATTTGGTTTGTGATTTTGGTCTAAAACCGACCAAACCGAACCGAATACACCCCTATCCGCTGCCCTTGGTTTTCACTTTTTTATAGCATGACGTATACTCAAGATTCTCCTATTTCCAAGGGCGGAAGGTGGGGGAGGATTGCAAATCCAGTTCTACCTAGTAGGACCTGACCATTGCCCAGTTGGGGGAATGGTCAAGTCCTACTAGGTAGAATCGGATTTCCAAGCCTACTCCATCCGGTGCCCTTGGAAATTGGAGAATCTTGACTTTCTTGGTTTTCACTTTTTATAGCACTAGTAAACATGCACGTGCTTTGCACGAGTTGCCTTATAAAATCATAAAAATAATAATAAATTTATAAAATGGAAAAGGTCTATGGATCAACCTATGCATTCAAACCTCAGATCATATGTCATGTGGCACCTGATTCCAAGATAGTGCCTTTTTTGGCATCATGTGCAATGTCACATGTCATCTATTAATTTTTTTTTTTTTGTGGTCTAACTTCAACCAAAGTTTGGATATTGTCTCACACATCATAGCGCATTGAATTTTTTATCGTTTGACCACATTTTGGACCGTGGATGCCCCCTCATTTTCAACAGTTTTTATTCATTGAATACAGTGACTGTAATATAAAGTGATGTGCCGGTAACACCAATCAAAACATTATCAGGCCGATTTGATTTAATTGGTTGACTCAAATTTTTTAATCAAGTCGAGCATATGAACTTGACCCCTCGGATCAAGTTCGAGCATGAATCATACGTAATAAGATAACTTAGTAGTGGAGATGAGTCATCAACTCTTATAATATCATTTTAGAGTTTTATTTGTACAGGGATTAAGAAAGTATGGGGATGAGTCATAGACTCTTATAATGTCATTTTAGAGTTTTATTGGTAGAGGGATTAAGAAAGAAGGTGGAGAAAATATAGGAAGTTTTTTTTTTATTTTTTATTAGGGTATCGGAAGTATTTTAGATAAACTTAAATTGGCAACAATGAAGGGCATTTTTAGATTGGAGGGGTATTTTGTACCTAAAAGTTCTAAATTTACATAAAGTTTTAATTGCAATTTTCACTTTTAAGAGTAGTATAGATTATAGATTATATTTTGATCTTGTCTGATCAAGATCCTGTGATTCGTTGATCGATTCCCAAATTGGGCTTCTAGGTGGATGACATAGATGAAGTTATTTCAAGTGCTACTTGTTTCTTTACAAGGATGGCACACCATATTTGATGCACGTGGGATCAAGATCCTGTGATTTAGTGATCATTTCATCAGTGATAGTTATATGTTGCATCCGATCCATGAATTGATCTTCTATGTGGATGACCTAGAGGAAGTTATTTTCTGAGTGTTATACTTGTTTCCTTACATGAATGGCCCACCATATTTGGTGCTTGTGGTTAACCAGCTGATCCCAACTTGGTATTTGGTAGGAATAGTGACATAAGAAACACATGCGGTTCAACATCGGTGCTTTTTCATTTATTATTATTGTATTTTGATCCGAATCTTATCAAGATTCTTTGATTCATTGATCGTTTGATCATTGATTCTTTATTTTTTGCATCCATCTACAGATTGATCTTCTATGTGGATGATCTAGATGAAGTTATTTCGAGTGCTGCATGTTTCTTTACATGAATGACGCACCATATTTGGTGCTCATCGCTGACCACCTGATACCAACTTGGTAGCGGTAACTTTTTTGTTTTTTTGGATTATTAACTTGGTAGTAATATTGGCATAGGAAATACATGTCGTTAAGAAACATAACTCTGTTTTAGGGACTGCCTCGATGCACTTTTGAGTTAGGAGTATTTTAGGCATAGAAAAGTGACAGTAACTATTTTTACTTATATATATATATATATATATATATATATATATATATATATATAGGCCGATACATATCAATATCGGCTGATTCGTATCGGTCCTCCTAGGACCGATATCTGATAACAAAACCGAGTTTGTTACCTTGATTGTAAAAAATGGTTTAGATTTTATTTTTACATTTATTTCGTTTATTTTAATTAATAATTTTGTTGTTTTGGATATGGATTTTACACATTTAGTCTTCCTTTCTTTGCACAATCACAAAAAAACTAAAATAATTTTAATTGCAAATTGCTTTGGCATAGATTGCGAATGTCTCTAATTTTTTAATTATTTTGTGAAAAATGTATTAATTTGATAGATTTTTTTATTTATTTTATCTTATTGCAAAATAGGTATTTTAATGAAGTCTAAGTGCAGATTTGCTAATAGGTATATCTGTACTAGTATGGGCTATAGTCATTAAGAAGGGGGATGCATTGAAGTATTGAGGTTGTATATTTACCTTTTTTATTTTTGAAGCATATTTCTTTGTTAGTTTTTTTTTTTTTTCTTGAGATTCTGTTATTTGATGGCTATGTAACAGTGTCTTGATACTTTTGTAATCGTGGATTATGTTGGATCCAGTTACTTACAATGATGTAGGGTTTTCTTTTTTCCAGTTTTTATGTGAAATGCAAACCAAATGTTAAAAATTATGAATGTAAAACTTTTTTTCATATAGAAAAGTTATCTTTTTCTAACCAATTGAAATCCACTACAGAACTTCAATAATTTATGTTATTCTATTCTTTTTGTTCTTTCTTGAAGCCAAAGTAAAACATTAGAAATCTAGGGATGATAAGCTATGCCACTAAAAATTGATTAGACTCCTAATTGAAGTTTAATTACAGTATATAGTTAATCAATATATAACTCTTTTGTAAATAGAAATAGATATCGACTGAATATAGAAACCCAAATCTTGTGGGTTGCAAGAGATTTTGTAGAGCGACAAAACCCAAAATTTTGAAAAAATCTTGAATTTAATATTTGTGGTATTCACTATTAATTCAAAAATATATAGTTTTTTTAATATATACCATGGTTCAAAATTTTGGCTGAAACGCATCGATTTCGGTGGCCCCCGAAATGAAATATACGAATTTTCGGTTTCGGTATACCGGAAGCATATTATCGGCCGATAATTTGCCCGAAACTGAAATTTTGACCGATAATTTGCCTAAAATCGAAATTTTGACTGAAATTTTGGCTGATATTTTACTTCTTCGGGAAAAAAAAAAAAAAAAAAGACCAAAATTTCAAATTTTCAGTTTCGGGCAAGACCGAAACTGAAACAAAAACCGAAATTTTGATCCTTGATAAATAGTCACACTTTATTTATTTTTTTAAATTTCTTTCTCTAAATCTATTCTGGAACATACCAAATTTTGCCAAGTTTTTTCAAATTTTAACCTAGCCGATTTATTGCCCAACCCGACTTTATGACTATGATTTACAATGCCAAACATGACTTGCCATTTTATTCATTAAAACAAAACACTAAAAAGAAAATAAATAAATAAAACAATGTTTAGCACTGACGCAGACACGTAGGACCAACTCTTCTTTTTAAACCGTTCATTTATAAGATATCAATTTAATGATCATAATTTTGGTATAGGCACATGAATTGGTATTAGCTAAACATCTTGAGTGCTTAGGCGCTCAACCACTTTTTGAGATTTGTGCCACGTGGAAACAACATATAAAATTTTCAGTTCAAAATTTGGCATGAAACATGTTCTTATCATTGGATTTAACGCAATCAAAGGCCATAAAGAATTAATGATATCATGCAAATCTGGATGATAGTGATCGTGTTTCACGCCAAATCCTTGACGATCTTTGATTGTGATGAATTTGATGATGGAGTTCATTTTATGTGTCAAATTTTTATATGCAAAATATTTGTTTCTATAAGGCATTAAAAAATTTAATGCGCTATGATGTGTGAGACAGTATACAAACTTTGGTTGAAGTCTAGACCACAAAAAAGTTTTAATTTTTTTTAATAGATGACATGCAACATTACACACGATCCCAAAAAAATGTACTATCTTGGAATCAGGTTTCACGTGACATATGATCTAAGGTTTGAATGCATAAGTTCATCTACACATTAGAATCCACGTGAAAGTCTGCTATTTTCTATTTGCTCACATTGTTAGCGAGTGACTGGGTCCATTACCTTATACCAACTTCCGGATCTTTTGACTTTATGCAATTGACTCTCGCTAGCGTTGTCATAATCTCGTCTAAAAAAAGTTGGGTTGCACATATTTATACGGCTCTGATATCTATGAATATGTGGATAGTGACAACCAAACTTTATAATCCAAACTTTATTCACCCAATTCCATCAGTGTTAACGATCCAACAATTATTTTTTTATTTTTTATGAATGATTCAACAAAATTTGGTCATCAAGTCAGTGCAACTTTCAATTTAACGCCATCAATTCTATGATCTTCGATTATAAAGATGTGCAACATCATATACATAAGTTGTAAGTGCTTAGTATTATATCATTATATTAATACCATACAATGAGGACGCAAGCGGATTGGACACTTGGCCGAGCCAAGGTCCGAAGTTGAGCCAAACGGAGCTCTCTACCCTCGCAGGACTTAAATTTATCTATCTTTCCCAAAATGCCCTCATCGCCCTCATCGCTCCCAATCATTCTATCGCAAGAGCGGGGACCCTAAAAAAGATTAAAAGAGCCCTTTTCTCTCTCTCCACGTGACTCGTTCGACTTCTCCGATGCTTCAATTTCTCTTTTTCTTTTTTATTTAAATTTGAGGGGGCATTGAAGATGCGACAGGTATCCTTCGATTAGGTTTGTCTATGGATCAATTTGAATTTTATATTTTTAAACTTGTATTGCTAGGGTTTTTAGTTATTTTAATTCGATGAGATTCTCTGATTGCTTTTGAAGTGGTTGGATTTTTTAAGTGATTAATATCTAATATAATCAGGGAGAGTGCACCACATGGCAGACTTCCATACAACCCAGGAATCCCTTTTAGCTGGGATGATTACTTAGATTAGGAAAGCACTATCCTTTTAACTATTTTTAAAAGGGCATTTTTGGTATTATAAAATATGACAGAAACTATTTTTACTTTTATATAACTAGTAAAAGTGCACGTGCGTTGCACATGTTAATATAAATGTGAAGACACTATCGAATTCGTTCGATTTAAATGTCACATTCTAAATATCTTCTATCTCTATCATATGACTCAACACAATAAAAGGCCATCAATGCATCTATATTTGACTGCTTTGAATCATATAATAGAGATTTTTCCTTTGTATCAATCTTTTGCATTAAACATCTGTACATCATGACCTTCAAAGTTGATGGCTAAGTTAAAGTTTCCACTTGGCCTAAGTCCTCCAAATACCAAGTCTTTCCATTAAAGGATAGCTCTAATTATATCAATCAGATATCTAAGTGCACTACATTCGAAAAATCAATAAATGATATGAACCAGATGATGGAGATCGATTTTCTTTTCAATCTTTCACATAATGGTAAATCATCAGACAGTCAATTTATGATTCCATGTGGCATGCATCCCAAAAAAGTAATCGAAAACCTTATAACCCACGTCATACTTAAACGTGATTTTCGATAACTTTTAGGGATGTGTTATTTGTATCATGTGCAATAAAAAATTGACTATCAGTACACTCAAGATCTCAAGATCCATTATGGGTACAATTGGGATAAAAAATATCCTTGTTGTCTGATTTAAAATAATCAAAGGTATTCAGCTATGGTGCCTGTTCAAAATTGATTTCCAATTCAATCTTCCACGCGATGATCCAGAGGTAAATGGTGTACCAGTAGACGGTCAATTTTTAATCTGCGTGACACACGTCCCAAAGAAGTAACTGAAAATCATGTGGCAGACATCATGCTCAATTATGATTTTTGATCATGTTTTGAAACGTGCAACACCTGAAATAAAAAGTTGATTGCTGTTAAAATTCGATCACTATAAATAGGACGGTTCAATTTTCATTTCAATATTTCATCTGAAAAAATAACTAAAAACCATGTAGGACACAATATTATATCTAATTAAAAATTATAAAAGTGAAAAAATAAAAGTTTTTGACCAAATTTAGGAAAAAAGGTTGTAAAATTCACATATAATTTGGAAAATTCGCGAATTATTAAAAATTTTGAATCTTATTCAAAAATTCGTAAATAATATATATATATATATATATATATATATATATATATATATATATATATATATTATTTTTTTTTAAGTGATCGAATTTGGTCACTATAGTCGTAAGCAAAGTATCAAGAATTGGTCGATATCGATATGTATCGGCCTCGATACAATATCGGGATCGGTCTCGGTATCAATATCGAACACATGGAATCAACATGTAACCGTCTGATAGGTGACCATGATCTCAAGATCTATTGTTGAAAGATTGGGACGAAAAACGATCTCCATTATTCAATTGAAGGTGCTCAATAATTTTTTATTGTGGTTGCAGAGAGAACGAAGAAGTGGTTGAAGGAGAATGAGATGATAAAGAGTCAGAGAAAATCTGACTTGGCATTGACTTGGCTTAGAGGGTGAAGAAGATGAAAGACAGGTTTGTTAATGTTTCTTGTTTTGTTGCTAAAATTGTTTTTAATGTTTATTTTCTTGCATTGCTAAAGCAGAGTTGGTATATTAGTAAAATATATGGAAGATGACTTTGTCTGCAATACATGATTTTTTAGTTTGATTATTACTATTATTATTATTATTATTTATTTTTATTATTAGATTAGGATTTTTGCAACTCACAATTCGGTTACTGCAAATGATGGTTCCACCGTTAAAATTGCTAGCTGCTTGGAATCAGATGGTGGATATTATTTTTCATTTTTTGTCCCAATCTTTTAAACAATATGTCTTGAGATCATGACCCACTTATTAGACAGTTAAATGTTATTCCACATGTAATACATCCCCAAAGTGACCCGAGAACTCTTCTCATAGAATGTCATAATCATGATTACTTTGGGGATGTGTGTCACGCAAAATGAACATGTATGATATGTGGGACGTTGTCTCAATTTCTATTGTGTGAAGGATTGAGACGAAAAACAATCTCCATCATCTGATTTAAGTCAGTGTGGAATCATTAGTTGCAAAAATCAAATCTTTAGCTGCAAAAATAAATTAAAAATGATACTTATCCACTGTCTATAATATGTTCAAAGATGTAAAAATTAATACATCAAGTTGGGTGGGCATCACTTTAATTTTGACCTATGATTTAAAAGGTTAAAAAACTAAAAAGATATATTTTTTTATGAGAAAATAGTAAGACGAGTACAATCAAGATTTTCCTATTTCCCAGGGCGGCAATGAACGAGAATCGAATTTTCAGTCCTACTCCATCCGTGTACCTAGTAGGACCTGACCATGGCCCTATGAAGTTGGTGTTTGAGGGTAAATCGATGGAGTTAGCACTATTTTATGGCAAAGTATGAAGTTGATGTGGAGCCGACTAAACGTCAACACGGAACTGGTGGCGTGGAGTGGTAAAAGTCTTGCCCAAATACCTTGATAAATTAGACTGACTAAGAGCAGAATGGCCTACGATCTATAAGAGGAGACACCGGGCCTAAACTTCAATATTTATAAGGGTACCTCTCTTCGCACCTACCAGATTACTGGTGGGCACTTACACTAAAATTCGTTGACTGCGTGGAAGTAGATGGCCGTGATCATTTTTCATGCCAATCTTCCATAAAATAGATCTTGACACCATAAGTGTGTCATCAGACAGTCAAGTTTCTGATTTCACATGGCACAGATGCCAAAAAGTGGCTATAAAATCACATGGCACATATCACACTCAAACCTAATTTTAGGGTCATATTTGGGGATATGTGCTACATGAAATTGCAAAACTTGACCGTACGATGGCACCCCCATGGTCTCAAGATCTTTTGTGTCAAAGATTGGCAGGAAAATTAAAAGGATCATAATCTTTTGATTCAACCCGGTCAACGATTTTAGTGTAGGCACGAAGGATTAAAATTTCGGGTTGGATTTCGGCTTCAGGCATGACAGAAACTGAAAATCAAAATTTTGGCTAAAATTTTCTCCTCCGTACAAATCTGGAGAAAGATTTTGATTTTGGTTTTGTTTCGGGCATGCCCAAAATCGATAAGTTTCGGATGAAGATTTCAGCCAACATTTTGATCCATGGTAGGCGCTCACCAGTATTTTGGTAGGCACAAATAGAGGTACCATGTTTATAATATGTACAAATCAAAATTTTGGCTAAAATTTTCTCCTCCGTACAAATCTGGAGAAAGATTTTGATTTTGGTTTTGTTTCGGGCATGCCCAAAATCGATAAGTTTCGGATGAAGATTTCAGCCGACATTTTGATCCATGGTAGGGGCTCACCAGTATTTTGGTAGGCACAAATAGAGGTACCATGTTTATAATATGTACCTTTTTCAAATTTTCATTTATATATATATATATATATATATATATATATATATATATATATATATATATATATATATATATGGAAAATTGTAAACGGTTGATAGCTTTTGGTTGACAGTCATTTATGGTCACCTCTTAATATGAGCGTGCTAACCTGCTTAATACATACACAAGCATATATATATATATATATATATATATATTCCCTGCTTACATGCTTGTTATGTTTCTTGTAGAAAATATACTTTCCGGGGTTTTGACAAGAGAATTTTACTCTATATAATATACAAGGAGGAACAACTAGTTTGATCTTAATATAATATTGCACTTATTTTGTACATTTACCCTATTTGGGATAATTAGAGAAACATGCATCAAAAACAAACTTTTTAGTAAAAAAGATTTGACTTCAAACGATTTAGAAAAACGGTACTTTCACAGATTTTGGAACTTTAAAAAACCGTGAAAGCATTGTTTTTAATTTTTTCTTTTTGAAAAAACAATACTTTCACGATTTTCTAAAGTTTCAAAATCTGTGAAAGTACTACTTTTCTAAAACGTTTGAGGTCGAATCTTTTTTGCTAAAAAGTTTGTTTTTGAGGCATTATTTTCTAAAGTGCCCTGTATTTTTCTCATTGTCTGAAATTGTGAATTTGAGTTTCATAAGGCTCTTAGAATCATTTGGGCTGCTAATTATTGGGTTCAATAAGATTCTAATAATAACGCAACCAATTTAATGCCTTTAGTTTCACTTATTAGCTTATCTAGAGAGAATAATATATGTAATGCCCTCAATTTGCACCAAAGGCATGCGTTTGATATTATGAAACTGCCTTAACTGCGCGCTGATGATCAAAGTTTTACCTTCTATTTGATATTTAGTTTTCCAGCTAAAACCTTGCTATCTTCACTCCCGGATTTGGCTTCCATCCAACAGATGTGGAACTTGCCATTATCTAAAGCGGAAAATCCTCCGCCACGAGTTAAAGTTTGAAGTAACACAGAAGTGGAAATTTCCTTTTCTTTAAAAAAATTGACCTAGTTCACCTGGTAGATTCAAATTGTTGAAAGTGTAGTGATTCAAGAGACAAAAAGTAGGCCTCAATTATACCATCTTCCATATAAATATAAAAAAACAAGACTACTAGCAATCTAAGTAGGAGACTACAAAAAAAACAAGACTATTAGTGGCAATCAAAAACTGCCGCTAATAATCTTAATAGTTTTTTTATTAATAGCGATAGTTTTTTGCTCCACAAAACTGCTATTAATGGTATTATTTTTGTAGTGGGTATTATTTTTGGAAAAAAAACATCTTATTATATGATGATTGAGATACTGACTTTGAACCTCAAGTCCGACTTAATTCCTCAAGCAGTTTAGGAGCGTGTGTAAAGGCAGATAGAATTTTATCCTTAGGCTGTGTTTGGGATTGATCTTTGGAGGCAAAGAGCAGCTCTCCACTAGGGCGCATAACACTTTAATATGAAACTGTGTTTGGTTGCTAATGGTTTTAAAAGTGGTCCCTTGCAAGTACACAAGATCTATTGGAGTAAGGTAAAATCAAGGGTGTTGATTCAACAGGGATGTGCATTATTTCGTTAATTCTAAAGAGTGCAAAGTAAACCTAAAAAAGTACCAAATGCGAGATGTTTGCTATGATGAAGACTAACAACTATATAAACAAAAAAAAAAAATCTAAACAAAGCTTATGGAAGGAAAACAGTGAATAACCAAACAACGATGAAAAAATGATCAAGGAGTCCGCTAACCATTGATTTACAATTTTTCTATCAAAAATTCAAATATTTCAATGATACATTATTTTCCTCCTTTTACTACAAGCAAAATGATTCGCTAAAAATGTGACTATGTTAATCGTCATACACTATACAAACATAACAAGTAAAACTATTTGAAAAGAGTGTGATTATTAGTTTCAGCATACTCTATCATAACACTATGACGCATTCAATCACGACATGAATTATGCGAAAGACATAATGTATTACACACATACAATCACGACAATGATTATTAATCATACGACATCCTATATCGGCCTACAAGATCGATCTAGGTGGAATAACTCTTTTATTATAGCCGATAACTAAGATCGATCATTATAAATGAGTATTTGATGATAATGCAATAAGCAAAAACTTAAAACCTTACGATTCAATATTTGTAAAAGAAATGATTGAAATAAAAATAAATTAACTACTCATCTAGGGTTCACTTCCTCCTTGAATGAGTAGTGTTAACCGCTAATCTCCAATTCACACGCAATGCACAAATCCGAAACCATCAATAAAGTTCTTCAATTATCAAGTGTTTGGATATTTTAGAAAAATATCTTGAACATTACAAAACCTTGATTCTTAAGTACAAACTAATTATCAAAGCTAAAACTAAAAAGAAACTAAACCTAACTAATGGAAAAATATAAAAAAAGAAAAGAAAAGTTGATCCACCAAAGTGAAGGATAGCCGGCCTTAAACCATGTTATCTTTTTATAGGGCTCAGCTGGGAAATTTTTCTTTTACATGTCAATCGATTGAATTCCAAAATTCAATCGATTGAATTTAAAATCTAAAATTAGCGGGCTCAAATGTCAATCGATTGATTTTGGAAAATCAATCGATTAAATTTAAATTCAAATTTGAGTGACAATTTAGCTATCATAAACTCAATCGATTGATTTTTTGGAAATCAATCAATTGAATTTAAATTCATATTTGAGTGACAAAAATGAGCGTCATAAACTCAATCGATTGAATTTCATAATTCAATCGATTAATTTAGACTCGTGGCATATTATAGTTCTCTTCAGCAATGACGGGATCAATCGATTCTACACGGATTTTAGTGCTTTTGTTAACTTCATGGTTCAATGCTCTCATATTATCCTTAATTATGCTCTTTTATGTTTTTACAAGATCCAATTGGAGAAAATACCTTAAACCACTAAAACTATACAACAGTAGTCAAAATGCCTTCATCGGATAGCTAAATATTGGTATTATGGTATAAAATATAGTCATATTCCAGTATAGATCACACCCCCAAATATACACATTACTAGTCTTTGAGCAAAGAGAATGATAAATATGTCGAAACAAGTAAACTAACATCCTAAGAAAATAGATGTTACTTTCGTAGAGAACACAATTGCATTTAGCATATGTAATAAGTCTTTAAACCTCTAGGTAATCCCTAGTGGAAGAGTTGTGTCTCCTAAGGGTTTACAATGAAGATGCTCAAAAACTTTCAAATTTTTTTTTCAAAATCATCGATAAAAGAGTTTTCAAAAATCGATTTATATGATATATATACCTTTAAAATAAAAAAATAGTAATCATTTTAGCATGCAAATGTTTATTCTCAAATACCGATGCTATGATAATTCCACTGTTGCCTATTCCAATTAAACCAATGATCTGATCCTTAGACCAATCTTTCATCTATGCCTAGAGTGTCGTGCGTGCATGTGCCAATGCTTAAATCGTTCTATTATTGGATTAATCCAAATCGAGAGTCGTTGGAGCCCAAGTCCCGACTCAATCTTCACCTTAGGTATACACTCAAAACAAAATCTCTCCTATGAATGATTTACTTTTTCACCCACATGTGAGATGGAGTTATAACACGAATTAAAAGATCTCACATGATATAAGAAAGGCGGTACATCAAAGAATTTAAAAAAAAAGTAATCTCATAAGAAATGATGTTTGTATCTTAAACATGTTATATCAAGTATCATAGTCATTGCATCCTCATTCTCCACAAGACATTTACCAATCGAGATTAGATCACGAAGGAATTTTCTAAGGATGTAATGGGGCTCAGGTAAAGGTTATAGAAGAAAGAAAAATTGGATTCAAATTTCTCTTAGAAACTAGAAAAATATTATATTTGATTTTTTTCATTGTTCACTCTTTCTTTTTCAAAATTTTCAGAACTCTTTCTTCTTTGCTTTTTCTCAATTCTGTTCTTCTTTTCATTCCTTTTTTTTTTTCTTTTGGATGTTACCTCATATTTTTCATTCATTTCTCATTTTTCTACCTCTTGTACACTTATTTTCTTTTTCTCTCCTCTTTTTCAAGTATATTTCTGTCATTTGATCTGAAAGCATTACTACCATGTCTCTCTACTTCCTCTCTTGCTCTCATCCTCTTTTCTAATTTTTTAGAGATTGAAAGGTAAGATTTTACATTTTTTTAAATTGGTGTGTGGTATGGTTAATATAGCTTAACAAGAAATATTTAAGGGAAAATTTTTTACAAGGCTCAAAGGGGTGTTAAAAGGTAAATTAGTATAAGGTGGGGCATTTTAGGTATAAATTAGCTTAGAGTGGCCTTTGATCATTTCCTTTCAAGGTGATAATGACGCCTCTTTATTTTGAGTTCAAACACAATGAGTTCTAATGCAATGATATAAAACAATACAAAATAGACAAACCGAGATAGAATGTATGAGATTATAGCAAGTAAGCATGAATTCAAAGATACTATGAATTTATTTTAGCACTTATCAAAAACGAGGAAAAAGTTTTAAAGCTTTTCGGATTTAGTCTTTCTTAGGATCCTAGAATTCTAAATTTGAATTAATTTTTTGATTTCTAGACCTAAGCATGGCAAAGATGCAAAATTTTTTTCTAAGCATAAAATTCAGACCAATCTTTAAATGTTTACAATTGAGTTAATTATTCTAAACAACAATAGTTTTATCATGACATGAATATTTAAAAATTAAAATTTTCATGCATCAGTGACTATAGTTTGAAAACTACGCCAGAAATAAATAATGATGATTTTTTTTTTTTTTTTTTTTTTTTTAAATATGGTATTGAAGGTGTATTTTAAACAGTGGATCAGTACACGATATAAAATTTAAAGAATATTAGCCACGCATTAAGCACAACACTCTCAAACCTAAGTATTGTTATGTGCTCATTACACAAAACCATAAACATTAAAACAACAATAAGATAGTAAAAAAAATATTATAATAAATCGGCACAAGCACCAATGATGCTCGCTCAACGTCCCTTTCAAAGGAGGAGGGGGCGGAGGAGGGGAAGAGCTAAGGTCACTCCTCTCTCTCTCTCTCTTTTTAATTTTTTTATATTTTATTTTACACCTAATAGCTGCACAAAAATCAAACTAATTAAGTCTAATAAATAAAATTCCTAAATCAATAATGTATAAGGGGCTTGGGTTGCCTCCCAAGAAGCGTTATATTTATTCGGTCTTCAGTCGGAGCCCCTCAAGTCACGAGAGGTACGAAAAAGGGTTGCTCATATAGCATGTTTTGGTTACCTTTTTTATCAGGTAAGGTCTTGAGCCTTATTGTGGGTAGAACCCATCTACCCCATAAACCATGAAATATTCGGTTTCAACGTGTGTTGGAAATTTAAGAGCACCGAATAACTCATTAATTATAACTAGTCGACTTGAGGGTTTGTCTAAGCATTGTAGAAATGGATTTCTGGGTATACAAAGTGCCTCATATGTAAGGCTCGACTGCTCAATCGATATAGGACAAGGAATTATGTCCTCCTCATGCAATTGTTCTTTTGGTATGAGAGGGGGTGTCACAAGTTGGTTGGCTATCTTCCATTATCTTAATCTTATGTGAGTCAACAACATCTTTCTTGTAATCTACCTCATATCCACCCCTAAGGTTCACAGTGTCAACCTCATGCTCATAAGTGGGGGTAATTTTTTCTTCCTAAATCAGGTCTTACGAGATGTTTATTAATTGGCTAGGCAAGATATCTTCCTCCTTAGCAATGGCAACGACCAACTTTTGTACTTGATATTTAAGTCTCGCAAGATGGGATTGGAGTTCTGATTGAGATTGGAGTATTTCTTTTAATATAGTTAACATTCAGTCTTCAAAACCAGAACTCCATTGGGATTGTGAGTATTGTGGGTAAAAAAAATTCACAACTCTAATTTTGTTCCCACCAATTAGGATCATTCTCCCCATATTCATCCTAGTATTGATATGGAGTCTCATAATTAAACTCATTAAAAGATGGGATTATCGGAATTGTGGGAAACTCCATATCTTAAAGACATAAACTAGAAAATAAAAATACACATACAAAAACCTAACTAACTCTAAAAACAAAGGGACGTACCTTGACCTCTCGTGGGCGTCCCCTTCTAACATAGTCCGGAAGAAAAAAGAGGCGTGACACATACGAGTGTACTTACTAACGTATAGAAATGGTGTGGGACAAGTAAATTTTTAGGTGATGTGTCTGTAAGAAAGAAGAGGTGTGACACTAACATCTCCTTTTCAATTTTCGTTGTTATCGAATTGTTTCGTAGACGTGAGATCATGAAAGAGGCAAAGGAAGAAGAGGAAGACGAGAGGGTGGAGCCCACAACAGGGTCCGGTAGCAGCAGCAGCAGCGACTCGGCGGAGCACGTAATGAGCGAGGTGCACCTGGGCTGCCCCCCGCGTTTCTCTGCTCCATTCATCTCTCACTTCACCTTCCAATGCCCGTACCCTACAGGTCCTTTTTTTTTTCTTTTTTTTTTTCAGTGCTCCTATTTTAGCCACTTTACTCTTCTATTTTGTAATCTGTAGTTCTGTTACAAGTTGTGAAACTACATTTATATGCCCAATATGCTTTTAATTCACTTATTTAAGCTAGAAAAGTGATGTGAGGTGCTGCCAATGGTAGCTGGCTTCTGTCCTATGGCTCGAGTGAGCGGATCAGTGCCCTTATTAAAATATTTAAAAATATATTTTAACCTATTTAAATTTAAAACGATGTCCATAAATAATAAAATAAGTGTTTTACATAGACTGCATGCATCAATATTTTACAATAAAAAAATAATAATAAGAAATATGAAAGCAAGTATCATAGTGATAAAAATTCGAAAAAAATTTATATTTGAAAAAATTCAGATAATCCACCAATCAAGAGAATATTGGGCAAAAATTTTTGCAGACCACCTATTCAAAGAATTTTTCCAAAATTTTGATTAATTCGGAGAATTTTGTTTCGAGTGATAGTGCAGGGCAGGGACCTACCATTTTTGGTCACTATAGAAAGGTTATGATTGGTGGTAAGTTGGTTCCCTCGCGGCTCCTGACTGAATTCAATGACATGTTGAGTTCCTGTGATCTCCACCATATTCGTTCTTCTGGTCACACAATCTCTTGGAACAATAAATCTTCCGAGGGTCATTGGTGGATTGCACTAGGCTTGATGGAGTTGTGGTTAATAGCTGTGTTAATTCGCTTGCCCACTATGCGAATGGCGAACTGGTTCGGAGTGAACCAGTTTTCCATTCGATCGGTTGGATTCGGTGACATTGGACGATCTGAGCGAATTTTGCCTTGAGGCATCAAAATAGCTGCAAGCGTGGAGAATTGGACCCACGACCTCAACAATTTTGGACACAACTTCCACACTTGCCTAACCAGAAAGCTAACAGCTGTTATTATTTTTAAAAATGAATGTTAATAAATATATACTTTTATTTGCTCATCCAACCCCTAGTGAATCGGATTCACATGGGAGTAATGAATTTCGAATTATGAACTCGAACTCGAATCGAGCGAATTGCGAATTAAGTAACTTAGGTTCATAGCCTTTGGACTCAAGCCATCACCAACTCTCATTCGGTTTACCATCAAACTGAACTCTCGAATCATAGCCCAAGGGTTATCCACTTCCAGTGTCATATTGACTCGGGCCCTACGCCATTTAAGTTCTACTCAATGTGGTTCTGCCATTCTTCCTTCAAAAACTGTATTGTGGATATGTGGAAAAAAGACATCAAGGGCTCTCCAATGTTCATCCTTTGTTCCAAGTTCCGGGTGGTGAAGCTGCCTTGAAGACCTGGAATATAAACGTTTTTGGTTCGATCCATTCTACTAGAATGACCTCTGAAGGAAAGCTAGCTGCTATTCAGGCTGAATTTCAGAATACCCCTTTTAATGCTACTCATTGAGGAAGAACACTTAGCTGCTGCTGAACTTCGCGACACCCTCATCAAAGAAGAAGCCTTGCCAGAGATAAATCTCATGCTAATTGGTTGAAGCTAGGGGACGACAACACCAGGTATTTCTATGCTGAAATTGCTTCTCGCAATCATCTGAACACCATCAGTTCTTTTGACCTGCAGGATGCACCTCTTCCTTGGATCCAAGCACCATTGCTCAGGAAGCTGTCAAGTATTACAGATGCCTGCCAAACAACTTCACTGGCAGCTCTGCTCCCTTTACTCAAATTTCCTTTAGGAAATGTCTCACGACCAATGAAATTGATTTCCTTTCTAAGCCAATCGCTGGTAGTGAAGTCAAGAAAACTGCCTTTAGTCTTCATTCTAATAAAGCCCCCGGCCCCGAAGGTTTTACTAGTGCCTTTTTTCAAAACTGCTAGTCCTTCGTCGCTTATGATTTTACTAAAGCTTTCCTTCCCTTCTTCAGCTCTAGATCCCTGCTCAAATGTGTCAATGCTACCTTTATTGTGTTTGTCCAATGTCCGATAATGCTTCAAAATTTGACGATTTCCGTCCTATCTCTCTCTGTAATTTTGTTTACAGAACCACCTCCAAAATTCTTGCATCTAGGATGCAAAAGATTATGCATAGGATCATTGATCATGCTCAATCAGCCTTTATCAAGGGGAGGAACATACAAGATAAGATTCTTCTTTGCCACGACATGGTTAAGAACTTTCATCCTAAAACCACAAAGGGGAAGATGTGTATTAAGGTTGACCTTCATAAGGCTCTTGATTCTATTCATTGGTCTTATTTGGTTGATTGCTTGATGCAGATTGGTTTCTCTGTCTCCTTGATTGAATGGATAATTGAATGTGTTGCCACTCCTTACTCCATTCTTATTAATGGGAGCTTTCAAGGTTTCTTTCCTAGTTGCTTCGGCCTCCGGCATGAGATCCCATCTCCCCATATCTATTCTCCATTGCACTAGACGCATTCTCCAGCCTCCTTGCTTGTGAAGTTGGAAACAATTACTTCAGCTCTTGGCTAAAAAAAACCTCTTAATGTTCATCATTTGGCATTTGCTGGTGACTTGATGACATTTTCTGCTTGCTCCTTGCACAATGCTCATGCAATTAAAAATCTCTTGGACTTGTTTGGAGATCTTTTAGGGCTGCATTTGAATCCAATTAAATTCACAGTTTTCTTTGGGGGTAAAGCTAAGCAGAAGAACGTCATTGCTCATATTCTGGGATTTGGTAGAGGTTGTCTACCAACAAAGTACCTCGGGCTTCCACTCTTCAGTGGCCGAATTATAAAGCTGGCTGTGATCCCCTGCTGGTCAAGATGCGTAAGAAAATTGTCGCTTGGAAATCCCGGGTACTTTCTTTTGTAGGAAGGTGGAGCTCCTTAAATCAACCTTGAACAGTCTTCACATATACTGGTCTAGTGCTTTTCGCCTTCCGGAATCCGTTCTCATTGAGATGAAAAGCCTGTTGCTAAACTTCTTATCAAGGTTCAAAATTTTGGCTGAAATTACCAAAATTTTGGTTTCGGTGGGGACCGATACCAAAACAAAAACCCAAAATTTCGGTAATTTCGGCCCCATCTGTAGTTTTCGCCGAAATTTCGGTTTCCGTCCCCACCGAAACAAAATCCATAATTTTGATCCTTGCTTCTTATGGCATAGAAATGAAAATCAACGCTGGATGATTACTGTCTCTTGGAATAATCTTTGCGGAAACCTGTAGGGGGTCTTCGCACACTTCATCAGTGGAGTCTCGGGCTCTCTCTTAAGAACTCTTGGTGACTGCTTGCTAGTGCTGATTCCCCCTGGTCTACTCGAATTAGAGCAAGGTATCTTAAGAAATACAGCTTTTGGGATGCTTCCATACCTCGGTTTTGGTTGAGGGCTATGCGGGGAGTCTTCAAAAGCCGCAATATCTTCAATGCCATTTTCAGTTCAAAATTGGAAGTGGTCATGAGGTTGACTTCTGGACTGATCAGGCCCCTGAAGGGTGGCTGGTGGATCTAATTGATCATACATTCGTCAATGATCTCCGCATTTGTAGAGGCACTCCTGTGGCTGCCTTCCTTCGTGCGGGAGATTGGAATCTGCCTGCTACTTCTTTGGCGGATCTTCTTGAAGTTTGCCATATGGTTCGTAATGTTCACTTCAATCCTAATGAGCCTGATAAGCCTACTTGGACTGCTGATCAAAATGGAGTCTACTCTCTTAGATCAGTTGTGGATGCTATTCATGAACATTCTGATGTTCTATCGTGGACTCGGTTTATTTGGCACTAGAAATTTATTCCTCGACACTCTTGTACCATTTGGAGAGCTGCCATTAATAAGCTTCTCACACAAGATTTGCTCATCGTTAGAGGACTTATTATCAACACTATCTGATCTCTCTGTTATTCGGAAGTGGAGAGTCATCATCATTTGTTTTTTTAAGTGCCTCTACACTTTGTGGATTTGGAGATCGATTTTGTCTAGACATGGGATTAGACGCAACCCTCTCAACAAACTTGTTGCGGAGATGGACTCCCTCCTCACCTCGAATTTGGGTGTTGTCACTCTGAACAGTATTGAATACTACCTTGCTTCAGCTGTTTATCATATATGGCAGGAGAGGAATTCTCGCATTTTCAATGGGCAAAGCTCTCACAAGACGGTGGTCCTCCAAAGAGTTAGTCAATCCTTGTATCCCCTACTAGGATAACTTTCCATGTTCTTCTTGTTAATATGTTATGTTTTTCTTATTCAGTTCCAGTGGGCTACTCGAATGTGTGAATTATGTAATTAGCCTTTCCCATGGGGATAGGTGACGCGGGACGGGAATCCTAAAATGCGTGATTAATGATTTAATGCAATTTTACCAGTAGATCACACGAGATCCGGCTAGGGTCCAGTCCGATGTGCAAGTCCCGTTAGATTTAGGTGGGATTGGGCCTAGAGATAAAACTCTAGCTTTTCCAGGCTTGAGCGTTTTTCATCGATCCGATGTAAGTTCACTAGTTTTCACTAGGGTTGTGAGATTGGGAGGATTTGATGGCTCAGATGAAAACTAGGGCTTGGTTGATTTAGGGTTTCACTTGGATTAGGGTTTCAGAATATGGGATCAAATTTAGGTAAGATAATAGGGAAAACAAAGATAGGGAATAGAAAAGATAAAAAAATAACTGTGGGAATCACTCCCTTGGCATCACACCAAACTCATTATGGGGAAGAAGAATCTAACTCATTTAATAATATTCAATAATCAATTAAATTGTGTTTACAAGCCCCCTTATATAGGCAACCAAATAATAATTCGAAATAAAGAATCCTAATACTAATAAAAGACTAAAAAGGAAAATTTTTGCAAAAAAATTAAAATTCCGTCGCTGGGGCGGAGATTTCCACGGACGTCCGTCAAGTGGCCACGGAAGTCCATCGCTTAGGGACAGTGAGGGTTCAAAATCATGGACGTTCGTCACTGTTCACGGACGTCCGTTGTTGGATGACGGTTTTGTGTCTCCTTTTCTCTCCTGAAGCTGTGGTACTCGGGCTTCCTCTTTGTTTCTTCCGACGCCGGTAGAAGCGATGTGATCCAAAACCGATGTCCACGTACTCGGCGTCCCCATCAATAAGCTTGTATTTTTTCTTCTTTTAGTGCGAGGGTAGAGGACCCCTCAACCCCTTTGCTTACCGAGCAAAGACAAGGTTATCAGAGTAAATATGGTGACCATATGTAGGTTCTAATAATTCTATAGAGGGTGGTGGGGGCGATGGGTTGTTGAGCATATACGATGTTATTGGGAAGTGACAATTGACTTTAGTCCATTTGATTTGGCTGTATTTGGAGTCTTAAAATATATATCTTCCTTAAGTTTGTATGGAGTTCATGGATCAAAATCTCGGTCTCGGTTTCGTTCACCACTCGAACCGTAATTGGTCAAATTTCAGTCAAATTTTCGGTAAATTTCGGTAATTTTTGGTAATTTTTGGAAATTTGCTATGAACTTTGCGAACTTTATTTTTTTAACTCTTTCACATTATTAGAAGACATATTTGAACTATTGAGACTAAATTCGGCAAGATATCGACAATATTTGACGAAATCCGACAAGATTCGACAAGATCCGCCACAATCTGGAAAGATTCGGTGAGATACGACTAGTAAGACTAAACCCGACGATTTACGGTAACTTTGCGAGATAATCCATCAAAGTTTGATGAGAATCCATCAAAATCTGGCAATTTTTGGCAAAATTCGATGAGATTTTGTAAGTTACACTACGATACGACGAGATTTCGTCAAGATCTGACAATATTCGACGAAATTTCTTCAAGCTATGGAAGGAGAGAGGAGAGGAGAAAAATAAAAAATAAACTAAGTGCAAAGGAATGAAACTCGGGTAAATGTATGGGAACAAAAAAAAATTCGAAGCAAAAGACCTTAAAAAAAAAAGTGAAATTCCAAAATCTTGGCTTTTAGGCAGATAATTTCAAATTTCCTGCCCCTACCCGAAGTTTGGGTAATTTTCGTTTCGGTAGGGGCCGGCACCTAGTCATCCGACCGAAATTTTGATCCATGATGGAGTTGGTTGATACTTTGTCACCTTTTTCTTCTATGGGTGAAATTTCAAGCAAGAGAGTTAGAATCCTGTGGCTCATCTGATTCTTTTCATTTTACTGGATGGCAGGCGTGATGGGAACACCACATTTTTTTATTTTTTTTGCCAGAGTTGTGCCTATATATGTCATTTGCAAAGTTCTTGAGGTTTTTGGAAGAGCGACATTACAATAATGTTTCAAAGGTGGCCTTCCCTGCTTCATTTATTGAGATGGAAATTTGTGAAGATTTCTCTTGTTGGTAAAAACACATTTAAAGGGCAAACTTTTATCAGACTACCTGAGAAAATTAGTTAGATCAAGCGCTTGGAAGAACCGCGTGGGGAAGAACTTGACACAACTGAATCGAAATGCCTTCAGTTTTTTATATTTTGAAAACCGGTATCAGCTTGACAACAATAGAAGAGTGATGAATAACCTTAGGCATTTCATGCGGTAGAACTTGGACAAAAATACAAAGATTATGCACAAACCCCACGAGCTCTTTACCTTGCAGCCCGAGAAGAATATGAATAATGGAAGGTGTAGACCAAGGGTTAGGATTGGGTCAGTTATGAGTGTCTTATTCTTGTTGGCCTATGATGCCTAGACACTAATGGTGTCTCATATTTCAGCTAGCATTCATTGGATAATTATGTGATTCAAATATTGACGGCTATGATCCACTTAAAATGTTTGATTTGTAAGCATGAATTTTGTACATAAATATAGCCCAATCATAATCATACAATGATTTGACAACCATGGCTGTTAGTTTTTTTTTTTTTTTGAAGTATGTGCTCCATGATATCCTTGCTTATCCAATACACTTTTTAGCAATGTCATATGCTTTGACTACTAGGTTACTACATGTGGAAGCTTGTAGAAGGTTCAATAAGTTGGGCAGTACCATTGTTTTATTGATACAAAAACAGGTACTGTAGGAGGAAAGTATACTAATCTCGTCAAAGGAGAAGGTACTTTAACGTGCCAAATGCCTAGTTTGGACAGTGATGGAGATCTCGTTCTAACTCGACGAAACAGTAAGTTCCCATAAATGTTGTAATTTTTGTTTTTGTCTGCATGAAACCTTCGTCAGTACAAGTTTCGTTTATGTTAATGCCTTGTGATTAGAAGTGTCTACACGATAGTTCATTTTAGTCCTAAATAAAAGTATTTGTATACATCATATATTTTTTCTTCATTATAAGATCCTCATGGTACCTCAACATGCAGCACATTACATCTCATTCAATTACAAAATTTTCTCCTTCGCTCTTGGATCTTGCATGTATCTTAATTCTCGCCTATCTACTTGTTTGCTATTGCCCCACCCAGCCTGGCTATGGTCATATTTGGATGGTTAATGGCAGAGGATGGGAGCAGTTTGGTCCAAATTATATATGGATCGATAATATGTGTTTTAAGGTCATTAAATTTAAAATACTTAGAATGTCCCATCAATCCTTGGTGAATGATGTTAGGTTCGTTCACGCTAACTAACTTTTCTATCATAGAGGTACTGGGATCATTGACAATGTGAAATTATGTAAATGGTACTTTGGTCAAAGTCACCAAGTTGGGCTCGGGAATAAGTTGGAAATGGAAAAATTCGCAAGAAATCAGAAAGTTCGGGAAAAAATTGTGAAATATTTTTAAAATTTTTTAAAAAATAAATTAAAAATTATGGAAAAATAAAAAATTGAAAAAGTCGTGAATTAATCGTGATTTAATCGCGAAGTTTGTGAATTTTTAAAAAATTGCGACTTCCTCAAAAATTCACAATTGAATTGGGATTTAATTGTTTTATGTAAAATTTATGATTTAATCGAGACTTTTTCAAATAGTCGGCGATTTAGGTGACCATGCTTTTGGTTATAACTAAATTTGGGCACTGCCTATTGATTAAGGTTAGCTTCTTAACCATCATCATGTAGAGATCATGCAAATATGAGCAGGGAGCCACATTGAGGATTTGTGTGTGTGTGTTGGGGGGGACAAAGAGTTTGTATACAATAGCCCAGGTACCCACTAGGATGCTACACGGACTAGTCTTAGTCGGTCTGTATGGTAAAAATATGGATAAGCATCCTAGATGTTTGAAATATGTGCCAGTCCCAAGTTTTTCACAGATGGCTGAGATTGATTTGTGTACTTACTACAAAGTCCTATATGAAACCATGTAAGTCTTAAGAAAGTTGTCCTTACGTTATAAGTAAGCTCTTGTATCTTTTACATATCCTTTGAGAAAAGGAAACAACTTCATGGTAAGCCGGATGACCCCCGCCAGTCCAAGAACGGATCGGACGAGCCGCAATAAGCAACCACCAGTCTAACAATGATCTCATGGTTTTGTATCCTTCATGTGCACCAGTTCATTGGTATTTGAGCAAGGTTAATATATTACTATTGATCGTAGTCGTCAATCTGATATCTCAACATGCTACTACTTCCTTGATCGCCATCATAGATCAGCATAAGCATGTTTTAGGAGTCCACAGGATAGCGGGGATAACTACATGGCTTAATGATCATAGATGTATAAGTATGATGGAGGAACTCACAAGATAGTGTGGAATAGTCTTGTGACTTAGTGATCTCATGGTTTTGTGTTCTTCATGTAGACGAGTTCATTGGTAGTAGAGCGAGGTTAATATACTGCTATTGATCGTGGCCATCAATCCGGTATCTCCACCTGTTACTACATCCTTGATCGCCATCCTAAATCAACATAAGCATGTTGGAGGAGTGTACATGGCTCAATGATCATACATGTATAGTATGATGGAGGAGCCCACAAGATAGCATTGTAATAGTCTCATGACTTAGTGATCATATACGTGCGTGTGTAATAATGAGCAAAAATAACTATGTTCGTAAAATCTCATAGCATGCATGTTTGATACTCATATATGAATCGTTTTATATCTTGTTAACAGGTAAAGCCAAAGGTTGGAGCAAAATTCTTATCGTATTACGGTGATTTGACATTTATGGCTGAGACGGAGATGTTGGTATGTGGCCATAAAGGCCTGATCCAACAGTTAGGCATGTAATATTAAAGATATACATTGATACATTTAATCGTTACACCAGGAGGATATAAAACATGGATTAATGGCCATTTAATGGAGAAATTCATCCGTTACATACAAGGGATATATATAAACAAGGCATGGGGTTCTTCATTTTCATGAGTTCATTTTCTTTCACTATGGTGTTGAAGTTTGGGATGAAAAAAATGTGTGTCATTTGATTTAAAGGAATCAACACCCTTTATAATGAACAGTCATTGACTGCTGTGAATTACATGCTAACATCTGTTGACTATTATGTCCCCCCTCCCCCACTTTTAAGAAAATCCTGGCTTCATTTCTAAATATGAGATACATAGAGAGCTTCATAATCCCTGTGTGTCAGCTTGCAGGGCTTGGGGATCTTTTATCAAAATCTAAGCCTTTGAAGACCATTTTTACAATAACTAGATTACTTGTAAAGCAAATATAGTTCGATATATGAAATATTGTTATGGCAATTAGTTGGGTAATTTGTGTTAACCAGGCATTTGATGCTTTGTTAGAAATAATGACAGATGCAAGATCCTGGTTCGAGACATTTGGGTATGAACAGAATCTAGGACTTTCATTATGAGGATCATGGTGATGATGATCACCATATGATGTCTGCATAGCGGGTTCTATTTCTCTATTCATTTGTGTTTAGATTTAAACTGTCACTCTGCAATCCTTCATGTCACTTCTCAATACTTTCCTCCAGGTCTTTGTTGGTTTTCACCTTGTACGACGTGCTTGTATATTAGCCGTCCATTGTACATATTGTGCAAGTTATTTATATTATCTTTGGTATATTTAAATTGTGGAAGGTGATTTTCTCGACATGTTTCCAATGTCTCAGAGAATTCTTTCCCTAATACTTGAAGGCAAAGCAAATGATATTGCTTTTGCTCTAGCTAATAAGGGTGATAAGGGTTTCTATTAGAGATTCTTTATGTACTTAGGTTACTGCCCCTTTTTTAGGTTGTACATATTATATATTATTACACAAACAAAAGTTTGCTATGCATCAGAAAAGAATGAAGCAAGATCATAATTGGAATCGAGCTATTGACGTCAATTTCTTACTAAATAATACGATTAGGTTGTTACTTTGAAGAATCCAGCTAAGGAGGACTAAAATTGATATGTGAGTTTTACCATATAGCTACTGCTTTTTTTTCATTTTTCTAGTCAGACTGGATAAATTTTGTTTGGTCGAATTGGCAAACATCAGTTCTAGCATAACTACAAAGTTATTGTCAATATTGTTTTTCAATTTTTCCTTTTTGAACACGACCATCATATTGGAAACTAGTGAAAAAACATTAATGTTGGAACATTTTGTTACTTTCAACATGCCACTAGCCTATGCCCTCGACTGAAGTGTATTTTATGATCATGATGAATTAGCTGTTGCTACTTAAGCTGACTGCACTGTTAGCTAGGTTTAAAAACTTGACCAAGTGAGTTAATTCCGTTTCAGCATTGGTGGATAGAGTCATATGATGATGGTCCTAATTGTATGCTTTTGAAGCATGACTAAGCCAAGTAGTACCAGATTTGGCGAACTTGCGCCCAAGTTGGCCAGCGTTTGTACTGGCAGTCCCTCTCTGATAAAATCGTGTTTTGAAACCTAGTGCGTAGAAGGATTTTTAACACGCTGATGATAAAAATAGGGATCTCAATACCCAGATTTGGATCCATTAATTTATTCTCAACAGCAAGGTTTGAAAACTCTGTATCAGTGGCCGATATGGGCTGATTGGTTTTTTTTTTTTGGAGGGAAAAAATGAAAAAGAGCTTCTATGGGCTGATATGTATTTGATAAGGATACTAGTATCATTATCGGTATTGACTGATACTTTAAACCTTGCTCAACAGTACACAAGAAACAAGGATGTAGTATGGTTGTAGAAATGTACTCTGATCCTCTGGTTTTCCTCGAAGAATTGTTTATTTATTGATTTTTTGCAGAACCATCTACTTGTGAAGTGACCATCCAACATAGGATTACATCATCAATTCCCAGTGTTGGATTGCAGGTAATGTTTGATCGTTCACAAGAGCATGGTATCAAAACTCGGCCGATACCGATATGTATCAGTGATACACATTGGTTTCGTCGAGAACCGATACCGATACCACCCCGATCCAGGTCTCAGGTGGTATCTGTATCAGTTTCGAACCGATAGTGGTCAATATCGGCCGATACTATCTCGGTATCGACCAATACTGACCAATACAACCATTTTTTATTTTTATTTTATTTTTTTTTCAAAAAAAATATCGGCCGATACTATCTCTGTATCCGACCAAAAAAATAATATATATATCGACCGATACTGTCTCGCTAGCAGCCGATACTGACCGATGCAACCATTGTTTTTTTAATATTTTTTTTTTCAAAAAAAATATCAACTGATATGGTATCGGCGATACTGTATCCCTATCGGCCTATACGTATCGGTACAAGATGGACCGATACTTGATACCGATACCGTGTTTGACACCTTGCACAAAAGTTTGTGCAGTATTCACGTTCTGTCACTTGTTGATTCCATTTCAGGTGTGGAGAGCGGCGCTGGTCTTAGCCGATTTTGTCTTGCATACAATTTTCACATCATCCAACTTTGATGGTATTGTTGCCTTAGAACTTGGAGCTGGGACAGGTAACACTTTGGGCACTGGAAGTAACTTAATTGCTATAGGATAGTGTATTGCTATGATGCCATCTAAACATATTGAAACCTCAATATCTGTCGATGTGATGAGACTTGTGTCGCTTTCTTTCCAGGATTAGTTGGTATAATACTGGCACGTGTTGCTAAGACTGTCTTCTTAACAGGTTTGTTATGTTTAGGAGCTATAACGCATGCTTACTTCGATGTTTTCTCTTATTTCTCACTGTATGAGCATGTGCAAAAGAACCTACTGATTTGTGTTATCATAATTGGTTATCAAATGTTGCCAAAATGGAAACTTCTTTAAATCTGAACTATTAAGGTCAACTCAGCTTCGTGTCCAATTGCTATCTGACGACTCCTAAAAGCAAAGGATAAATAGAGAGAGAGAAGGCAAGCAAGGTCAAGTGAGGTGTTCCAGTGATAGGATTAAGGTTAGGTTTATGGTTTTAGGGTTATGGTTAGACAGAGAGATAATGGGAAAGCCTAGTGAGTAGAGGGCCACTACTAGCATATTAATTGAGTAAAGTCGAATAAAAACACCCATTATGAGTCGCACCATACACACACTACTAACACACAAGTAGCCTATACACCAACAAGCATCCACACTAACGCTCCCCCTGAAGCTGGGACATGGACATCTAGCATGCCCAGCTTGACCATAACATCATGAAGAGAACCTGGTCCAACAACTTTACTTATTATGTCTGCAAGTTGATGTGAAGAAGAAACATTAATTACCTTAAAGGAGTCATCCCACACTTCTTCTCGAACAAAGTGAATGTCTACTTCGATATATTTGGTCCTTTCGTGTAGCACCTAGCAGCTTCATTATCACAATGTAGAGATATGGAGCCACTGAGCAAATCCATGTTCAGATAGGAGGGAGAAGGCATAAAAGCTCATGTGTCATGTGACTCTACTCGGCTTTAGCAAATAACTGATCGCTTCTTATGCCTCTAGGCAACTAAGTTGCCTCTAAGGAAAACACGGTAGCTTGATGTGGAGTGTACTACTATAGTGTAGCAAAGTTTCTTAGATTACAAACATTCATAGGAATCTGGAATCTAGATGAATGTTGAGCATTCTTAGTTTTAGTAAGACCCCTCCCTCAAGTAAAGAAGCTATTGTAGCTTATAAATTCATCCATTTCCTCTAGTTTCACACACCTCAACCCCCACCTCCCCGTCTCTCCCTCTTTAAGTTTGTGAAAATGAGTTCTACTCCCCGACAAATGTGGAAATATTAATCTAGTATAAGAATGTTTTAGTTTAAATTTGGAAAACAGGTTTATTATCGATCTTATAGAGATTTACTCAGAGATAATCTCCATAAGATCAGTTGTGCACCATGGCCACACGTGCCAAAATTTGGAGCTATTGTCATATTGATAGTAAAATAATAACTATAGAAGTAGTAGGAAAAAAAAGTGTTCTAAAATAGATAGCTACCGTCTGCATAGTAAATATTAATCATATACGGACTGTTCAACACTAGTAAAGACTTGCAGAAGTAAATAGAGAATGTTCTACCTCTTATGTATCCCGTAGCAAAATTCTTAGGTTATCTTTAGGATGTCACATGACTCAAAATGATAAATTAAACTGCATAGGGATGATTTACTTTTTTCCAATTGTGCACTTGAGACGGAGAATATTTCGTTAATTTATTGTTTCAAGTGGAGTTTATATTTTTCCTTCTGAATTAATTTCTTGAACAGGCCATCTGCTGTAATTTGCTGCAGACCATGATGATGAAGTCCTCGACAACTGTACAACCAATGCTCGTCTTAACTCCAGGATGTTGGAAGTTGAACATCCTGAACCTTCAGTTTATGTGCGCAAACTCGACTGGAAACAGTCATGGCCTCCAACGGTGGAGCATTGTGATACACCATCTCAGCAAAGGTGAATATATTTGGTATATAGTTTTTTCTGAATTATATATGAGAATCCAATCATCAAACTGATCCCATCTGTCCAATTCTAGGTTTTATGTGACCTCTCTTTCTTCCTATTTGGATCTTTAAGTTCATATATCAAAGTTAAAGCAGAATATTTCTGGTTTACCCTGATCCGAACTCCGAAGTAGCAAATTTCAATGAGCTAGGATAGAACGACTGACCCGATCAGGCGATGATTGATGCGCGGTATGGGAGCCGTGCAGTGCATGGAATCTGAGACATGTGCAGATCTCCATACTATTCAAATCCGTGAGCGTCTCAAGGTCCACACACTGCACAGTTCACACACCTTGTGCCTGCATTCAGGTTGGTAGCTCTATACTAGCCCGATTTTAATCCTTTAGGAACCCCCATCGACCTTGAATCTACACGTACGACTTCATCCAAACAGATTATAATTTATGTAGGTATAGATATTCGTGGATCTCATCTGAAGTTGATGAAGCTGAGAGAGCGTCTCTGCTTCTAGCTGCTGATGTAATTTATAGTGATGACCTGACAGACTCATTTTTTAACGCTGTGGAAGGACTAATGTCACAGGGTTCTGAAAAGGTATTGATGTGATTAGTTTACTCGGGAAGGAAACTGATATATTTATTTATTATTTGTTATCAAACTTATGCAGTATGAGAGTGTGAGAGTTTCTTGGTTCTGGTTGTAGGTGTTGTACTTGGCCTCGGAAAAGAGGTACAATTTCAGTCTTGACGATCTTGACACTGTTGCCAATGGGTATTCGCACTTCCGCGAATATTTGAAGGATGAGGGAGGTATGTAACAAGGACAAATGGAAAATGGCTGCATATTTACATAGAGTACCTTTAAATCCACCAGCTAAAATCTTTGAGTTCACCCACGCTGAAACATAGTGATTGCATTGAACTAGACAATGGAGATCATTTATCGTCCCAATCTTTCACACGATGGATCTTGAGATCATGAGCGTATCATCAGACGGTCATTTTTTTTATTTAATGTGGTGCACACCCAAAAAAGTGACCTTAAAATCAATTTGAGTGTGCATGTGTCACTTTTCTGAGATGTGTACCAAGTGAAATAAAACACTGGCCGTTTGATAGTACGCCCATGATCTCAAGATCCATTGTGTGAAAGATTGGGAGGATAAGCAGTCTCCATCGTCTGATTTAATGCAGTCAATGTGTTTCAGCGTGGGTGAACTCAAAGATTTGGTGGGTGGATTTAAAGGCACTCATTTACATATTGAGGCTTGACCGCCTCAATGAGCGGCCAAGTGGTATATAATTTTACCAATCCAGTTTTTCAAAGCTGTAGGGTACATTGGAACCTACCATAGACCCAAAGATTAGACTTAGTAGAGGATTTGAGTCATCTCATCTTTGCACTGTAATATGGACGGTTGTGCATATTTTTTCAATGGTTGATATTAAAGTGCACTGATCGGATGGCTCCAAAGCTCTTATAGGCTTGATGCTTTGGGCGAGGCATGTGGCAATGAGGGTGCTAGTTGGACTACTTGGATTGGTCAAAGATGTGTGCTGCATGATCTAGAAGTAGGCTGTCATGGCCCTAATCCATGTAAATGCGGTCAGCAGAGTCGGTAAAGTTTGGGCATTCATTGATTGGTTGGTCCATATGTGACAAAAGATGGGCTACATCGCAATTCTCATCGACTCCAAAATGGTAGACGCCACTTGCAGTCTGTTTAGCGATGCTCTTAGGAGCCCAATTTCCCACTTTCCGCTCGGAAAAACCAACAAAAGGGTAAGGATTACCATTTGTTAACTTTCAGAAGATTCTAATTACTTAAATTACAACTGGTTCCTGAACAATCAAATTTACCTTAAAATGGGTAGAACCCTGAAGCAGTAAAAACACACTTTCGGATTCTGCTTACACGGGAGTCAATTTTAAGTGGAATCAGCTCCTTGGAAGCGTTGCCAAACAGGCGTTACCTTTTTGCATCACTTATTATGGTGGCTCTCTTATGAACCCATCAACCACTTGGCCCAAGAGCTGTTATACTCTTGGATGAAGTAAATAAAGTATTCTCTTTTTATTTGTGGGTTTTCTGCTTACGTAGTTTGCGATAAATGAAACAGAATGCAGGAAGCTTGGAAGCAGATTACCATATTTTGTGGGCAAGCTCGTCGATCTTTCGCAGATCCCACAGTACGTGAGAGAATACAATAGAGGGAATGATTTAGAGATTTGGCAGATTAAATATGTTTCAGTGGATCACAACTAATTGATAATTTTTCTTGGATATTAGTTTGGAATTCTAACCATAATTCCTCTTTTTTATTAAAGAAAATGATCGTATTTGTTAGTTTTTTTTTTTTTAGTCGTCGGCCAAATGGAAGTACCTTTTTAGTGTGTATACAATAGTTAGAAATACGTGAGATACATGTGATATTAGGGAAAGAATTTAAAAAAATAAATTAAAAGGTTATAAAACACATATCAAACACACATCATCTAGGGGAATAGAGGTTATAAAACACATATCAAACACATATCATCTAGGGGAATAGTCAGGTCCAACCGGGTTGAACTGGATTTCGATTTCAACCACATCAACCAGGTTGAACCGGATTTCGAATTTACCCACATTTGTAGCCCTTAGATATGGGAGAATCTCGACTTTCATGGGTTTTGTTTTTTATAGGATGATGTGGAGTCAAGATTCTCTTATTTCCAATTCCTCAAAAAAAAAAGAAAAAAGATTCTCTTATTTCGAAGGGCTGTAGATGTGTGTGAATTTCAAAGCCGGTTCAACCTAGTTGGACCTGATCATGCCTCATATCTATCCATCATCTATCCTCAATTTACAAGAAAGTTATAAATGAACTTGTGAGTTGAATCTAGAAGGCCAGGATGCTACCATCGAGGACCATTTGGCCCTACCCACGACCCAGTTGGGTGTCATATATCACCCAACATCGGGTGCTATGGGAACTTGGCCAAGCTCGATCAGTACCATGTAAAAACATTGAAATTAAAATTAAAGTGGGTGTTTATCCACAACTGAAATAATCTCCAATCTTTCCACCGCTAAAACCATTGACTGCCTTGAATCAGAGAACAAGGATAGTTTTTCGTCCTTGAAATCATGACTCACATATCAGATGGTTAGATGTTAATTTCATGTGGCACACATCCCAAAAGTGATTGTGATCAGGGGCACACCATGAAAAGAGTTCTCCAGTCACTTTTTGGGATGTGTTCTGAGCAGAATCAGCATTCGACCATTTGATAGGTAGGCCATGATCCCAAGATTTATTTTGTAGAAGATGAGGACGAGCGATATGCGTCTTCTAATTCAAGGCAGCGAACTTTTGTAGAAGAGTAATTGTAGTAGCTTGCTTCTTAAAAGTTAAAACTGCCTACCTGTTTTGTCTTTCTCATCTTTTATTGGAAAGCTGGGATCAAGGATCAAAATATTGGTTTTGTTTTTCGGCATGACTGAAATCGCAAATTTGACCAAAATTTTGGATCTTGATTATGTTTCGGTGCCGATTGAATTATCGGCCGAAATTTTGATTTTTGAGTGGATTGCCTCCGTAGCTAGAGGGAAAACTGTCAGCCTCGGCGGTGCTCGCTGTCCATTCCTAACAACCGCACTTCATGATCAACTCATAAGCTTTAGTAGTTAAAAACTAGACTATAAGGAAAGTTGGTTAGTTCATAGCTTAGTTGGTTGCCACATGTCACTCAATCACATTATCTGCTGCCAAAATTGAGTGATCATTCATGTGCCTAAGGGTCTTGCAGATATTGGGCATCTAGTGCCGGCCATCCATCACCCTTCCACACGATGGAGACTCCACCAACGATTACACATCGAGTAGCAATATCAGGTCCTAATATTATTGTTTATATTTGTAACTCCTATCACAATTTGTTGGGAATAAAAAATTAATTGATACTATATGTACACAAAAAAAATACTTAATTTATCCCATTTTTTATGTTAAATGGAACATTTACTTTTAAAAAAAATCCGAGGCTGTGTTTTTTTACATTTTTAAAATACCGATTTAATTATTACACATGGTGATTTATTTTCATCACGTGTTCTTTTAAGCCTTTTACCCACACGGTAAGGTAAACGCGTGAAAAGCCCTTCAAGCAATGTCTGGAAAATTAAATAATTTTCTTAGGAAGGTCAAAATATCCTCCAAAGGGGTTGGGACCATCAGTTTTTGCATCTTAAGAAAATACGTAAAATGGTTTATGCACATGTGCGTTTTATCCCATTTTAAGTGATTAATTTTGGGACAAAAATGCCTTCCCTTTTATGCGGGCGTTTTAATGGTTTAGGCAAGGATCAAAATTTCCCGTAAAATTTCGGTTTCAGCTTGATTGAAACCGAAAATTTGGGTCCCATACAAAATTGGACCAAAATTTTGGTCCAAATTATCGTTTTGGTGGGGACCGAAACCAATAATTTAGATAATTTCAGCCGAAATTTTGATCTTTGGTTTTAGGTGAATTTTCAAATCACCAAATACCCCTATTGCCTGGAAAAGTTAAAAAGCCCTCACTCACTCACTCTCTCTTTCTCTCTCTCTCTCAAGGTATCAAAACGAGTATCGGTTTGCCCGAGGCCGATATGAATCGGCCGATAACGATACATATTGGCCTTTAAAAAAAAGAGTGAAAGTCTCGATTGAAACCGAGACGTATCGGCGATACCGATACATATCAAACTGATACGTATCGGTTTGGCCGAAAACCGATATGTATTACCGATATATATCGGTTTCGAGCCAATTTTTGATACCTTGGTCTAAAGACTAATTGGTCTGATTATACGATCAGTCAATCTAATATGGGGCCAATCAGTCTTATATTGTTCTATAGTAGTTTGATTGATCTAATAGGAAATCTATTAGATCAATCAAACAACTATAGGACAAATTCGTCTCAGAGATCGATCAAACATACTATAAGACCGGTAGTAGACTGATCGATCCCTAGACTCAATCGATCTTATAATCAGATCCATCAGTGACTGAGGGTGAGAGAGGGTGTTGTCTATCACATGAACAAATTGGAGAAAATAAATGCATGAAGAGAGAGAGAGAGAGAGAGAGAGAGAGAGAGAGAGAGAGAACCTATGAGATTCTAGCCGGATCAAACTCCAACTGGTTGAGGCTTCGTTGCTAGTCACTGGAAAGAGCTATGAATTTAGTCGGATGCACAATAAATGCACTTACTAAAAGATCCCTCTTGAGGCAGCCTCAGCTGGGAACGAACTGATTGCCTTGGCCTAATTCGCTGCTCCCAGGCCTGCCGCCTTCTTTTCGAGGGTGATGACAATGCTGAAGCTCTGTCTAGTTGGCCGGCAATTGGCTGCTCTTTCTTCTTCGTTTTTTCCTTGGCGCTTAGCACGAGCCGCTGTAATTTTGTTTTTATGATACAATTGCATCTTAGCTGATTAAAAATAAAACAACGATAGCCAAGAGACCGACTTGAGAAAAGTGTTTTGGGTAACTGTAATCAGTTTTTCTTGCGTTGCTTGTTTTGGGCATTTAGGTACTAAGCCAACATTTATGGCGTTAGATTATGAAATAATTTAGGGGCACTTTTCTCCTCAAGGTCACCTAGGATAAAAAAAGTCGGGAAATTCACGGATCGACCCTGTCAGATAAATTGTTACCGTTAGAGACCTTATATTTTTACCGTTATCCAAACTAACCAGCTTTAAGCCAAGCTAATTCCAGCTAGCAGAAAAAGTCTAAAATACCCCTTCTTACATTTTTATTGTTCTATATAGTTTAAAATATTAAAGATTACACTTTTCTATATTTACACGATGTGAAATAACATCTATGACACCTGATTTGAAGGCTACAATATAAAGATCGATGGTGCTAAAGATTGGCATGAAAAATAGGTGAAATCACCTCTTTAACCAAATTTAAAAAAAAAAAAAGAAAAAAGAAAAAAAAAAGACTGCCTGGACAGCTGATAACGACTTGGACAGTAGATAATGGCAGTCGTTATCGACTGCCTAGGCAATCTTGTTTTATAATTTTTTTTTTTTGGTTAAAAAGGCGATTTCGCCTATTTTTTGTGCCAACCTTTGGCACTATCGATCTTTATTTTGTGGTCTTCAAATCAGACGTCATAGATGTTGCTTCACATTGCATAAATATAAAAAAATGTAAGTAAAAAAATTTTAAACTATGTAAAACGATAACAATGTAAGAAGGGTATTGAAGACTTTTCATGCTAGCTGGAACTGACTTGACTTTGGGTAAAAGTGAAAATATAGGGTCTCTGACGGGTAATGCGTCTCTGACAGCGTCGATCCCATAAGTTTCCCTAAAAAATCTGATTAGATTAGATTATTGGTGATACCCCTTAAGTATGCGTAGGTAGGCTCAAGCTAAGATCTGCTCGGGGCGTAATACTATAAGCCTATCACAGTCTGGGCGTAATAGTGAAGCCTACCTGGTTGATAATGCTACCAAGAAGAAAGGAAAACTAACAACACAACCTACTGAGACTTTTTTTTTTTTATGTTGGTAAACAACCAACCAACCAACTCTGCTCTAGTATAATTCTAAACCATTTCAGTTTGCGCTTGGACTAATCCCTATGGGTGCAGAGCCTCACCCGTGACACGATTATTTCATAATTTATACATGGGCACTACACTCGATTAACAGCAGGGGAGTCGTTTCAAAACCATGACCTTGGAGAGCAAACCAAAGCCGCCTGATGCATGAGGATCCGAGTCAGACGATGCTGAGTTGTCAGATAGCACGTTATTGGCATTGAGATACCTTGAGTTGGCAGATCAATGCAAAATTGGCAGGAAATCATGATCTTTTCTTAATTGGGGCAGTTTTGGGCGCGTGCCGATATTTTGGCCATAACTTTAGCTACGGGTGTTGAAATTGCGCAAATGTTCAGAAAGTTCTTTGCGACACGCACGTCGTGGCTACCTTCGGTAGAGTTTTTCTCGAGCCCAAAATGTACTGATTTCCCTTCCAAATCTGCCCTTTTAGTTGTTTCTTTCATTTTTTAGTAATATTTCCTTTAGTATTTAGGAGGTGATTCTGGACCGGATTTGGACCATAATTTTTATAGAATATTTCTTTTATTACGTATTGTTATTTTGGCATGTTTATTGACATTTGCTATTTTTGGCAAAATTCCAATAATGAAGATTTTTTGTTATATAGCTCGGCTTGTAGATTGATTTTAGAGAGTCTTGGATTGTATAATTTTGAATTAAAATTCAGAGGTGTTTCTCAGTATTTTTTTTGGGCGATTCTCTTATGTTTTCCTTGTAAAATAACGACTAAAACTAGCCTGTAGAATAATCCCTATTCTATCCGACTTCACCACCTTTGATTAAAACACCGAGGATAGCATGGTGGTGTTTATCTCTCTCTCTCTCTCCCTCTCCCTCTCTAAGTAGTTAAAATTTGTAAGAGATTAGTTGCAACAAATGCATAATGTACAAGAAAAGACGATTTTTTCTTTAGAACTAGGAAGGTCCATCAACGCTGAAGTCAATATAAATTTCAGCCACTGATACGGACAGAGAAAATGAAATTCTGTAAGTGGTTAAACTGCGCAACAAAATAGTCTTCATCCTCCTATCTTGTGTTCCGGTAGCGCGAGGAGGACGAGATTTTGCCAATCACTTTGCTGAAAATG
This sequence comes from Chloranthus sessilifolius, assembly GCA_021018995.1. Taxonomy (NCBI): domain Eukaryota; kingdom Viridiplantae; phylum Streptophyta; class Magnoliopsida; order Chloranthales; family Chloranthaceae; genus Chloranthus; species Chloranthus sessilifolius. The sequence goes on along the minus strand of CM037584.1, from coordinate 23,774,536 downwards.
ATGAAACTTATCATCAGCATCTTAGTAACATTTTGTTTTAACTTGTAAGCAAAATATTGCATATTTGATGTGCCACGTTTGACAATGAACCTGGAGTGCAAGGTTCACCAAGAGTCCTATACCACTATACTTTTTTTTTTTTTTTTTGATGGTTTATGTCTCCCAAGCAAGGATCAAAATATCGGTTTCGTTTTTAATTTCGGACATGACTGAAGCTGAAACTTTGGCCAAAATTTTCACTGCCATGATGGAATCTAAATGGATCTGACGATCCGACCATCCAAAATTAAGCCTAAAGATCTAGGCGCATGATCAATCAAAAACAATAAATTTATAACCTATAAATATGCGCACCTTGAGCGTTAGCCATCGATGGTTGGTTGCCGATCTTCAACGATGTTCTCGCGTTCAATGTCTCCTAGCACAATGGGGATGCTCTCGCCAATAGGGAGGATTGAATTACGTCGAGCCATCGTTGGGACCAGGCACCCCTTATATTTATAGCCAAAGAGTCCTATCCCATTAAGGACTGAAATTGCTAATTATAGTGTGATTAGAAATCACAATCATACTTTAACTGAAAGACTCCATAAACAGTTGCCTATTCTCTTCAAACTCACCAGAATAGCACTTGTACATATTAAGGTTGATCTTATACCATTCACTGGTCAACGGGTTTGACCATAGTGATGGCCACCAAAATAGAAACTTCTTACAGTCTCCCACTTGGCCAAACTATGTCAATAAACTCCGATTACCCAATGTTAGCTAACTTTCTTTGAATGGTAAATCACAATCAATCTCAATCAAAGTCTCTATTATCAGTCCGGTCCAGTGAGAATTGCAACACAGAATCAATGTAGTCAATATATCATTTCATCGATATATGACCGCTCATCATCATCAGATTGGAAGTCATCACCGACATGGATTCCAACTAGTATGATTTCACATAGATTGTAAGTTTACATAACTGAATGGTGATTACATGTAAACGCAATCTAATATTGGTCCTACTTTATTGCCATCTACTGGCACCATATGTTCCAAGAGTTATTTGCATAAAAATGGAAAAGCAAATAAATAAATTTTATTTCTGAATCAATTAAACAAATGTATTCACTCGCATATATCCACTCTCAAAGGCTATCAAAATTATCCGTTAACCCCATGCGCGCAACATGCTCCAAAAAGAGCGTGGGAGGTAAACCTTTAGTGAGAGGGTCAGCCAACATGAGTGTCGCATTCTTATCTTTTCAACAGATACAATTTGATTCTCGAACTTTCTCCCCGACAACAAGATACTTTATATCAATATATTCGGAACCCCACTAATCTTGTTGTTATTGGAGATAGCAATCGCATGAATTGTCACAAAAGATTCTCGGCTTTGAAATAGTATCAACAACGCGAAGCCTCGAGATAAAATTCTCAACCATATCGCCTCACATGTTGCCTCAAAACATGCAACTAATTTCGCTTCCATAGTGGATTTAAGTAGTCATTGTTTAACGCTCTTCCAAGATATAGGTCCACCCGCAAGCATAAAAATATAACCCGATGTGGACCCACGAGTGTCTTGACACCCAAAGATAGTCAAGATCAATAACCAATAACTTCAAGGTTATTCGACCTTTTGTATGTGAGCATGTGTCCTTTAGTCCCTTGTAAATAGCGAAAACCTTCTTGCTTTCCAATGATCCAAACCAGATTACATTGGTACCGCCAAGCATGCCAACTATATACGCTATATCCGGACGAGTACAGACTTTGGGCATACATGAGACTCCAACCGCCGATGCATAGGGAATTGTCTCCATCCGCTTTCTCTCCGGATCGATCCCTGGGACTCAAGTAGACTAAATTTATCACCCTTAATGACGGGGCAAAGAGCGTAACAATTGTGCATGTTAAACCTTTAAGAACTTTATCAATATAAGCTCTTTGAGACAATCCCAATATGCCACGGGCTCTATCTCGATGAATCTCAATTCCTATCACGAGGAAGCTTCACCAAGATCTTTCATATCAAAACTCTTTGATAAAAAGTTCTTTGTCTCATATAACATGCCCAAATTGTTACTTCGCAAGTAAGATATCATCAACGTATAAAACAAGGATGATAAACTTACTCCCACTGATTTTAAGATATATGCATTGATCCACAGTATTTTCTTTAAAACCAAAATTTGAAATGACTTCGTGAAATTTTAAGTACCATTGTCGAGATGCCTGCTTAAACCATATAGAGACCTTTTGAGTCTACAAACTAAATGATTCTCCCTCAACTCAAAAACCTTCAGTGTTGTGTCATAAAGACATCTTCATGCAAGTCGCCATTCGTAAAAGCGCTTTAACATCCATTTGATGCAATTCTAAGTCAAAATGAGTTACTAATGCCATGACTATCCGAAAGGATTCCTTTCTAGAGACAGGAGAGAATGTCTCTTTATAGTCTATTCCTTCTTTTTGAGTGAAACCTTTAGCGACTAACCTGGCCTTGTATCTTTCTATATTACCTTTGGAGTCTTGCTTGGTTTTAAATACCCATTTCTCATGTGCTTAACTCCATTAGGTAACTCACAAAGATCCCAGACCGAGTTATGTTTCATTGATTCCAACTCATCCTTCATGGCTTCGAGCCATTGAGTGGATTTGTCGCTCTTCATGGCTTGGCTAAAGGAAACAGGATCTGATTCCTTTCCAAAATCAAACTCACTCTCATTTAGGTAAACTATATAGTCATCAGAAATGGCAGGCTTCTTTGCTCTCTCTGATCTACGCAATGGTAGATCGTTGGCGGCCATGGAGCAAGAGCCTCCTCAATGTGGGTGTCAATAGGTATAGCCACAGGCGCATCAACACTGGCTTGAATAACTGGTGTTGGTGCCACTTTTTCTTGGATAAAAGGGATAGGAATAATAACCCGATTCTCCTCAAAAGTGATTTTCCTAGGCTCTATACTCCCACTGATCTCACGATCCTCAAAGAATTTTGCATGTCTAGTCTCAACAATCCGGGTACTATGAGTGGGCAATAAAATCAGTAGCCTTTTGATCTATCAGGTAACCAATGAAATGACAACTTATAGTTTTAGGGTCCAATTTTCCTAATTGTGGGTTGTACACTTGCTTCAAATAAACAAATTAAATGTGTAAATATCCTAAAGTCGGTTTTCTTCCTACCCATAGCTCATAAGGAGTCTTGGGAACCGCTTACTAGGAACTCGATTTAGGATATGCACCACTTGCTTTTCAAGGCTTCTCCCACAAGAACGTAGGGCAACGAGAGTTGCATAACATGCTTCTCACCATATCCATAAGAGTACGATTTCGCCGCCACCATACACCGCTCGTTTGTGTGCCAAGATGGTGTATTGAGCGACAATTCCATGCTCTTGTAGATACAGGCGAAGGGTCTGGATTGCGACTGCTTTGAGTATCTACCATAGTACTCTCCGCCTATCGATCTCACAATTTTAATCTTGAATTGAGTTGTAACTCAACTTCGCTTTATAGATTTTAAACATATCCAGGGCCTCGATTTCTCTTGAATGAGAAATATATAACCAAAACGAGAATAATCATCAAGGTAATAAAATACTTTTGACCACCAATAGCGGGAGTTGGAAACGGTCCACAAATATCGCATGTGGACTATTTCCAAGAAACTCGCTTCCGAGAGCCCTTTCTTATTAGTCTTTGTGAGTTTCCTTTAACGCAATCAACACAAGTATTGAAATCGAGAAATCGAGCGATCGATTATATCATCTTTAATTAACCTCGCCATTCTATCCTTAGATATATGGCCTAAACGCTTATGCCATAAAATGGAGTTGTTTTCGTTTCTTACTTATTTTATCATTCACATGCATAGAAACTAAAGATTGGGCGTAAGATGAATCCAAGTTCAACTGATAAAGATTGCCCACCAATAATGAGCCACCCACAATATCGGAATTAAATAATAGAGTAAACATATTATGTCCAAATTTAAATTCAAAACCTAATGAATCCAATTTAGAAATTGAGATAAGATTTCTAGTGATACTGGGAACATAAATAGTATCAACTAAATCCAAAATGAAACCACTATCTAAAATGAGACGGAGAGTCCCAATGGCTCTCGCCCGCTTCTACTCCATTCCCGAGTTTGATGGTACGTTCGCCTTTACTTAGCTTCCTGCTGGATCGAAATCCCTGCATTGAATTACTTATGTGAATAGTTGCACCAGAATCTATCCACCAAGTATTGCGTGGAGCATCAACATAAAGTGATTCAAAACACACAAAGGCAAGGTCATTACCTTTCTTAACTAGCCAATCAGATTTTCTGACAATTCTTCTTAATGTGTCCCTTCTTCTTACAGAAGTGACACTTGATGCCAGAAGTAGATGTGCTAGCCTCTCCTTGTTTGGTTTCCGGTGGAGGAGCTTTCACGTTCTTTCCTTTATATTGTCCCGTTTTTCGCTTGAAAGTTCGTTTCGATGGGCCAAGAGCGGCGTAATGGGCACTTTCAGGTTTTCACCAAGTCGTTCTTCTTCTTGGACACAGTGAGCGATTAACTCGTTCATCTTCCACTTCTCTTTCTGCGTGTTATAATTGATCTTGAATGGGCCAAATTGCGCAGGAAGAGAAGTCATAATGAAGTGAACAAGATAACCCTCAGAAAAACCCATGTCCAGTTCTTTCAATTGAGTGGCCATGCCACTCATTTTCATAATGTGCTCCCGGACGCCGCTATGACCATCATATTTCATGGTTCCCATTTTAACAATTAGACTACTGGCAAGGGCTTTAGAAGTTCCTTGAAATTGTTCCTTAATGGCTTGCATGTATTCTTTTGCAGTGTGCGAGTCCGGAATACCTCCCCGAATCGCATCAGCAATGGAACTCTTTATGATCATGAGGCTCATACGATTTGATCTATCCCATTTTTCTAAATCCGTATGGTTCACTGCCAGATCCTCAGCCGAGGCATCAGCGGTGAGCACCTTGGGTTTATCAGATCGTATAGCATAGTCAAGATCCATGCAGCCTAGAACAATTGCAACTTGTTCCTTCCATTTCTTATAATTTGATCCACTCAAAAGTTCAATTCCACCAATCATACTGGTTATAATAGACGGGTTCAATGCTGCACAATAATTAAGGGTTTTATTATGTCCACATACAATCGAAGTAACTATCAATTCCACAAGGTTATAATTATAGTATGTGACACGAAGGTTAAAATATGTTAAGGAATATAAAAATTAAAACCAATGTGATTTTATTGAGAAACAATTTGTGTCATTATGAGCCTCCGTTGGGTCGAGTCATAACACACTAGCCGCTTCCTCAATCTATATTAATGATGGTGGTACTAATTTCGTCGTTATGACCCTCCGTTGGGTCGAGTCACACAACACGCACGGTACCACACACACAAAATAATGAATAGTGAAACACACCATCATATAACATTAAGTGATTCATCACCGTTGGCGAAGAATCTTATGTTGTAACGCCAACGCTCACTACACATTTAATTGGATTTGAAACACGGTCTTGGACAAAAGTAAATCTCACTATGAAAACCACGACTAGGAAAGGCCATCACCGTTGGTAAAGAATCTTCCAAGCCATATTTTCAAATTAGGTTTGATAATATTTTAGAAGACCACAAACCGTGTTATGAGGAGGTGTCAAAATAGACAACAAACGAGTATTATAATGTGTAAGTGCCATGGTGGTAGAGCACAACCTCCACTACCCAATTCCAATGAATGATACTTGAGCGAAAAAAAAAAATTACACAATTAAAAAATAGAAAAAATAACATCAGGTCATGAAAAAATCATAATAGAGGGCTCATTATCAAAAATAGACCTCAAAACCGGATTCGGAATGTCCGAGATAGTCAAAATGCATATATAATGTCCGAAAATCGGACCTGTAAATAGCGCAGAAAAGGCCTGAGAAGATTAGAAAATAGTGTCGATAAGTACCGTGTATCGGACGGGTCATGGGCCTTGTGGCTGGGTGGGCTTGGGCCATGTGGGCCAGGACATGGGCCAAAAGATATGAGTGGGCCTCACCATTGGTCGGGTGGGTCGGTCCATAGTCCAAAATGGGCCATGGGTCAATTGGGCCAAATAGGCCCATGCGGTGTGGGCCAAGTAGGCCCAGAGTCGAATGGGGCTATGGCCTGGGTCGGGTCCGCCGGGTTAGACAGTGTGGCCGGAGCCAAACGGTCTGGGGACCAAAAAGGTCGCCAAGTAGGCCCAAGTCATCTGCCAAAGTGGGTCAGCCATCATTTCAGCCAAGGTCCAAATGGGTCTGGGCAGCCACAAGGGCCAAAGGAGGCAAGTGGGTCGGCTAGGGACCCGCCCATTCCTTTCTTCTTCTTCTTCTTCAAGTTTTTTTTTTTTGAAGTTACACATGAAGGCACCGACGCATGGGGCTTGAACACACCCCTCAGGCCACCACTGACGGTCCGTGGCGATTTGGCCTTTATTCTTTGGTGTCATTATTTGCCGTTGCCCTAGAGAGTACCTTTTCCGACCGGCCCACAAAATCTCAAATTTTTTTTCTTTTTTGAAGTTACATGCTGGCAATTTCTTAAGGGCTTACATACCAGTGGGTGACCATGACCGTCCAGAGTGGACGCGACCCCACAAAGTTGGCCGATGTCAATGGCCGGAGAACCCCCCTCCAAAATTTTTTTTTTTTTTATATAAACACATTCAAAAAAAAAAAAAATTCACTAAAGCTTTGACCGATCATAACGCCAATCATGGCTCGATACCAATTGATGGAATCTAAATGGATCCGACGATCCCACCATCCAAAATTAAGCTTCCTAAAGATCTAGGCGCATGATCAATCAAAACAATAAATTTATAACCTATAAATATGCGCTTGAGCGTTAGCCATATCGATGGTTGGTTGAGATCTTCAACGATGTTCTCGCGTTCAATGTCTCTAGCACAATGGGGATGCTCTGCCAATAGGGAGGATTGAATTACGCCGAGCCATCGTTGGGACCGCACCCTTATATTTATAGCCAAAGAGTCCTATCCCATTAAGGACTGAAATTGCTAATTATAGTGTGATTAGAAATCACAATCATACTTTAACTGAAAGACTCCATAAACAGTTGCCTATTCTCTTCAAACTCACCAGAATAGCACTTGTACATATTAAGGTTGATCTTATACCATTCACTGGTCAACGGGTTTGACCATAGTGATGGCCACCAAAATAGAAACTTCTTACAGTCTCCCACTTGGCCAAACTATGTCAATAAACTCCGATTACCCAATGTTAGCTAACTTTCTTTGAATGGTAAATCACAATCAATCTCAATCAAAGTCTCTATTATCAGTCCGGTCCAGTGAGAATTGCAACACAGAATCAATGTAGTCAATATATCATTTCATCGATATATGACCGCTCATCAGTCACTGTATTGGAAGTCATCACCGACATGGATTCCAACTAGTATGATTTCACATAGATTGTAAGTTTACATAACTGAATGGTGATTACATGTAAACGCAATCTAATATTGGTCCTACTTTATTGCCATCTACTGGCACCATATGTTCCAAGAGTTATTTGCATAAAAATGGAAAAGCAAATAAATAAATTTTATTTCTGAATCAATTAAACAAATGTATTCACTCGCATATATCCACTCTCAAAGGCTATCAAAATTATCCGTTAACACGCGCAACATGCTCCAAAAGAGCGTGGGAGGTAAACCTTTAGTGAGAGATTACCAACATGAGTGTCAGACTTATCTTTTCAATGAGATACAATTTGATTACGAACTTTCTCACGACAACAAGATACTTTATATCAATATATTTGGAACCCCACTAATCTTGTTGTTATTGGAGATGAATCCTGGAATTGTCACAAAGATTCTCGGTGGCTTTGAAATAGTATCAACAACGAAGCCACGAGATAAAATTCTCAACCATATCGCCTCACATATTTGCCTCAAAACATGCAGCAATTACCTTCCATAGTGGACGAAGTAGTCAGCGTTTGTTTAACGCTCTTCCAAGATATAGGTCCACCTGCAAGCATAAAAATATAACCCGATGTGGACCTACGAGTGTCTTGACACCCAGCATAGTCAGCATCGGAATAACCAATAACTTCAAGGTTATTCGACCTTTTGTAACTACGTCGAGCCCAGGCACCCCTTATATTTATAGCCAAAGAGTCCTATCCCATTAAGGACTGAAATTGCTAATTATAGTGTGATTAGAAATCACAATCATACTTTAACTGAAAGACTCCATAAACAGTTGCCTATTCTCTTCAAACTCACCAGAATAGCACTTGTACATATTAAGGTTGATCTTATACCATTCACTGGTCAACGGGTTTGACCATAGTGATGGCCACCAAAATAGAAACTTCTTACATGCCATACATAGTGTAACCAAAATTTCGGGGCTTATTTTTATTTTGGTGTGGATATAAATCGATAAATTTTGGCCGATAATTTGAATCATATGCTGAAATATTGAATCATGCTCTCAAGCTTACGCTTAGACTATTCCACCACGACCTTGGGGAACAAACCCAAGTCGTCAACTAATAAGTAATAGCGCCGATGAACCTTGCCCTCTCACTTTTCACAGCCATGATTGGTGTCAAACATGGGTATCCGTGCACAAGGCCGGCCCTGGATCAAGGCGAGCCAGCGGCTGCCTTGAGCCCCCGATTTCCATGGCGCCCCAGAAAGAAAAACCTTTTAAAAGTTCGATTTGAAAAAAAAATAATATATATATATATATATATATATATATATATATATATATATAAAGGGCCCATCTCCAGCCTCTCTCTCTCTCGTCTCTCCAAAGTCCAAACCCTCCCCTCCCTCAAGGCTCCACCGCTCCAGCGTCTCTCTCTCTCCAAACCCTCCCCACCTTTGAAGAAACCAAAGAAACCCAAAAGAAAATCAACAAATGCAGCTTACAAGTTACAAATCAAGTATCAAAAATGTATTTTCTTTAGAATCCAAGAGAAGACCATAGAATCTGATTGGTGGGACACTTTCTGGCATAAAAACACTACTTCAGGTATCCTATCGACTCTCTATTGATTCCTTTAATTTTCCCCTTATTTTAAAGATCAGCACAATAGATTGATCATAGAATCTTAATAGGTTTTGTTCATTTTATGCTACTTAATTAATTTATTTTCTTGTTAATTTTTATTTATTTATTGGTTTTCTTTCTCTCTCTCTCTCTCTCTTAATTTTTATTTTTATTTTACTTTAGCATGGCTTTAGTAGTTCCAGCTTGCAGTTTTGGGTTTAATAGATTGAACATAGAATCCAAATGGGTTTTGACGTTTTGTTGGTTCTAGCCTAGGCTATTAATTCTGTTCTCTTTAATTTCATTTTCATGAAGATATTCAAGTAGTATTTGTTTAATTTTTATCTGGGTAATTTTTGTTTTTCAGTTTTTTTTTTTTATGCTGATATGAACAGTTTTTGTTAAAAATTTGGTTTTTAGTAGACGATTTTAGGTGGAATTGGTTGGATGGATTCTTAGTTAAGTAGGCATCCCACAGTAGGAAAATGAACAAATTGTTCAGTTTCATGAAGATATTTCGGTTTTATTTGTTTAATGTTTATCTGGGTAGTTTTTGTTTTTAGTTTTTTTTTTGTATAAGTTTGATTGCTGACAGTTGATATGATATGAACATTTTTTTTTTCTTGTCCTCAAAATTTTGGTTTTAAGTAGATGATTTTAGGTGGAATTGGTTGGTTCTTAGTTAAGTGGTACCAATTTTAGGACCTTACAATGCTTCCAACGGTAGAACAATGAACAATTGTATGGTACAACATATGAAATTGGACATGGAGGACTTATGTTGATTTTCCAATCCATTGGCGTCGGGCCCGTTTCTCCATTGATGGGTGGCTAATTGCAGGGATTGAGATTGCGAGGTTGATCTTCGGACACCCATTAAAAAAACTGATTAGATGGACGAGGGGCTGATACTCTCGGCATTATTTCAGCTAGTTACGGTAAACTAAAATCCAGGCTCTTGATATTCGAGAATCAATACTCAATTTGAATCTGGTGCAGATTGGGGGGCTATTGATTTAGGTTGAATGATATGCCTCATTGTTGATGTGAAACAACTTAATTGATGCATGTTGCATCAGTGATTTGATCTGTTGTCTTGATTCAATCCAAGAGAGGGCACATTATTGGCATTTTTATTATTCTTGAGAGTTTGAACTTTGAACAATGGAGCCCTTGGGATGATGGTAGTGCCCAACTCTCCTGGGACTTCCCACATCTCTTCCTATTGGCCAGTGCTTTTGTTTTATTTTTTTATTAAAGCTTTAAGGTTATCTAAAGGTCCTTTTAATTTGTGTGATTTTTTTCTTAATTTTTAAAATTTTTGTAATTAGAAATAAAAATTCAAGTGCGCATGCCTCACACCTTGAAACACATGCGTCTTCCTCCAAGTAGCTATAACACCTCACTTCACGCCCTCTTTCAAAACATTGCTCGTAGGAGTAAAGCTTTCTCAATATACCTCTATGCATATTAGAGATACAAATCATAGGCCAACATATCGTGACATCACTCCCTCATTCAAAAATCGGCTCTGGTGTGAGACCACCATGGTATCACATCATCCCAAGGTGATAGAAATAAAATAGAATGAGTATTATTTTATTTGTCAACAAAAAATTTTGGCGACATAGAAGAGCTCGTTAACATTCTATGCCGTTTTTGTTGATGTTTCTAGGAAAAGCAACCCATTTTCTTGAGCATATACCTCACCTTCCTGCATGAAGTGATGGACGAATCAGGCCATCATTATCCATATTGAATGTATATTTTAAAAATAACATAGGAATAATAATGAAAACATCAATCTAGGCATATATATAAAATTTTGAGAAGCTTCTGACTGCCTTGGCATCCGTGTTTGACACGAAAATCTAGACAACTTTCATTGATAGCTTATAAGAGAAGCAAGGTTAGGAAAACCTGATGCATCTTCTCTTATCTTGAATCCTCTGCTTGCAAACCATTGTTAGGAAACCTTTATGGAACCGGTGTGAGAACCCTAGGCTACGAACCCTGACTTGAAACGTGAGAGAATCGACGGGTGCGCGCTGAATCTGCTAGGAAAAAATGAAATATGGTTGTGTGCTGACATGTGACACACTCCCTGGTTCTTCGGAGAGCTTGAAGTGTCAAACCATTTGATTCGGATCCGAAAACCCACATTGGATCGCAATGCAGTGAACCAAGGAACCAACCATTAAGGAGGTGAGGTATTATGGGTTTTATGTGAGTTTGGGTGTCATAGATCTGCATTAATGGGTGTGTGAATGATTTGTGGAGAGTCATAAGTTTTAGGGTTGAAATGGGTTAAGATTCAACGAACCTCATTAATGACAGCTTGACTGTCATATCCAATCGATCAATTGATAATTGATCGATCAATCTGTAGTCTGATTGATCAAATTTGAGATTTGATCGATTGAAATTTATATTTCCCTTATATAGCAGAAGGGTATTTTTCTTGAGAAGTTGGAGCCCGATGGGCTCGATCGATCAAATTGGCGATTTGATCGATCAAATTTGGTACTGATCGATCAAGTGAGGGACTGATCGATCAATTGAGAGAATGATCGATCAAACTATGAAATTGATCGATCAAATAGGGGAATTTGATCGATCGAATTTTATAATTAAAGTATAGAACATGAGGTATTTTTTTCTGAAAATTTGACCCGATCGATCAAACATGAGGATTGATCGATCGAATTGAGGACTTGATCGATCAAATATGGAAATTGATCAATCAAAGGCAGGTCAGTTCTGTTAGGTGAAAAAGATGAGTTTGATCGATCAACCATGAAAATTGATCGATCAACTAGGAAATCCAATCGATCAAATGTGCTATGTTCTGTCTATTTAAAAATAAGGCATCCGATCGATCAATAAAGAGATTGATCGATCAGATGTGAATCCGATCGATCAAATAGAGGGATTGATCGCTCGAATTTCATGTTTTGCCTGTATTGGTTTTTTGAGAAAAACACTGCTGGACAGTGCACCATTTTCTGTTCTGACACTTAGTATACTACACATATGATTTAGGTCAAGATTAGGACATCTTAGAAAGCTTTGGATTTGCTTAGAAAGACTTGATGTGAGGTAGGAAAAATTCAACTTAACTTGTTTCCGATTTTGACTGCATGATTTTCTGAACATCTGTATCTGATCTGTCATCTGCTATGTTATCTGATTCTGAGGTCTTTACGTGTATTGATTTTAAGTTTATCAATCTGACGAATCTCACTGACTCGGCGGTATACCCGTGACTGGCCCATTCGTGCATCTGCCTTGAAAATTTTTCGGCATAATTGCACTCCTTAGATGAGGCATTGTTGCATTTTGAAATTGCTCATTGAAACAACGATGGTAGGGATTACCCATCGGCACACATCTGGCTACCACGTGCTATATTCACGGGAGTTATTTAAGTATATAAAATTTAAGACAGTAACTACTGTATGCATGCACCTGATCTTTGAGGTTGGTCTGATCTTGTACTTCTGCATCCGCTCTGTTTATTAAATGTTTTACATACTGATTATTCTGCATATCTGATTATCTGACTGCATCATTCTGCTCTATCTACACTCTATCTCATCTATCTGTTTGAGTTATATTCTAGATGTCATGTTTTACATTTTCAAATACAAATTGTTTGACTTTCTTCTATTGAGCTTAGATGGATAGCTCACCATATATATATATATATATATATATATATATATATATATATATATATATATAAAATAGGTTTTGAGACTAGAGCTCTCGGCACGGAGAGCGATCCTGACTACCAACCTGAGCCGAAGGCTGAGGTAAAGGAGGAGGATACCGATACCCCTGCTTACGAGTTCTACTAGCAGATTGAGTATTAGTTTCGTTTTGGGATCTAGACATGTATATTTTGGATTATCTGTGCGCCTGGTGTTTATTTTTCTGTATATTTTTACTATAGATGTTGTACTGGTATTCATATACATTCTATAAGAACCACTATCAGGAATCATTGTTTTGAGTGATGGATGTACATCACCAGTGATTCTTCTTGGTTCCTTTTTGAAGGATGTATATTCTTTTGATTTATATATGCATTGTTTATTCTCTTTCTTTCTTTTAGAACCTTATATGATGACTCGATCTGTCACTACTGGACAATGTCTGCTCTGATTTCTACTAGACAAGCAGACACTCTTTGATTGTTTCGGGGGTCATCCAAAGCGTGATCCTGATGACACGGGTTTCGGGGTGCAAAAATCCGGGCTGTCACATATATAATCAAAATGAGCTTAGATGGAATCATTTAATCGAAACCTATGTCTGAAGATTCATATAACAGTGTGAATTTCTAGCAACAGTGTAGAGGTTGATAGATCTTGATAGCAGTAAGGATCACATAGATCGTAGACTAACCTTGGAGGCCGCGGTAAGAAACTTGTTTCTTACCTTATCATTACCTTAACACTTGAAGAAGGTTTTAGGAAGAGCTGTCAGAGAACGGCCAGGAAATTTGTTTCCATCATTCAGTAATGATGGACTGAAAAATTCATCAAATGGTCAAAAAGCTTCATTTTAGAAGAAAATGAAGCTTCATAAGAAGCTATATGCGGTACACTTGTTTACAACCACTGTTGTACATATAAATGTTACACCATCAAATATCACCTTTGAAATGATTGACCGGTGGAGTACAGCCTGCAAAATGCTATTTAATTTAAAAAACAGCTGTTCTCCATTGGATAATTACAATGCATATAGCAGCTGCCCATACACTGTGTACAACAACTTGCTTCAAGCTATCATCATCTTCCTGCATGAAGTAACGGAGGAGTCAAGCTTCTTTCATCCATATTAAATGTAGTCATTGAAAAATCACTCTGGAATAAAAATAAAAGAATAAGATATCCAAGCATCAATTTAGGCATATATAATCAAAATGAGATTAGAGATGGAAGCAATCAATCGAATCCTACATCAAATTTCTAAAGCTTCATATGGCAATAAATCACAAGCTTCTTAAAATTAAAAATCTTCAAAAATGAGGCTTTAATATTTCATCAAGATGTGTACTTTGTTGGTCTGATCGAGAGGATCAGGAACATCATTTCTTCAAATGCTCAGTCTCAAGCTGGGTTTGGCAATCGGTTTTGGCTCGATGTGAAGTTAGATGTAAGACGCCACTTGCATTAAGAATACATGTAATCAGAATCTAATTTCAGATTTGATAAAGGTAGCTTACTCTGCTACAATTTCATCACCTTTGGTGAAAAATCTCAGAAATTTTTAAGGAAGATCAAATCATAAGAAATCTATCATGAAACAAATTTTTGATGATATTTGTTTGTTCTTCAATGACTATATCACTGTGGATCCCAAATTGACACAATCAAAGTTGAAGAAAATTGGGGATTCAATATTCAGCTTAAGCAGAAAATGGAGTCAGAAGGGAAGTGGGCTCCACCAGCAACTGGAATTTTAAAAGCTAACACCGATGGCAGTGTGGCTAAACGAGGTGCTGGTTATGGTTTTATTACCCGAAATGTGAGGACAAATTATTAATGCGAGAAGTGGCCTGTGCAGCTCTACAGATATTATTTTTGTGGAATCACTAGCTATCAAGAGAACTCTCCAGACTGCGATTGCCGAATGATCAAGATCTATAGAACATTCAAATCGTCACTGATTCGTTCATTGCCATTAGTTTAATTATGGGTAGCAATTCACGGAAGCAAATTCATATCCTTAGAGAGGTGGAGGAACTAACCAGTATGCTCAAGGACATCACTTTCACATTCTGTAAAATAGGTCATAGCAGTATGCTCAAGGACATCACTTTCACATTCCATAGGTCAGAAAAGTCACTATATACATAGCGGCCGCCCGGATCTTGGGGCGCCGCCCAACGATTTCCGCCCGAGCATCCCCCCGCCCGGCTATTTAAGAACATTGTTATTAACATCTTCCACGCAGGCCAAACATATAGAACAACGGTTCCACAGCCAGTAGCTCATCAACCACTGCTTTCGGGACTAGGCAGCGTACTCTGGGCGTTGCTCGCGCTTTCCAAATCCAGCTCCAGGGGAAAACAGGAGTGGCCTCCATCTTAAGAGTACCGTAGCCATCCTTAACCGTAAACCTTCCCGTGTATTAGCACACCAGATTCTCTTATCTTTGTTGTTTTTTGGGATATAAACTTCATATATTACAGCCATTAGGTCCACAAAGTATGACATTTCTTGGGATATAAATCTATAGCTGTGTTTCAACAGTTGCACAAGTTTGTTTAGAAATACTTTACTATAAAGGTATGACACTTGCACATTGATTTTGGTGATGAGGGGTTTTACTACTTTCTAAAGACAAATGACATAGTATAAGTTGTATAATGATCATGTATGCTGTCACAGTGACCTAAACACCATCAGGTAATTGAGACAGAGCTATCCAAGTTGCTCACAAACAGCACTCTGAAATGCCTATAGACTGAAGCATATCAATGGGGCATCTCTAATCAATCAGCTCCTAAAATGAGCTCTCCACAGACTTCAAGCTCCATTCTTAAGGCAAGGATTTGAACTGTTCACAATTCTCGACCTCCAAACTTTTTTTACCTCGGCTCATTATTATCTACAACAACATCAGAGAGGAAATTTCCCTTGAGTCCTTTTTACGGAATCAGTCACACACCTTATGCCAAAGGGCTCTAAGTGTTCTCAATAGAAAAGACTTCCACATGCAGAATTGATACGCTCTTCCACTTCAGTTAGCAGATATACTTGCATATATTTGAAAATAACAAACTAATTAACACTATAACTGCTACCTTTGAAGGATAGGACCTGGAAATGCAATGTAAACTTACAAAGTGATGTAGCATACAAAAAGGTATGTTATGACAGATAAAAGAAAATTTAAAACCAAAACGTTTTATTAATTGCAAGGTGCATGAACCAGAAAAGAACATGATACCACTGCAAGGGTGTGCGTCCAACTTGAAACCTATCAAGCCTTTTTTTTCTTTTGTTTTAAAAAAAAGAAGAGGCACAAACCTGATATATATTACATTCATAATACGACTTCATTGTTAGTCTAATCAACCAAATTTTAGCAAGAACCTACTACTTTGACTTAAGCCCCTTGAATAATGATAATAAAGGCCATTATATCCCTTTTGTTCAGAAAAAGCACCTGCTCGAATTCATATTTCATCACTTTCTAATTTCTATATCATACAAGTTAATTCAACGTGTAAACATGACGTAAGAAAATTTAAGTAACAGCTTACCATACTTGTGATGTCATACACAACAACAGCATCACCTGCCCCACGAAAATACATAGGTGCCAAGCTATGATATCGCTCCTGTCCATACTAAGTGATAATATTTGTGAGAAGAATGCTGCTCCTATTGTTGATTCCTGGAATTGGACTAACTATTAAGGGCCCTTCGCCAATATAATATGGAGAGAGAGAGAGAGAGAGAGAGAGAGAGAGAGAGAGAGAGAGAACCCGGAAATCGAAAAACTGACCTTTGACAAATCTCAATACCAAACTGGTTTTCCCAATTCCCAACAGAACTAAAACTTTTGAGAAAAAATTATCTAATGTAGTCTCTAATGTGCAAGAAGTTTATCGTTAGAGTGCGCTCAGTCTACCAGTCAGATAGTATCATGGTATCAAGTATCTGCCAATCCCGATACTGTATCATTATCGGCTAACAATGTCTCAGTATCAACCGATACTGTATCAATATTGACCGATACCATCAATTTTTTTTAAGAAATGGAATCAGTACCAGCTGATACATACCAGTATCAGCCAATATGTATCAGTCCAGATCAGATCTTTGACCATGGTCGATTCATGTCACTGTAAAAACTCCACAAAATTACTTATCAAAATTTATTTATTTATTTTTAATGTTGAATCCTCCCTGAAAAGCTAATGGAAATCAGGCTGAGGACCGCAGGAGACTCACACACTTGACCCTTCCTTGTCCTTCTCTCAACATTTAGAAGCACTATGGGCTTGCTTCCAGACACCCCAGCAGGCACACTATATAACATTTTTATGAAAACCCTATGTGAGAAGAGGAAAATAAAAGCTTGGGGGAGGGGGGGTTGAGATTTAAGCAGAATTTTCTATTAGGTTAACTGACTTGAAAAGTGAAGTATGCCCCTACACACTAAGATGTAACACTGATCCCAAAACAGTGCATCTAAACCCGATATCAGCCTCACATTAAAGACAAATCCATCTTTTCTAAGATTACCCATGTGAATGATGGAAGGTGCTTACAGTTAAACCGGTCATAAAAAAGAACATGTATGTACCATCCTATGAACCTCAGAACATACGTAAAACAATCTAAATCATCAAGCAAAACAATTCATTTCGAAATTCCAAGTTGGATACCTATTTCAAAACATTCAGAAAATGTTTAGCCAAATCTTTTATGTGCAGCCATCTATAATCTTAAATACCGATCACCGATCGCATATTTGAAGAGGTAAAGGGTTATGTGCAGGCATTCATACCCTTTGCTGAATCAATATTGCACATTCTGAGTCACATTCTTAGAACAGAAGCAAAAATATCACATCTATGTTCAACAAATAGTAAGTTCTTACAAAGTGCATTGATATCGTGATACATTCAATAATACTAGTATATTCCCATGTAGGTTAGACCTGACCAAAGCTCATGGTTGAGAAAGACCATGTCACTGCCTATTATGTGAAAAGTTCACATATGAGATCAAGATCAACATTCAATGATGGTTTGCCCACTACCAACATCAAGTTGAGGTGGTTAGACTTATATCCTGAAATGCACCCAACATAGGAGCCTATCCATTCTTGCTGTTGCCGGAGGTAGACACCCCTCTTTGCAGAGTGGAGCGGTATATGCCCACTGAGGATACTTTTAGATTAAGATGATAGAGTAGTATCAGTTCACAAAATGGAGACTACATATATCATCCTAAAAACTATATCATCTCGCCTGAGGCATCATTCCAAATTAAGTAAATATGAACTCATTCCAAGTTGTATCCACAAACATAAAAGTTTATATCTAACATTCAAAGGGGGGCTCTATTTGCACCCACTGAAGCTCTTAAGAGCACCCATCTTGCACTACTAACATGTCTAGTGTTAAATAAGATTACAAATATAACCGTCAGCGGTGATGTAGAAGTGGGAATGAACATGGGCAAGTGGATAGTTATCTAGAAGTGAGAATGATACGGTGTTGAGCGTTATTATCTAATATTCCACTTCAAGTTGGAATGAGATTACAAATACAACGCTCACGGTTACAATTGTGGTAGTTATCAAATAAGGTATATTCTAATACTCCCCCTCAAGTTGGAATGTGAACACCCAACTTGGAAGATAAACAGTTATCCAATTATGTAACAACCACATAGATTCACGATATATCTCTCAAACTCAATCTTGCTTGTTGGTGGTCACCGCTTAGATCAAGTATGTCATGATCTCTCCAAACTACGAATCATATGACAAGTCTCTTTAAAGAGATTTTGAAAAACTAAAGAGTCAAAGAAAATGTGGGAAAAGACATCCACGTAAAATATAGAAGGCTAGAGAAAATGTGAGAAAAGACATTCACATAAAGTATAGAAGACCAGAGAAATTGTGGGAAAAGAAATCCGCATAGAATATATAATGCCAGAGAAAATCAGAAAATATGGGAAAAGACATCCATATAGAATATAGAAGTTCAGAAAAATCCAGAGAAAATGTGGGAAAGGACATCCACGTAGAATATAGAATGCAGAAAATGTGGGAAAAGACATCCACATGGAATAGAAAAGGCCATTAAGATCAAAGTAGAAAACTCACATCTATTAAACAAATCAATGTGAAAAATGCATCTACATGAACAAGAAGTCATCTCTTACTAGATGTAAAAGAGATGAAGATAAAAAAATGAAAATTACATGAGTCAATTTCCTGTAGAAGAGATGAAAGGAAAATGAAAAGTTTATGCGTCAATAAACTTCAAGAAAATATGATAGCTGAAGCAATGTCAGGAACCTGACTTTGATACCATGTTAAATTATAAAATAAAGAAGAAAATAAGAAGATGATGAAAGAGAGAAAGAGAAGAAAAATGGCCACAATCGATTACATTGTTTACGATTTTGTTAATCTATTCACAGAGAAGAAAGTGTATAAATAAGATTACAAATATAACAGTCATCGGTTATGTAGAGGTGGGAATGAACATGGGTAAGTGGATAGTTATCTAGAAGTGAGAATGATACGGTGTTGAGCGTTATTATCTAATATTCCACTTCAAGTTGGAATGAGATTACAAATACAACGCTCACGGTTACAATTGTGGTAGTTATCAAATAAGGTATATTCTAATACCCTCAAGGTGCAAGGTGGGTGCTCTTAAAAGTTTCAATGGGTGAAAATAGAGCGATCCATGCTCAATAAGTTATATATAACTTGGTATAAAGAATCACATGATCATTAATTCACAGCTTTTATGAACACGGAGATTATAGCATCATCGCCTTGTCCCATCCATTTGGGTCGGTTTTGTGAGTCTTATTTCTCCACCTAAGCTAAAATCCTTGATGGGGAAATCTTTCATGTTATTTCTCACTACTTCTCTCTAACTCTTTCTTGGTCCTCCCCTTCTCCTACAAGTACTTGTATCGTTTCCACCCTTTATCCAAGGGTTGTTTCCAACATCTAAGGGGCATGCCCGAATCATCTCAAATGACATTTTTTAATTATTACTTTTATGGGGGCCACTACTAAATTTTCTCTCAACCAGATATCCTTTAACTTCTTGTCAATTCTTCATAGTGTAACATTCTGCATCATACACTAATGCATGCCTTATGTCGCTTTATAAAAATCTCCCTCCAATTGATCTGGCACGCATTGATCGCACAGCACATTACTCGCCTATCTCCACTTCGATCACCCTGCGCTTATACTGTTTATGATGCCCTCCTCTAAACCTCCATCTAGTAGTATAGTAGAGCCTAGATACTGAAATATATGATAAAGTGGCATGGAATGGTTTTCTATTTTGACAAGATCATCAATCTAGGATGTTGTGCGGACTGCACTTACACTCAGTATATCTGTGTTTTGCTAATTTTAAGCCCTTAGCTCTAAAGCCTTTGTGTAGAGGGAAAGACTACTTGATTCTTTGATGTTCTCTGACTTTTGCCTTGAATGCTTTTCATAACTTTATATATTTATTAATTTAATCAATTCAAACAAATTACAATCAAGATGATGAGAGGTACTATCGGACATTGAATGCAAAATCATGACTGAGAGTCCTGGGAAGACGAGGAACCGAAATCAGCTAGCCACTAAGAACGATTATACCTGAACCAACCTATGAAGGATGACCGAAATCACAGGAGTAGGAAGACATCACCAAAACACATATATCTTCTGAAGACCCCCTCTCAACAGAGAATCTGCTACCACCATGGTTTGAAATATCCGCTTTCCGAGTTGTCTCGGACAGCCCCAGACGTCTCGCGTCTTGGCAAGAAGTCTCAGCATACATTGTGAAACGAAAACAACCCTTTTAATGACCTGACATTAAAATAGGCGTTTGATCTTACACCTTTAGAGGATATTCACAGTTATACCATGTGGTAAATATTTGTGATCAATCAAAACAGTCCATGTGACTCTGCGTGATTGGAACATATATTATTTAAAGAATCACACCTACAAATGAATCCGATCAATGATCTTCAATATTAATCGTTAAAAAATAAGAATAATAGCGGATATTAGAGTGCACAGATTTGGATGCACCGTGATAGCCATTTACGAGATTATCACATAAACAAGATACAGTCAAATAAACTAGTGTCATGTGGACAAGGATAATAATTAGTATACGTCCACTGGTGGTGTACTAGCCTAACATCCTATATAGATTAAAATATAAAATGAATATTTTTATATTGCATCTCAAGGCAATAAACAGTTATATCTCGTCTCGCTGAGCCCCGAGATGAGAGATGTCTCGCCCAAGACATCTAGTCTCCGGCGAGATTCAAACCATGGCTACCACACTAACTCACCTGATATGCAAAAACGAAATCTTAATCTAAGCATGGATAAAAATCTCGGCCAAAAATTCAAATTTTCGGCCGAGACGTCTCGGTTTCGGTCGAGACCGAAACGGAAAAACATAAAAAATTGCCCCCCCACCGGAAATGATAAATTATTGGCCGATAATTTGAAATTATCGGCCGAGTACTATTTTCGTTTTTTTAAGTTTTTTTTTTCCTTATATATATATATATATATATATATATATATATATTTATTTATTTATTTTAATTAGAGGGGTTTTCTCAAAAATAAAAAACCATTTTTTTAAGATGGTTTTTAAGCTATTTTTTTTTTCAGGGGTTTTTTTTAACTATTTTTTTTTTTTAAAGGGGTTTTCTTTAAAAAACCCATTATTTAAAAAACCCCATTTTTTATGGGAAGAAGAAGAAGACGTGTACGCGTTGAGCCTCCTCCTCCTCCTCCTCTCCCTTTCACGTTTCTTTGTTCTTTGTTTTTTTGATTTTTTGGTTTTATATGCAAGGGTGTCTTAGGACCGACCATCGTGCCTATCACTCACACACCAAGATTGGTGTTTAAATGATCTTACACCATAAGAGCTTAGGATTTAGGTGATCTGAACCGTTAAAATTATTTTTTAGGGGTACTTAAATCATTCGAATTGTGGACCATTATTTTTTATTTAAGGGCTGATGTTAAAGTTTATCAATCGAATGATTCACATTCAATGCTCAACCTTCAATCTATGATCGATTAGACGGTGTTTAAATGATCTCATATCATTAAAATATCATTTTTTATTTCACACCATTAAAGTGTGATCCATCATTATGCCATTAGCACAAAGCTATGATTCGGCAAATGGTATTTAAATGATCTTATGTCTTTAAAAACTTACTTATTATTTTACACCATTAAAGTGTGATTTATCGTTATGATTGGTTTTAGATCAGATGTTGGAGATCTTATTTCACCCCAATCTTCTACACAATTGATCTTGAAACTATGTCGCAAGACGATTAGTTGTTTATTTCAACTGTTATATATCCTTCAAAAATGACCCTAAAATCACGTTTGAGCGTGATGTGTGTCATAAAATTAGAGAGAAATTTTTTGGGAATCTATGACATGTGGAATAAAAAATTGACCGTGATAGGTGTGTCATGATCTCAAGATCCATTGTGTGGAAGATCAAGGTGAAACACGATCTCCATCATCTATTCTGAAGCAATCAATGGGTTTAAAGGGGTTGCACATATGAGGACTTTCAGAGATTGCATGAGCGGTAATAGAGGTACCCATATATATAGAGGTATGCAATATTTTACACAATAGATCTTGAGATCATAGCCCAACTAGCAGACGGTTAGATCTTGATTCCGCGTGGCATAAATCCCCAAAATGACCCTAATCATGGGTGTATCATGAGAAAGGTTCTCGGGCCACTTTTGAGATTTATTCAATGTGGAATTAAAATCTGACCGCTTTATATGTTTTGCATGAGATCAAGATTCATTGTATGATCGAAAATTAGCTTTACTAGTATAAATATATATCTACCAATATTAAAGAACTTAAAAAAATTAGGAAAATAAAGTTCAGCAAAGTTCGGTAAAGTTCGGAGCACATTTTCAAAAAAATCTGATATTTATCGAAATTTTGACCGAAATTGCCGAAATTTTGACCAATTTACGATTCGGGTCATGACCGAAACCGAAACCGAAATCGAAACCGAGATTTTGATCCATGATCTCAAGTTAAGTCTAACTATCTTATTGATGATACATCAAGGCCAACTCTACTTTACCAAAGAGAAACTCTCTATATGGTTATAAAAAATTAGGGTTTTGGCATTTACTCCTAAGATATGTTTCTTGCGTCCACTTGATTTGAATATTTTAAGCTAATAAGGTTGCGTATGGCATAGCTTTTTGTTAGTCCCAGTCACAACAGAGTTTATCTGCTTTAATTAATTTTTATTCTCTTTTCTAACTCTTTGCAAATGAGGATTTACCTGCACTAGCAGCAACCTCCCTACTCTCTACTAACTTCCTATCAGAGCAAATAAAATCAGCTCTAACAAGGAATAAGTAGAGATGAGGATAGAATTGTTGAACAGATAAATTTTGCATAAATTCTTGTTATGCAAAAAGTTATCAAGGAGAAGGGGTACCTGCTAAAACAGATAGCATAATGTTAACAAAGAGGATGAGATCCTTTTATAACAAGTGAACTCTGCTATAATAGGGACTATCAAAGAGCTATGTCTTAGGCAAATCTCTACCAAACAAGTATCTTACTTGAGCTGAATTAGTTTTTTTCAGTGTTCTCGTCAAAACACATGGGCGTACTCAATCTTTGCTTCTAGGACTGTAATAACCAAGATTTTTGAATTTTATTTAATGGTATTAGATGATGTCCCACACAGTGCGTGGTGCTAACGCTCCACACCGAAATATACTCACTTTAGAAATAGTCTGATTTTTTTTTATATATCAATATTAGACTCATTGCAGAGTACTCGTCGATAAGATTCCAACGATATATAATTTGTCGATTTTCGATAAGAATATAAAAAGTTATGCCCGTTTGAAGAGTGAAGCGGGTTAAAGGGCACAACTGTAAATTCGGGAGAGAATCACCATTTACCTTGGTGCTTACACAAAGCACTGGAGCAAAACCTCTTCTCAAGCTTTTCAAGTCACGTATGAATTCTACTTGCGTGTAAAAATTACTATTTTATTAAATCTTATACGGAAAGTCTTAATTAGAGTTAACCTATACAGGGAATTAGATATATATTTACTTCTTCTCTCAGTTGTCTCTCTTTATCCACTCTTCTCTGCAAAAGCTCGATAGTGCCATCTTTCATAATTCCTCGTCGGATCTCCATCGATTTTTGATCTTATCAGAGAATCTTACACCATCAAAGTTTCTCATCGCCGCGACCAATTTATCGTAAGAAAAGAATTCTCGCGAAAAGACTCGGGCATATCGTCTCTCGAATCCGATCTCCATCAACCCAAATCATCGTAGGATTCGAAACACGCTTCAACAGGTGGGTGCCTCTAAATCCATCTTAAATTATTCAGTTATTTCTTAAAAAGAAAACCCTAATTTTTCCTTAAATTTTGATAAATTTCGGGTCTAAAAAACATAGAAATTAGGCCCAAAATCGATAGGATCGTTTTTCCCAGATTTTTGTGAAATTCGGCCAAACCCTTCAACAGACACAGCCTCGGTATTTTGGCCATAACTTTTTACCTCGAACTCGGATTGACGTGATTCTTATGACATTGGAAAGAAGACAACGAGATCTATAACTTTGCCTGAAATAGCAATTTCACGAATTTAATATTTTTAAGGTCAAAATTGAGCTGCAAGTCGGGATACGTTTTAGATGATCCAAGGTTACACAGGTTTGACATTATTTTTTTAACTCTTGGACTACTTTACGCTAAATTTATCTCTAGACTTATAAATCGCTAAGATTAAATAAAATACATAAAATAGCTTGTATCGAATAACAATCTATAAGTTTAAGGGGTCAAATATGGACGTTTTTCAATACTTACCATTCTATTACCTCCTCTAAGCCTCATACAATTCTTGAATTGACACATGCGCTCCTTTAGAATTTTAAAATAGGTTGGATCGCTATACTAGTCAATCACCAAATTTCATGAATATAATTAACCTTAATGAAGTATAGTTTCAACATTATTGTAAAATAAATATAGTTAAATATTTCTTATTTTCTGTTTTACTTTAATATTTCGTATGTTATGCTCTTTATTAATTTTT
Organism: Chloranthus sessilifolius; assembly: GCA_021018995.1. Taxonomy (NCBI): domain Eukaryota; kingdom Viridiplantae; phylum Streptophyta; class Magnoliopsida; order Chloranthales; family Chloranthaceae; genus Chloranthus; species Chloranthus sessilifolius. The sequence continues at coordinate 23,749,538 of CM037584.1, read as the reverse complement.
TTCAAAAATATGAAATGTTTAAGATTTATGTTATAATTCATTCTTATATATGTTCACCATTATCATATGACATTCATCATATAGAAAATCACGATAGGGCATACGCATATAAGTTAAGAATAAAATATGACACATGACTTAAGCCTTCGTCACGGTGGGGTTTCTTTCACGGTCACGTGGAACTTGGAATGTAGGCATCCATGTACGGATGCAACCCCTCTATGGTAGTATCGGATACCACACGAAGTACATCTAGGTTACTACGGAACCCGTCCCTTGAAAAACGTGGTTTAGTGAAGCCTATCGCACCGTGGCCTATTCTAACTAAGTTTTAAGAAAAAATGAGAAAAGAATATGTTAAGACACATATATATTAAAAAAGTGGGGACTTAAGCCCACGCAAATATAAAATCCAAGGACCTAAGCGAAACCGAATAATGTTATGATATGTGAAGGCCAGTTAAATATAAATTAAGTTTCTCCTCGTGTCATACCTTACGAGCCACCGTAAGGGCTTAACGTCTGCAGCCAAGACGGGTCTTAAGGACATTATAGTCTTGTCTCGAACTAAGGGGACATCGTGGTTACTATGCCGGCAACCTCATCTGGCTGGATGGTGGTTTATGTTATGATATGGAGGTTAGGTGGTTATCTACACGTGGACCTCGCGTGGTAGGCTCGGCGGCTGATCCCGCATGCATCGTTTAAATAAGATAAGATGCGAAGTACGTTGTGTAGGCGTATGGAGTAATTAATAAGACTTACGATATGTTACGTATGCTAAGTTGATGAGACATATAGGAAAAGAGATAAGAAAATAGAAACATCATACACTCTTCATGTTATATTAGTATATTTTTCAGTCTTGATTATGATAGTCTATGAATTATGGATAAGTTATTTCATTTATTTAAGATGTTGGTTATATTTTAAAAATGCACCGCAATTCAAGCGATTGCACACACGCCCACCTGAGTAAGTTATGATGGATCGATTGTGCAACCCGATTTACGTTCTGAGTAAACTCACCCCCCTCCCAAAATCTAACAGTTTCAGGTGAAGATTCTGCTTATCCCGTCCTTGATGATTTGAAAGCTGCTGATCCGGAGATGGCTCATATAAACAAGGATGTCGGCTACCACCTTGATGAGAGCGTAGATCTAGCAGATTTTTACCAGCATTGAGAACCCTTTTACTCTAGTTTTCATTATTTCTTGAGAGACTTGTTTTAGTCTTGATATATTGTGTGAGTTTACATTTGAGACCGTTTTATCCTATCTGAAACTGATTTTGATTTGATATCCTAGATGCATGGTTAGGATTAAGTACTTCATTATTAATGTCTATGTTTTTCATTATTAATTTATGAGTAAATTATTTTTAATGTTATCTTAAATGCCTCAATCTATATGTTAAGTCAATTTATAGATTATGTGTATGTCAGCTTATCGCCTTAACCAGCGTGCGGTGTCATAACACGGAATTCTAGGCCCTCGATATCGGGTAAGGATTCTGGGTCGTGACAAGGACATTGGCCCCAAACTCGGATAGGGTTCGCGCATTATTTTTCTTCTCTACCATAACAAATCAACTGATTTAATGGACATTGTTCTTTCATTTTTCCTTTCCCACTTGCCTTATCAATAGTGGTCCCCCTTTTCCATTCAAAGAAATCTAATCGTCAAAATCAATAACAAGGCCATCATGGGCGAAGACCTAAATAGTATCAATCAAGGTTACTTTAGAATAAGATATAATAAACAAAATGTAAACAAAATAAAATCGTACATTGAAACGACTTTTGGCTTCAGCGAAATGATCGAGACCACATAGGCATTCAAATCCCTCTGCTATTCCCACCTCTAATACCAAAAGACTTTGGATTTCACATTTGAACTACACCTTAAAATTAACAAGTATAAATACCATCAAACTCGTTTCTAATGAGCGCGCATGCATCATCAAAAATTTTATTGGGAAAATTTCAAAATATCACCTTTGAACTATTATCCTGTTATCGATAGCGCACATAAATTATTGATGATATCAAATAGGGTACTCAAAATACACTTACGTTCATCAACTAAATCTCTGTCATCACTTTTTGTTAATGGTTGAACGGAAATCGCTGAGTTGGTATATAACTCAGCAAAATAGTGTGTGTGGCACCCAACGTGGCGATGATTGGACTTTGAAAAAATTTCAAAATAATCCTTGAACTTCCACCCCGTCATCAATAACGCACCTACATGTTGGGTGCCACGTACGCTATTTTATTGAGCGGTATATCAACTCAGTGTTTTCCGTTCAGCTATTAATGGAAGGTGACGTTAAGAGTTTAATTAATAAACTTAAGTGTATTTGGATGTTTTAAGTTTAAGGATTATTTTAAAATTTTTCCAATTCTATTATTCTCATCCTCCCAAAATATCCAGTGAAGAAGCAAGATAAGCGCCTTCTACAAAATTAAACCTCTAGCACCAAATTCATCTGAACTCAGAAATCTCTCCGCCCAAGTGTATGTTATGCAGATAATCGGAAACCAGATTCTCTTATGCACTAAAGAACTAATGTATTGTTATAGAAAATCTATGTTTTAAAGATGAAAAATAAAAATAATAAATAAATAAATAAATAAATGAGAAAGACATAAAAAAATACCCCAGCTTCGCCTGTATGTTCTTATTCCCTGCTCTCAACATTCAGTTCGATTGAAAATAATAGATGAGAGAGAAAATAAACGTCAAAATCCTTTGGATGGGTGGATGGAAATATTCTGTGAGTCAAAATAAAGATAATATATGAGTACCCTTTAATTTCACTCCTACGTTATGTGGGCGAAATAAAGGTATTTTTATTTTTTTTGTTAGCAAATGGCGGTTGGTTTTTAATGCAGGTAAGTCTTCGTTTTCCATCTTTGATCCACTGATCCACGTGAAGGACGAGGATACGGAGACCGGCAAGTTGGAGTTTTTGAGTCCTAATTTGACTCAGAGGTTTTGTTGATTAATTGTTCTAAGACACCGCACTTGTCCATCTGGCCGCTCCACAAAATAAAGCCAACTCTTTAACGTCTATCCAGGCAGGACTGTCAACGGGTCGATCTTAGCTCGAGCCCAACCCGATTCAAATCTGGTTGTGAAGCACGAAAAAGAACAATTGGGTTAGGTTTGGGCCTAATTTTATAGGTTCAAAAAGAGGGTACTTTAAAAAACAATGCTTCAAAATCAAACTTTTTAGCAAAAAGGACCCCGCTTCAAACGTTTTAGAAAAATGGTGTTTTCATGGATTTTAGAACTTTAGAAAATCGTGAAAGCATTATTTTTCTAAAAAGTTAAAAAAGAAAAACAATGATTTCACAATTTTTTGAAGTTCTAAAATCCGTGAAAGCACTGTTTTCTAAAACGTTTGAAGTCGAGTCCTTTTTACTAAAAGGTTTGTTTTTGAGGCATGTTTCTCTAATTATCCCTCAAAAAAATTGATCGTATAAAAGCCCAGCCAGAACTCGGCCCGAACCTGCCGAGCCTGATCTAGTTAAGGAGAAAACCTGCGCGTAGCCTAAGCCTGGCCCAATTTGGATCGGGTTCAGGCCTAAAAATATAGCTGATCTGGCCCAATTACAAACTCAGTCAAGTTCGAGATTAGGTTTTCAGGTTTAAAAAAATCAGCCCCACCCAAAGCCCGGCCGGGCCTATTCAAAGCATTGCACGCTTCGAAACATCATATCATCGTGCATGATGCAAAATCTGCCCGTTCGTGGAGAAAAAATTGATGTGCACTTTAGCAGCTGTCTGACAAAAAGAAATTTATCTTTTTTAACCGGTGTGCAAAATTTAACTTTTTTAATTGGTGTGCATCTAGCAAAATTTGATGTTGTTTAGGTACCTATATTTGCGACCACGCCATGGATCAAAAATTCGGCCGAAAGGTTTCAGTTTCGGGCATGCCCGAACCGAAACCGAAATCTTCCACCAAATTTGTATGGAGAGAAAAATTTCGGCCGAAATTGGGTGTTCGATTTCGGTCATGCCCGAAACCGAAATCCAACCCAAAATTGTGATCCTTGGCCCACACATTCTTTGAAAGCGCCCACGTCTTAGACCCATTCAAAACCATTGATTGCTATCGTGTTTCACCATGATCTTCCACACAACAAATCTTGAGATCATAGCACACCCATTTTTTGGGGATATGTGACACATGGAAAAAAAAATTGATGTTTTATAGGTGCAGCTTGTCACAGTGTTATTACTTTGGCGCGTGAGCGCAGAGGCACGCGGCCTTACTACGTGTGTATGAGTGTCGCGAAGAGACACGATGCATCGACATGGTTGGCCTCGAGAGAAGGCAATTGTGATCGAGAGTTCCCATCCTTTAGACGGGTGGTATCAGAGTGATGGCCTCGTTGTGCGCAACAGTGAGACGCTGCACGAGTGTAATCGCCAGTATCAGGCTGTGTCTCGTTACAGCTGATTTCTGAGATAGGTTGACCTAACTTGAGAAGTTTAGTGTCATACGTGAGTACACGTCGAAAAGAGTGACTTGGTGACAGACTAATACTGATCCATATCAGCGCAATACGGATAATGGTACCAATAACACTGTGATCCATATATCAGGGTGGTATCTTTTCTCGGCGAAATCCATACGCATTGATATCGGTTGAGTTTTAATACAAAGTTCACATTCACTATCCAAAGAAGAGGCCTGTGCCAGTGTGCTCACTGTATTAAGTTCAGTGTCATTGGTAATCATAAATCAATTTTCCCTTAACAAAGCAGGAGGAAGCACAGAAAAGATGGATTTGCGATTCTTTCTACCTAGAGCACAGAATTCAGCAGTAACCTCACAACAAGACCTCTGCAAACACCCGATAATATTCAACGAGCTCTAAGTTTGAACCAAATGGAAGATGCCATCTTGCCGTGGAGGAAAATGTGAAGAGCAAATTCGGAAGAGCATCTGCTGGGAATGTTGTGCTCGCGGTACATAAGAATGTCCACCGTTTTGATACGATTCCGGGCAACACTCCAGGCCAAAATAACAAATTTCGGAGGAACCCAGTGCTGCACAAGAAAGAGAAGGCCGACTTACCCATAGCAGTACCCTTCGAGATTCGCCGATCGGGGTCACCACTTAGCCCTTTCTACTGGGAAAGGTTGTCGAGAAACCATTCATGGTCATTCAAGTCACGCCTAAGATCGAATCCAAGACAAAGGATACCCAGTCAGCGACAACACCACCTTTTTTACAACAGAGAGTAAATATGGAAGGATACAGATACAGATCTTTCAAAGGCAAAGGAGTGGCTCACCGATCATGCCACTACTTGATATTGTGAACAGTCCCCAACTCAAACGAAACTTCCCTGGAATGCCTACCACCTGGGCCATAACTCCTTTCAACCAACCAGAAACCTTATGAAGACATCTAGCACTAGCATCCCAGCCCCTTCTCGACAACTTGTATTTACTGTCTGTGGATCATCGTGGCCCAGTAAGAGTTCGAACCTCCATAAGAAAGGCCCTTATCCATCAAGCCAACGCTTCTAATTCCTTATTTTAGGCCAATAAGGAAATTTAATGTGGTAATTTTTGTACAAGGGCACCTCGATCTAATTTTCAATCTTTCAAGCGAAGAGCGTGTATATGTTAATATATATTTGTTCTTATATCAATCTTACGACAAATATTTACTGTTAATTACCTTTTGATAATATGGCAATAGAGGTGTATTCCACTCGGTTTGGTCGGTTTTGGACTAAACCCACAAACCAAACTGGTCTTAATCGGTTTTTAGATTTTCAAACCAAACCAAACCAAACCGTCAAACTCTTAAACCAAAGCAACTCGATTCAATTCGGTTCGGTTTGGTTCGGTCGATATCAGTTTTCCTATAAGTTCCACTTGCATATCAAAGTTTTCTCAACTTCTCAACCGATTTTTCTATAAGTTCTACTTTACCGCTTTATAATTGAGGAATAAGCTAAAGACAAGGGTAGGGGTTTATTTAAAAATATGCATTTTACTTAAATGCCCTTTAAAATTAATCAGAATCCCTACCTATATACATATATAATTACTTACAAACTACATTCGATTCAGTCCGATTTGGTTTCGGCTTGGGAAGGCTTGGAACCGAAATTAAATCAAACTTTTTGATTTTCCTTTTTTCCAAATCAAACCTCCACCTTCTACTCAGTGCGGTGCTCCCACTTCAGAATCTCGCTCTTGCTTCTAATCATTAAATAGTCTAATTTGGAGCTTTTGAGGACACTCTTGCATCCCACCTGCTGCATTGGGTAACTAAAGCGGAACCTAGAAGTATTTGATATTTGGTGTCAGTGACTGAGTATCACTTTAACAAGAGGTCAAAGGCATCCACTCATCGATCAAATTAAGCTAACAAAAAAAGAATGGATTTTTTAAGCTTCAATGGTACTTAACATGCACTGAAGGCCAACAAAGAAATTTGATATTCGGTAACGGATGGTCATCAGCCTCGGGGAATTGAGGAGAATAGTGCAGCGGAGAGGTCCGTAGCTATTGTTTGCCCTAAACCTCGCTCTCTCTGGCGGGAAGTGGACAGGGCCCTGGCAGTGCCCATCCGTCAAATGCGTTATCTCTCAGGCAGGTCTGCAGCCCAGCCCAATCCGACCTGCCAATGGCTTAAAGTAAGATAAGCCCAATTCATAAATGGACTGTCCTGGACTGGCCCGATTAGTAACCAGGTAGGCCATGGTCTAGCCTCAAGAGGACCGATTATAACCAGCCCGTTTAAGGCCCAGCCTGAACCCACCCCGACCCATTGAGACCCTTATCGAAAACGTTGCGTAGACAAGAGCCCCGGTAACCCAAAGAAAATCAGTAAATTGATGTTGAGGCTGGCAGCCGGCCTGCTTCGCCCACGCACCACCAAACTCTCCCTAATCGGCGCACTCTACCGTCTTCAACGCCCCATGGCAACCGCACCCTTCAGCCCCAGCACCACGAGAATCGGTTGGATCGGAACAGGCGTCATGGGCCGCTCAATGTGCGGCCACCTCATCTCCGCCGGCTACACCCTCACCATCTTCAACCGCACACCCTCCAAGGCACAGCCCCTCTGCGACCTGGGCGCCAAACTGGCCAACTCACCCCTCGCCGTCGCCTCATCCAGTGACGTCGTCTTCACCATCGTCGGATACCCATCCGACGTCCGTTCCGTCATCCTCGGACCCGATGGAGTCCTCAGCGGCCTCGCTCCCGGCTGTGTCGTCATCGACATGACCACGAGCGAGCCCTCGCTCGCCGCAGAGATCGCAATCGCCGCAGCATCCAAGGGCTGTGCTGCAATCGACGCGCCCGTCTCAGGCGGCGATCGTGGTGCCAAATTAGGCACGCTCGCCATCTTCGCGGGCGGCGACGAGCGTGTGATCGAGCAACTGGCGCCGCTCTTTATGTGTATGGGGAAGGTGAATTATATGGGAGGACCGGGATTGGGGCAGTATGCGAAGCTGGGGAACCAGGTGACTATTGCGTCGACCATGGTAGGGCTGGTGGAGGGGATGGTTTATGCCCATAAGGCGGGGCTAGACGTCGGGCTCTTCCTCGACGCCATTTCGACCGGCGCAGCAGGGTCGAAATCGCTCGATCTTTATGGAAGCAGGATTTTGAGAAGGGATTTTGAGCCGGGGTTTTTTGTGAATCACTTTGTGAAGGATCTCGGAATCTGTTTGATGGAATGTCAGAGGATGGGGTTGGCTCTTCCTGGATTGGCACTTGCTCACCAGTTATACGTATCGCTCAAGGCTCATGGAGAAGGGGATTTCGGGACCCAAGCGCTTGTGTTGGCGATTGAACGTCTCAACAATATCCAATTGAAGTCTCTACCTTCGAACCTGTTGTAGATTTAGGTATGTTGTTTGTTATTTATGGTTCTTGTTGTGGTTTGTTGTGGATTGTAGCTCAGGTGTTTGAAAAAAGGTTTTGTGGCATATTTGTGTTTGGATTATGTACTTGCTAGAATGGTGATCTTACATTTGGAGATGCTTGAATTGGAGGAAATGACGTGTTTGGCTTAGCTTCCTAGGTCGTCAGAGCGGCCCTTGGGCTCCGGCATGGCGCTCGTAAGCTGCATTTGGCATAGCTCTTTATCAGCTCCCTGCCAGAGCAGTTTATACTTGCTTTAGCATGCTCTCCTTCTCCTTGCTAACTCCCTGCAAAGCAGGATTTGACTACTCTAGCAGCTACCTCCCTACTCTCTGCAACGAGTAAGGAGAGGGCAGGGGGGAATTGTTGTAGGTAACTCCTGCCATTCAAGGAGTTAGCAAGGAGAAGGGGGACATGCTAAAAAAGGTACTAGGGACTTAGCAAAAAGAAAGGGAACCCGCCAGAGTAGGTAAACCCTGCTCTGGCAGGGAGCTAGCAGAGAGGTATGCCAAACATAGCCTTAGGCCCAGAATGTGTTTGGTAAACCAGCTCCCCGCTCCATTTGTGCTGGAGGGGAGCTGCTTTAAGTGAAAAACGAACTTCCCGCCAGTGCAGATAAAACCTGTTTTGGCATGGAGCAAGTGAGGAGGAGGTGGTGAGCTCGAGTGATCTAGTGGAGAGCTTGTCCAAACACACTTTTAGTATGGAAATGTGAACATGGTCTGGTTCAAACTGATTCGGCTAAATTATAAATATTCTCATTAGAATATAGAAAAGGGTAGTTCTATTCGCGCCTATGCTGACAACCCATTGACTGCTTTGAATCGTTCAATGAAGATCGGTTTTCATTCCAATCTTCCACACAATGGATATTTAGACTATGGGCGTACCATCAGATCGTTAGCTTTGGTTTCCACGTGGCACAAATCCCAAAAGTGATCCCAAAATCGCGTTTGAGAGTTGTGTGCCACGTGCTTTTTGAGTTACTTTTTTGGGATTTGTGCCACATGGAATAAAAAATTGACCGTTGATGGTATGCCCATGGTCTCAAGATAAATCGTGTGGAAGATTGGGATGAAAACCGATCTTCATCGCCTAATTCAAAGCAGTCAATGGTTTTTCAGCGTAGGCGCCCTCATTAATTTGGTTGGCGCGAATATAGCTACCCTATAGAAAAATGAAAAAATATTTAAAATTTAGGTGAAAACCCCAAAAAAATTAGGGAGTTGATTTAGAATAAAGTACCTTTAAATCCACCCACCAAATCTTTGAGTTCACCCACGCTGAAACACATTGATTATATTGAATCAGATGATGGAGATTGTTTATCGTCCCAATCTTTCACACGATGGATCTTGAGAACGTGATCGTACCATCAAACGGTCGGTTTTTTATTTCATGTGGTACACACCTAAAAAAGTGACTTTAAAATCAATTTTGAGCGTGCACGTAATGTTAAGATCATTTTTTCTGAGATGTGTGCCATGAGAAATAAAACACTAACCGTCTGATGGTAGGGCCATGATCTCAAGTTCCATCTTGTGAAAGATTGGGAGGATAAACGATCTCCATCATCCGATTCTACCAAGTCAATGTGTTTCAGCGTTGGTGAACTCTAAGATTTGGTGGATGGATTTCAAGGTACTCAAAATAAATTCAATATGTAATTACCTTATGATTTACCCGTTTGAGGGGAAAAGTTGAGTCTTGTACCTATATGGAAGACCTATTCATTCAATATATGTATAAACACTGAATAAATGATGAAAATAACCTATGTGTTCATCGACAATGTATATATTCTATAGTTTCTTAATATAGGAAGCCATTATTTGCACACGAGAAGTTGGCCCTTGCACATTATTTGGAAGAAAACTTGGTATTTTGAGGACTTGTGTCATGTGAAAACAGAATCTGAGCCAACTGATTTGAAGGCTATGATCTAAAGACCTTATGCAAAAGATTGGCACGAAACATGTTCTTTAGCAGTCAATGGCCATTATCTGATTAAACAATTGTCTGCATTGAATCATAATATAGAGATCGTGTTTTGTTCCAATCTTTTGGCCTAGAGATGCACCAGAGAGCTTTAGAGCATGGCCTTCTCGTGTGCAAGTCATGGCTCCCCTTAAGATATAAATATGGATTCATGAAAATTTTCACTATGTCCATTGACCAATTAATATATGTTTACCCACAAAATATACTTGTTCATCAATCATAAAATTTATCCACGTAGTAATTATTATATAATTCTCCATATAGTATGTTGTTCATAAGCAAACCGACCTTAAATATTAATCGCTGGCCAAGCACTACTTAATCACATGCATACATCAATTTAAAATTTTAAAAGATGTGAATATGTTCATAAAGATCCTCAACCCTCATCAAGCCCACTCTAGTAGTAAGTAGAAACCACCATGCCCATCTAAACCACTATCATATGTATCATCTTGAATATCACCAGACTTACCACCCGATAGCTATGCCTGCATATTGGTGTTATCCGCAGCTTGCTTGATAGTATCGTCGTCATCATCATCATCACAGCATTATCCCATCCGGCTTGCTTGACAGTATATTATCAATAAAGAAGAAAGGAAACACAAGAAATTAGTCACAAAATTGGGATACAACAATAAATCAGAAAGTGTTCAATTCAGAAAAATTCCGGAAATTTTGGTAAATTTTGAATAAAATAATAAATAAAAGTAATAAATAATAATAATAATATGAAAAATATATCATAATATATTTCTTGTTATCAATAAATTTTTTAATAAGAAGAATAAGATGCAAGGTGTTTGATGAACACCGCATCTATAATTACATAATCCATGTAACCATATAAATGTGTGTGCATCGTTCATCGTAGTTAATTTGATAAAATTATGTAAAATTCGGTAAAAAATAACAAAAATCATTGATTAATCGGCAACATGCTGAATCAACCGATTATTCAAAACATTCTTAATTCAGAGACTTTTTGCATTTAAAAAGAAATATCGACTTTTGTGAGTGTGGAAATACTCATATAGAGCATTTATGGTGACGATGTCACGTAAGGATGCATTCAACGTGTCTGTAGTGGGCTTGGGTCTGTAGCACAATGGAAGGTTGACGATATTGCAACCTCAAGGTTGCAGGTTCGAGCCCAGCTTACCCATCAAAAAAACAAAGCTCACATAGAACAAGATATAAAGAGAATTCACATGTCTTAAAGCCGAAATTTTTTAGCACATAACAAAAACAAATAAGAACAATATATTGTCACATCTCATCCCTTTTATATATATAGAAATCCAAAAAGGAAGAAAAATAGAATCCTGCTTCAATAGAGCTCCTAGCCTAATAAAGCCCCTAAAATAGTTCCCAAGGCTGTGTTTTTGGGATTGCTCTTTTGAGGCAAAGAGCAGCTCTCTGCTTTGGCGCAGAGCACTTTAGTGTGGTACTGTGTTTGGTTGGCAGTGCTCTAAACTCTTTCGGAGAGTGAAAGCGCTGAATTTGGGTCTCTTTAAAAGAGCAATTTAAACCTGCTCTTGTAAGTGGGCTGCTCTTTGCCTCCAAAGAGCAATCCCAAACACAGCCTAAACATTAAAACAAATAAAACAGTCTATTGAATTCTGGACCATGGCTGTCCATGGAATAGGTTGCCTACAAAATAGGCGAGAGATTTCCCTTTGTCATTCTATCCTTTTTAAAATAATACCTGAAAGAGAAAGTTCAATGTTTAAATAATAGGTGAGAGATTTGATTGAGAGGATAATTGTTAAATTCTATGAGGGCCTTTATAAGGAGGAGTCGTCGGTGCGGCCTAGACTGAATGCACTAAATTTTGCGACCGATGAGTTTAGAGAGGGGTTGGAAAGAGTTTTTAAGGAGGAGATTAACAGATCCGGCTTCAAAGCGGAAAATAATAAAGGGCTCGGGCCGGATGGGTATACGATGCAGAGGGGTTGGAAAGAGTTTTTGAGGAGGAGATTAAAAGATCCGTCTTCAAAGCGGAAAATAATAAAGTGCCCAGACTGGATGGGTATATGATGCAGTTTTCGGAGGCTTTTTGGGAGGTGATTAAGGGAGATCTGCTGGAGTTTTTTCAGGAATTCCATGTCTTGGGGTCTTGGAGAGATCTTTAAATTTCATGTTTATTGTCTTGATTTCTAAGAGGGAGGTTGGTCAAGACTTGATTCCTTGTGCCATAAATGTAATGGCTGTTTCTCGGTTAAACGCTTTTACCGTTCTTGGTTAGGTAGTCGTTGATCGATCGTAGTTGGGTGGGTGTTTGGTGACTCTGTGCTCCACCTACAGTCCGTGTATTTGGTTGGAGTCTGGCGTGGGGTAAGATTTTGACATTGGATCAGCTTATTCGAAGAGGTAAGGCTGTGTTTGGGATTGCTCTTTGGAGGCAAAGAGCAGCCCACTTAAAAGAGCAAGTTTAAATTGCTCTTTTAAAGAGATCCAAATTCAGCTCTTTCACTCTCCGAAAGAGCTAAGAGCACTCCCATACTAAAGTGCTCTGCACCAGAGCAGAGAGCTGCTCTTTGCCTTCAAAGAGCAATCCCAAAGAGGTTGCGCAATACCTGTGTTTTGTGTCTGCAAGAAGTGGAGTCCACCGATCATTTGTTTATCCACCGTGGTTTGGCGAGGGAGATTTGGACTATGGTGCTGAAAATCCTTCGGCATCTGCTGAGTTTTCCGTCAGTTGTATGCTGATTTGTTGACGATGTGGTAAATGTGTACGATTTCAGGAGTGGTTTGTAGAGAGCATCTCTAATGGTGGTTATTGCCTTATTGGGGCCATTTTTTGTTCCCATTCCTTTCTTTCATTGGATCTCATTTTAATCACATCCCCTTTCTTTCATTTATGTTGGAACCATTGAATTCATTAGATATTGATTTCTATTTTTGTATCCATTTTCTTCCATGTATATCATAAAGATGAAGGAAACGTGTTATTAAGTTTAATCTATAGTTTTATTAAATAAATGATTACATGAAAGACAGGAACTTTTTTTCTCACTGAGAAGTGCGTTGTTGTGTCATTTAATTGCAAGTTTTCGTTTAAAGTCCCATGTAGCCTCTTCATAAACCTTCCCATTTGTAGATTGTCATCGTCATAATAGAACCTTCATATAACCTAATACTCCACTGAAGATATGACAATGAGCGATAATGCTTCTAGTATCATAGAAGAAAGTTAGATTAAGTAATATCTTTACAACATATATAAATAGGGCGAATTATCGCCCTTGCTATTTCTATTACTAGTTTTGATTGCTGTTCTTGTCCTAATAAATTTTTCATAAACATAGTCCATTGCAGGCTTTTCGTCATTGTCAACATGTTGCAATACCTTTTCAATAGACTCAAAAACATACGCTTAGTCCCAACTCAGTAAGGGAGACTATTTTTACCTTTCATCATCTACAATCAACCATGCAGCTTTATCACAGATTCACAATGCTGCAAAGACCATCCATTTTTTTGTTCAATTGTCCCACTATTATTTTGCTTAAAGCACTCGTAAAATTTCAAGTGACCTCATGGCCACCTAAAACAACCCACACAGAACTGACCGACCTGTGCGGTTCAATGGTCGGACTAGGGCCGGTTCTCAATTCCTGCGTGGTTTATATGCAGGCCATAGAGGGGCATTATTCTGGTCATATCTGTATCCAATCACATGGCTGATTTTTAAAGTTAGTACACAACAAATTTTCACCTTCTATGAATTTTTTGTGGTAGCCTCAAACATGAAAATTTGGAATTGTGCTATGCAGTATGCAGTGATTTCAATACTAGACCAGGCCTACAGTTAAACCGTGGTTCAACCAGAATTGTGCCGTTCTTCCACCCGATCCAATATAATACTAGTCCTCCAGACAGAATTGTGCAAGAATCACAGACTACTCAATCCAACTGTTGAACTATGTGAACCGGCCTATTTGTTGAAACTGGGCAATTTCGTGCAGGTTTAGTTTCAAGCGATTAAAAGGTCACTTAAACAGGAGTGTTTTGCAGGAACTTCACTTTTTGTTTTTGCTAGATTAGATAAATGCATGTTACATATTGTAGTTTTGATTCATTGGATATAAAACCGCAGAATTTGATCCAAATTTTTTTGCCAAGTATTTACTCTAACCAGGGAGTGATGATCAAGTATTATACTGAATTATATAAAAATCAAGCAAATTGGCTTGTAAATCTACTGATAGATCTCACACCAAACCGCGATATTATGTGAAATAAGGTGCTTCAATTTGGCTATGAGAAGGAGGCTGCTTCTGATGATTAACTTTTCTTAACAAAATTTTGCTGCTAATGCATCCGCCCTGGTAGTGATTTCATTTAACCCATGTGAAGCAAAGAGACCGACTCAGTTGACTGCAAACAGATAGGGCGATGACAATATGCCACATGGCGCACATCTTTGATAGTCCAAGCAGTCCACTTAGCAGCTCATCATTGGCACATCTCAGCCAAAAGATCAATGCCTTGGAGTCATCCAATTAGTATACTTTAATATTAACTGTTAAAAAAATATGTGCAATCATCCATATTAGAGTGCCTAGATCAGATGGTTCAAACCAAGGATCAAAATTTCAGCCGAAATAACCAAAATTTCAGTCCAAATTATCGGTTTCGGTCCTCATCGAAATGATAATTTGGACCGAAATTTCGGTCAAATTTTTGTATGGGATTGATATTATCGGCCGAAATTTTAGTTCAAATTTTCGGTTTTGGTCCCCTCCGAAACCGAAACGAAACCCGAAATTTTGATCCTTAGTTCAAACCCCTCAATCATTGAGATTTAGGCCTCCTAATATGAGTCACCACTTTGATGACATGCATTGGACAAAAGTTGTTCCTCGTTCCCTACAAGTAGGATGATCCTAGCCCAATCTATAAGTTAGGGTGATCATATTCCATTAATCTCTATTCATGCTTTCATTATCACTCATTTTGCTCTTGCTCCCTTTGTTTGAGTTGCTTATGCCACCAAAGGTGAGACAACTGAGGAGTAACATTTGCTATTTTCTTTGAATTTGTTTTCTTCAAAGCTGCTTCTAGTCACTCTTATTTTCTGGTACAAGATCATCTCAGATGTCATATATGAACAACTTTCTGAGCATATGATTACCGCTCTTCAATATTTTGGAAGATCTTGATCAGTATTGATTCAACTTACAATCCTATTCCTGTCACCTTCTTAAATTATTGAGAACAATGTTTTAAAAATTGGATCAGACGTTGAACCGGCAAGGGACTTGTTCGGTGGTACCCCATCTTCGTGATGGGGCGCCACATGGTGTCCAGCTGGTCTGGACGCAGCCCTCAGTTGCATAGTCCTCTCTCTCTCTCTATATATGTAGCCCAACCTTCATAATGCCTTTAATGGGCATGTTATATAAAGGTAATATAATTTTTGTTTTCAGAACATCGGGTATCTGAATTTGCGCTTCGACTAAGCCTGCGGAATGCCACATGATATATAAAGGTAATATATTGTTAAAACGGCCATTTCTCATTACATTAGAGTTGAAAATAATGGAGAAAATAAGTATCAGTAGATGGTAATGAAATTGTTGCGACTCAAAAACCTAGCCGATCTCAAAGGCTTAAAATTCTGTGTTATGATACTGCACGCTTGCTAAATCAATAAAACATACATATATATCCTACTAGATCTTACGTAAAACGGGATTGGGGCTCTCAAAATTTGTGAATCAAAATTTCTTTTCTTATTAAAAATTTTCTTCATTGAGCTTATATTGAAATTTGAATCCATTATACTAAATGACCATAAATAAAGGCACGGTCAACTACTGAAAAATCTTATTAAATAATTAATACCTACCTGACCTCGTCTAGTTGGTCATCCACATCGTCACCCTCATAAATCATAACGTCTACCGGTGCATCAAAGTCCACCAAGGAAGAATAATATGCATCTTCATCTGCAGCTGTTAGTTTTTCGTAAAATGAGTTTACTCAGTCACATAAGTTATGTGGGTTACATAACCGATCTACCGCAATCTACCCATGTGATCATAGGTTTAACTTTGTGAGTGAATGTGAATTCTTTACAATTTCATATAATAGCATAATAAAAATTCTCATAAACATTTCGTAACTATAAAACTGAAAGGACTTAACAGTTTTCAGTGCATATGATGCTTCTAATGTTTATCATTTCTTACTTGTCTTGTCAACTTAACTTATGTAGCATATTTTCAGTCTTAGTTTCATATGCCTATACAATGTACTTCACATTATACTTATTTTACGTAAACTACTTGTGCCAGAGACGTTGCTCAATCATACCACGCGAGGCCCACGTATAGATAATCATCTAACGTCAGTATCGTATCGTAAACCACCATCCAACCCAATGAGGTTGCACGCATTAGTTCAACGAGTTCCCTTAAGTCGAAACCTTCAACGTTTCCTTAGTTTGAGACAAAGTTAAACATATTATCCTTAAGATTTATCTTGACTGTAGACGTTGTACTATTATGGTGGCTCATAAGGTATGACACGTGTAGAACTTAATTTCACGTCTCGTATAAAAATACTAAGAGGCATATGACCCAATTATTTTAAAATGAGGTGTGCTTTGGGTCCTATCTAAACTTAATAAAGGGTCTTCAATTCATGCATACGGATAAATTAAGAGGGCCTAGGCCCATATGCTTCTAAATGACTAAAAGGGGTTGGGCTGGGTTTACGTAGAGATAAGGTGCCCTTTGACCCAACTCACAACATAAGAGGCCTTAGGCCCAACTCAAGTCAATATTGGGTTAGAGCCATGAGCCGATTTGACTAAAGGCCTCATGCTCATATCATATTTAATAAAGTGTTTAGAGCTCTTATGTAAATAAGCATACATTCAGCCCATGGGGATTGAGTGGAACAGACCTCAAGCCCTATCTATTTAAGAATAGTGGCTTTGACCCGTTTGGATAACTGTAGGACTTAAAACCCACACATAAGAAAAAAGGGTCATAAGCCAATTAATTTGACAGAAGTGGGTTACTATCTAAACGAATGAATGAGGGTTTTAGCTCATATTGGGTTTGGTAAGAGTTACAACCCACATTTATTTCGGAAAATAGCTTAGACGCAATTCACATAAAAGGCCTTGGGCCTTGATCCAAATTAACTAAAAGACCCTAGCTATTTATATAAAAATAAAGGATTTAAGGATGTGAACATATCATAAGAAAAGTATGTTGAATAGAGTTTTGATATAGTTTATGTATTAGTCACTCATTTATACTATATATAAGATCAATAAGAGCACATGAATAATATGATTGTTAAGTATTTAGATGATTAAGTTTTAGTATTGACATGAGGTATATGGATTGTGAGAGAAGTCTTATACGAGTGGAATTTGGGGTTGGTTCAATGTGTTGAACACACATACACTAGATACATATGACAATACAACATATGCACAAATATATATATATATATATATATATATATATATATATATATATATATATATAAGGACTGATTTAGAATAAATAAAGTTAGATATGTATATGGATTTGGTGTTAGGCATATGTAGTCAATTTATTTGACATTATATATATATAAATATAAGGACTGATTTAGAATAAATAAAGTTAGATATGTATATGGATTTGGTGTTAGGCATATGTGGTCAATTTATTTGACCTTATATATAAATGCATCTATCACACTTATTTATAAATGAGAAATTATCACTTGCTAAAGGAGGGTCTAATACTCGCTTCGCGCCTAAGGTCAAGCGAGGATGGGCATCGTATATTGACTAGTTTAATGCATCGAGTAGGTGTTTATACATATATATTATTATTATTAATTTATCAGTATTCATTTTGATGAGTTTTTCTTGATTTTTCTCAACAATAGCAATTTAAATATAATTTTCCTTGTGTAAACTAAGTAGAACGAGTTGGATAAGAGAGCACCCACCTATTAAGGCGTGAATGGTGATTTTTGCGGGGTTTGGGTTAGCGGAGGTCGGATTCGACGTGCCATGGTGACTCAGGTCCTACGACCGAATCAGATTTCTTTTACGTTTTACCATAAAAGCGTGGTTGCTGAAGTTTGTTTAAACATCACTAGAGTTGTCCGTAGTTAGTACCATAGTGGTGGTGGTGGTGCTCGGGGTGCAACTCTAATGGTTGAGCCACGATGAGTGAGGCTGGCAAAGGTGGTGTTGGGTGGCTGCACCGGGAGATGGTGGTGCTCTGACAACATTTTTACATGGAAAGGATTGAGAGAGAGAGAGAGAGAGAGAGAGATTGAGAATTTTATTTCTCTCTGGATTTCCTATTTATATAGAAGAGGTGCGTAGAGAAAGAGTTCAATTGGGCAAGTTGACTAGCAAAAAAGGTAAGAGTCTATAAGGACTCTAATTGATTGCAAATCAATCCCATGAATGATGAAATTTAATTGTTTTAGTTGCTTAAGGCAATAGGCCTCTTGGGATTCGATTACCATTTTTAGTGTAAACCAGATCTTATGTTAGAAATTTCTTAATTTAATTGTATTGACTATGATAGGGTATAGGTACATTCACCTAACTCGGTGCCCCACCTATCTATCACCCTAGCAGGGGTAAAAAATGGACCTGAGACATAGCCGAAATATAATAATAAAAAAAAGAAAACGAAGATGTACTGTAGAGAGGAGCACGATCTGTATGACTTTTACCCGTGGGATTAACACATTCTCATGGAATTCCCATTAGGAGCTTGTACGCAGCATGAATTCTTATTTTGAAAATTTTATGTATGCATCTTATTTCTTTGGATACCTCTCTAAGACCTGTGAAAGTGAGAGCCTTGTCCACTTATCCTTATTCAATTATAGTTTCACTTCCCTAATCGGATCTTATGTTAGAAAATTTTAATTTAATTGTATTGGCTATGATAGGGTATGGGTACATTCACTTAACATGGTACTCCACCTATCTATCACCCTAGAAAGGATAAAATATGGACTTGAGTCATAACAAAAATATAATAAATAAAAAAAAGAAAAAGATGTACTGTAGAGAGGAGCACGATTTGTATGACTTTTACCCGTGGGATTAACAGATTCTCATAGAATTTCCATTAGGAGCTTGTATGCAACATGAATTCTTATTCTGAAAATTTTATATATGCATCTTATTTCTTTTAATGCATCGAGTATTGACTAGTTTAATGCATCGAGTAGGTGTTTATACATATATATTATTATTATTATTATTAATTTATCAGTATTCATTTTGATGAGTTTTTCTTGATTTTTCTCAACAATAGCAATTTAAATATAATTTTCCTTGTGTAAACTAAGTAGAACGAGTTGGATAAGAGAGCACCCACCTATTAAGGCGTGAATGGTGATTTTTGCGGGGTTTGGGTTAGCGGAGGTCGGATTCGACGTGCCGTGGTGACTCAGGTCCTACGACCGAATCAGATTTCTTTTACGTTTTACCATAAAAGCATGGTTGCTGAAGTTTGTTTAAACATCACTAGAGTTGTCCGTAGTTAGTACCATAGTGGTGGTGGTGGTGCTCGGGGTGCAACTCTAATGGTTGAGCCACGATGAGTGAGGCTGGCAAAGGTGGTGTTGGGTGGCTGCACCGGGAGATGGTGGTGCTCTGACAACATTTTTACATGGAAAGGATTGAGAGAGAGAGAGAGAGAGAGAGAGAGATTGAGAATTTTATTTCTCTCTGGATTTCCTATTTATATAGAAGAGGTGCGTAGAGAAAGAGTTCAATTGGGCAAGTTGACTAGCAAAAAAGGTAAGAGTCTATAAGGACTCTAATTGATTGCAAATCAATCCCATGAATGATGAAATTTAATTGTTTTAGTTGCTTAAGGCAATAGGCTTCTTGGGATTCGATTACCATTTTTAGTGTAAACCAGATCTTATGTTAGAAATTTCTTAATTTAATTGTATTGACTATGATAGGGTATAGGTACATTCACCTAACTCGGTGCCCCACCTATCTATCACCCTAGCAGGGGTAAAAAATGGACCTGAGACACAGCCGAAATATAATAATAAAAAAAAAGAAAACGAAGATGTACTGTAGAGAGGAGCACGATCTGTATGACTTTTACCCGTGGGATTAACACATTCTCATGGAATTCCCATTAGGAGCTTGTACGCAGCATGAATTCTTATTTTGAAAATTTAATGTATGCATCTTATTTCTTTGGATACCTCTCTAAGACCTGTGAAAGTGAGAGCCTTGTCCACTTATCCTTATTCAATTATAGTTTCACTTCCCTAATCGGATCTTATGTTAGAAAATTTTAATTTAATTGTATTGGCTATGATAGGGTATGGGTACATTCACTTAACATGGTACTCCACCTATCTATCACCCTAGAAAGGATAAAATATGGACTTGAGTCATAACAAAAATATAATAAATAAAAAAAAGAAAAAGATGTACTGTAGAGAGGAGCACGATTTGTATGACTTTTACCCGTGGGATTAACAGATTCTCATAGAATTTCCATTAGGAGCTTGGATGCAACATGAATTCTTATTCTGAAAATTTTATATATGCATCTTATTTCTTTGGATAGCTCTCTCTAAGACCTTGTGAAAGGGATAGCCTTGTCCACTTATCCTTATTCAATTATAGTTGCTCCTTACGTTAGTCATTTGCCTAATCAGATCTTATGTAAGAAATTTCTTAATTTAATTGTGTTGGCTATGATAGGGTATGGGTGCATTTACCTAACTCGGTGCTCCACCTATCTATCACCCTAGAAAGGATAAAATATGGACCTGAGTCATAACAAAAATATAATAATAATAATAAAAAAAGAAAAAAAAAAGATGTATTGTAGAGAGGAGCACAATCTATATGACTTTTACTCGTGGGATTAACACATTCTCATAGAATTTCCATTAGGAGCTTGTATGCAGCATGAATTCTTATTTTGAGAATTTTATGTATTATTTCTTTGGATACCTCTCTAAGACCCCATGAAAGCGAGAGCCTTGTCCACTTATCCTTATTTAATTATAGCTACTCCTTATGTTTAGTCACTTGCCATAATTTTGTCAGGATAACTATAAAATAGCCATGTCATATATCTATTTCAGATGGCATAAAGGGACGCTAGACCATGGATCAAAATCTCGATTTCGGTTTTGTTCACCATCCAAACTGTAAATTGGTCAAATTTTGGTCAAATTTTCAGTAATTTTTGAAAATATGCTCCGAACTTTGTCGAACTTGACTGAACTTTATTTTTTTGATTTTTTTGATTTTTTAAAACTCTTTCACATTATAGTCTACAAATTAGATGGCTTAAAATTGCCTACAATGCTTTTTTTGGCCATTTATGATGGCTTAAACCTCCCTACAATGCCTTTTTTATCTCACACCATTGAAGTTTGATTTATCAGTCATCAATCTACATTGTCCAAGTAGCAATCTATCATTGGAATGACAATCTCAACCCAATGAAATATACAGATAAGTGAACTATAGACGTCAACAATCCGATTGATGAACTTTAATATCAACCATTAAAACTAAAAGCAATGGGTGATATTATAGTCAATGGATCAGATGATTTAGATCTCCTTAAAATATTAAATTTAGATATGTTGCACTTCAATATATGATTTGTCTCTTTGATGGTTCGAATCACCCACATCTTAAACCATTGATGGTGTAAGATCATTTAAACACCAATGACGGTGATGAGAGTCGATCCCTTAAAAATTATGGGTTTCAATTTTTAAAAGCACAACCCACCTTAAACCAATTTTAAAATTTGTTCCTTTAGGGCCCTTCTTAAACCATTGATTAATGATCTTTAATATCAGCCATTAAATTGAAAACAATGGTTGATATAATTCCACAAATCAGATGGCTTAAATCTCCCTAATTGGAATGGCAATCTCGGCCCAATGAAATATGCGAATAAGTGGACATCAACAATCCGATTGACGAACTTTAATTTCAGCCATTAAAACTAAAAGCAATGGGTGATATTATAGTCTATGGATCGGATGGTTTAGGTCTCCTTAAAATACTATTTTTAGGCATGCTACACTTCAATATATGATCTACACCCTCAGATCCTGATCAAACGAACGAGAGCGCTTTTTAAGTCAAATTAAGTCACATCATCTGCCACAGTTCAAAGTACAAACTTTAATGCCATTTATTAAGTACCTTTAAATCCACCCACAAAATCTTTGAGTTCACCCACACTGAAACACATCGACTGCATTGAATCAGACTATGCAGATTATTTATCGTCCCAATCTTTCATGCGATCGATCTTTAGATCATGGATGTGTCATCAGACGATCGATTTTTTATTTCATGTGGTACAACCCATAAAAGTGACCTTAAAATTAATTTTAAGCGTGCATGTGATGTTAAAGTCACTTTTTTGAGATGTGTGCCACGTGAAATAAAACACTGATCGTCTGATGGTACACCGATAATCTCAAGATCCATCGTGTGACAGTTTGGGAGGTGATCAGTCACATAATTTACCATTTTATCACCCTTAACTTAGTAATGCTAGACCCCAGTTTACTACTAACAAATTAATGATGTGCAGATTGAAAATAAAGTTAAACTGTTAATATTTGTCAAAGTGAACTCAAAAGGCAGTAAGAAAGACGATTGAAAGAAAAAGACGATTTGTCATATGCTGAAAGCTAGAAACTCATAAAAGACAATTGAGCGTTGTTGCTGAAGAAGAGAATAAGAAATTGTAAGAGACGTTCAAGAAGCTGTAGCGATTGGAAAAGAAAGGCGATCGTTCATAAATAGAAATAGTTTCATTAGAAGTTGTGCTGAAAGATAAAAAATCGTGATTTATGATTTCCCAGAGAAAGAAAGCTTGCGTTGCTGCTGTTTATGTGAAGATCTACACCGTCATGCATATCTTTAGAAGTCTTCTATAATTAGAAGTCTAGTAGATCACGAATCTAAGAAGATTGATGAAGAAGAATCCTAGAAAACTTTGTTGCTGAAAATAAGGAACAAATTTAAAGCGCATCAACTATCTAAAGCAAAGGAAAAATAAAGTTAGAATTATAGTTAAAGTAGGAATATTTTGTTTTTAGTAGTTTCTTTTATTATAATTAGATCACTGTAAACCGACTCTTTATGATCTATAAATAAGAGAGCCCTGTATAAGAATTCTTTATCGAAGAAATTTTCAGCAACAATTGACGACTGAGGTTGATTTTTCTTCCGATCAAATTTAGAGTAGATTAGTTTAGATATCCAAGGTTTCTCGATCACAATTGACGACTGGGATTGAGAGCTGAAAGATTAGAATAGATATCCATAGTTTCTCATAAGCAATTGACGCCTGCAGCTGAGGCATGAAAGATATAATTTTTATTGTTTTCTAGCTTTACTACAAAAAATAAGACTATTAGCGGCAACTTTTTTTAATAAAAAACTGTCGCTATTAGTCCTGTCGCTACAAAAAATTGCCACTATTATTTTTGTAACTGCAGTTTTTTATAGCGACAGGACTAATAGCGGCAGTTTTTTATTAAAAAAAAACTGCCTCTAATAGTCTTATTTTTAATAGTGTTTAGATTTATATATTTTATTGTAATTTATTGCTTTATAAATATCTTCAAGTTTTGATTTGAATTGACGACTCAAATTGAGATTTGCATATTAGTGTAATGGTATTTTATTTTCTATATTCAATTTTCTAGAATTTGATTGACGCTCAAGTTTTTGGAGATTATTGATTAGATTAAATCTGTATTAATAAAATTTTAGTTTTGATTGACGACCAATACTAGGAGACTTGATATATAGTGTAACGGTATTTTAATTTCATAAATATCTTATAACAGAAGGAAACTGATTGACGACCAAAATCCAAAAGTTTGAAGATTATGATTTATTTTTTACAATTAGTTTAAGAAACCATTCTTTTATTCATATTTTTCAAGTAGTTTAGGATCTTAAAAATAGATCTAAGTTTTCAGAAAAATAAAATATGAAATAAATCACTTCCTCATGGGAACAATCCTATGCTAGTATTATAATTTCAATTGTGCGCTTGCAATAGGTTAAGACTTAATGAGAACAACATAAATATCAAGAACAGGAGGATAAATGATCCTTCTCGTTCGATTCAATTCAGTCAATGTGTTTCAACGTGGGTGAACTCAAAGATTCGATGGGTGCATTTAAAGGTACTCTTTATTAAAAAGTGACGGTCACTTTTTCAAACCATTGCAGGAAAAAAAAATATAGAAGAGGAAAGAAAGGAAGGAAAAAAAATATAAAAAATCTGATTTCGACGGCTAGGGCAATAACCGGGTAGCTCCTCCTCTCCTTTGTTTTTTTCTTTTCTTTCCTTCTTCTCCTCCAACTTTTTTTTCTTGGGAATAAAGAAGCAACCGAGGGAAAAAATGAGGGGGGGGGGGGGGGGGGGGGGGAGAATGGAGAGAAGAAGAAGAAAGAAAGGAAAAAACATGGGATTTTTTTTTTGTTTTTTTGCAAAAATTGGGTTTAAACCCTATTAAAAAAATTTCAAAACTCTGAATGTGTCATCTCGGTCGATAATTTGAAATTTCAACCGAAAATCTCGTATTTTCGGAGGGGGACCGATATTTTTGTATTGTTCGTCTCGGTTCAGACCGAAATTGAGACATCTCAGCCAAAAGTTTGAAATTTCGGTCGAGATTTTGATCCATGCGCTAGACCAGAGCCTCCAAACAATGGTCCAAAATGCCTATTTTGTGCCACTTTAATTTGGCACTCAAATGCTCACATGGCACCCGTTCCCTAAGAGTTCACTCAAGTTTTTTTTTTTTTTTTTTTTTCTTTAAAGGTTATTCAATTATTGATAAGTACATAAAATGGTTAATTCTACAGGGAGAGAGAGAGAGAGAGAGAGAGAGAGAGAGAGAGAGAGAACAAACGAGGGAAAGTAGATTTTTAATCTTTCATTGATTTGGCATTGAAAAATATATGTACAACTAATTGGTATCCTCCCTCCCTTGTAAGGCTTGAGGTTGCAGGTGCTTCCTCCTTTATGTTAATAAGGTAGGGTTATTGGGATAGGATTTATTCTCCTATGTGTCACTCAGTGTGAGTGCTTTGTTGTGTGAGATTTATTCCCCAAGTGTTGCTCCTGAATTATCATAGGCTGCATATGGTATAACTCTCTGCTAGTCCCTACCACAACAGAGTTCACCTGCTTTAGCAGGTTCCCAACCTCTTTGCTACCTGCTTTAGCACGTACCCCTTCTCCTTGGTATCTCCTTGCATAGCAAAATTTTATGAAATATTTACTTGTTCAATAGTTCTACCCTCCTCTCTACTCACTCATTTTTAGAGCAGATTTTATTTACTATGATAGGGAGTTAGTATAGAGCAGGGAGGTTGTTGTTAGAGCAGGTAAATCCTCATTTGCAGGGAGTTAGAAAAGAGAATGGGAACCAACTAAAGCAGGTGAACTCTGCTATGGCAGTGGCTAGCAAAGAGCTATGCCATACGCAGCCATACTCTCTAAGATATGTAAGGCGCATCCAAGTTGTCTATGCCGTATGACATCATCAAAAAAAAAATGGAGCTTCACACATGCACTTCCCTTGTCGCCACTACAAAAAAAAATTTGTTAGCGGCACAAAAAATTACTGCTATTAAGAAAAAAACTTGTTGTTTTAATAGTGACAGGACTAGTTGCCGCACTTTTTTTATTAATAGCGGCAGTTTTTGGTGCCCCTAATAGTTTTTTTTTTTTGTAGTGGCTTCTTATTTAATGTGGTACAATCATAGCATGTATAAACATCGACCTAGATAAATAAGCAGAGGACTCTAACGCTCTCATCTTATGGTTGGATCCTCTATTGAGCATTTGTTCTGGGAGGATCCCGTGGAAAGGAAGGTCCGGTAGACTCTCTGCAATTGCTAGCGCTCATTCACCACAGGCAGTTGTACACTGGAACTAGACTACTACCTACAGGCTAATGTCAATTGAGCTGGTATATGGTAACTGACCCTAATCCAATCTAGATTTATAATGGATCACTGATCTTGGACAAGTGGCATTATTTTTCCATCATGTGTGTCATATGATGTAGGGGCCATTGGTTAGTGAAATGATGAAATGCTTGGGCTGTCAAGTGAGGAAAGGGTATGTTCGAGTCTGAAGAGAGCAGCCATTTTGTATGTTAAAGGTCAGAGATTAAGATTGTATCCCGTAATGGCTTTTTCTTTGTAACACGTGATATTAGCAAATTGATGTGAAAATCTCCGGGATCAAATATTGATTCAAGAAATCATCTCTATTGGGTAATTCAAAGCCGTTAAATGCTCCTATTCATTGATTTTAAAGGTGTGTGATTTCTTTAAAGCATACAACGGAAATTTTTTTATTTTATTTTTATAACTCTAGTGTTAGGGCCTCTAAGAGCCTTCTACTGATCTCAGAATTGTGTGTGCACCCTAAATTAGCACGTGTCAGGTCAGCACGAGTTATAAGTCCTTAAGGTGGCCTCAAAGGGAACTGTATTTAGCCATAACGCCAAATGTCTTGAGGTTTATGAAGATATATTTTGATGCAATCTTTGACCTATCAAATCTTTACACAAGGCAATTAAGCATCATCACATGACACACATGATGAAAAATAGTGTCACTTGTTGAAGATCAGTGGTCCAGTCGGACACCAAATCTAAGGGTGGGAAGGTGTAGGGTAGCACATATAAGCTTGTACTCTTTTCCATGTAAAAAAGTCACACGGCTCAGAGTAGGACCACACTGAGTTGACTCCACAACCCAAAGTGAAATATCCCAGAACGTTGTCGCCATCTTTCCTAATCATAGGAGCCCATAATATTGTCGCGGCGAGGAAAAAAAAGGCTCGAAGAAGCGTTCGGATAACGCGCATTGAAAGGTGAACCAACCGAAATTCGAGGCGGAGGCTGAGCCAATTGAGAAGGGAGCTTTAGGTGACGCGCTTCACTCAAGGCGGGAAGTAGAAAACGACGACGAAGAAGGCGACGTGTTCCATTATTATTGCATAGGGGAATCTGCAGCAACTGCACTCAGCCACATGCTTCAACTTCCCTCATCTTTCCCTTCGACCCACTTTATACCTCTTTTATTTCATTAAAAGGGCTCTCTCGATCATGGATTCTTCGGTTCCCCGTTCTTCTCATATGGACTGGTTTCTCTAAAGAGGGATTTCGTAGCGTTTCGGATGGCTTCTGGTGGTTCTCACAACGTGGGGTCGCCCAAAATCAAGAGCGGTACAGAATCGCTTTCGGTTTTAGTTTCGCCAAAGGGAGGAGGAGGAGGAGGAGGTGGTGGTGGTGGTGGTGGTGGTGGTGGTGGTGGAGGAGGAGGAGATGGTTTCTGTCTCTGCTCGCCGACGACACACCAGGGGTCGTTTCGGTGTCGGCATCATCGCTCACTGTCTTCAACTTGGATGAGACGCTCCAACTCCATGCCTACTGCTAAAACTCCCTCTTCAATCTCTCCCAAATCAGTCGACGCCTCCTCATAGTAAAAACAACTAATTTTCTTTCTCTTATATCTAATAGCTTGTGTACGCCGATACGATATAAATTTGGATTGTATTATGGTATTACTCTCTCTTTGATCTTTAAAGTGGTTTAGATCTACTGAATGATCTCCTAACTCAGTCATGAGACATAGCCCATGAGTCTTGAGCTTTTTTTTTTTATTTTTATAATGAGCTTTTATTTATTTTAATATAAAAAAAATCAATTGATATTTTATTTTTATTTTTATTTTTTGTAACTAGAGTCGTGAGATATAAGCCTGTGACTCGAGCTTTTATATTTTTTAAAAATACAATATACCTACCAATATTGCAATCGTTACAATATTGTCAACCTTCCGTTGTGCTACAGGCATAAGCCCCATCTAGAGACTCGTATGGTTTCTTAGAAAATTCGTTAAAAAGAGGAGAGAGAGAGAGAGAGAGAGAGAGAGAGAGAGAGAGAGAGAGAGAGAGAGATGAAACCTCAAGCCAATTCGCTATCTTCTGATGGGTTTCCTGAAACCGGAGAATTTGAATTGCTTCAATGTTGTTGTTTGATTTTTGGATGTCTGTAAATTCATGAATTGGTCCCATTGGCTAGTTTAGATGGTTACCAAAATACATTTCAAACGGTCATTTTCATATGTGTTTAGTTTGACAAAACAAAATTGGGATTAATTTTCTTGATACCTGACATTAGCCCGTTTACCTTCTGGATGAAACCCACAAACCTCTGGTAGAACGCATTACCATGCTGCATAGGCATAGTTCGTTTTAGCCTGCCAGGGCCACATCTCAAGAAATGGAGGTTATGATTTGAATCCTACCCCTTTTTTACTACTCATTGGTATAAACTTTGTGTCCAAGTTTAAGCTAAAAAGAACGTAGCTCGTTCACCCAATTGGGTCCAAATAAATAGCCAACCACTTACTTCCGAGTGGCTCTGTTGATTACTTCTTTGCTGCTGCAAAAAACACACCCTGACAGCCAAAACTGGATAAGGTAATCACAACTCACGAGTGTAGCTGCAAAATAACCTTTTACCAAACCTTTGTTTTGAATTTCTCATGTCTAGCCAATTTGAAACTCCCGCAGTGTGCCTCGTTCCAAAATTTTGATTGGTTTCAGTGACAACCCTAAATAATAGAGTAGGTTACCTTTATTTACAAGTTAAGATTCTTCTTTCTCAAACAGAGTTTCACGTGCTTAAACAGTTGTCTACTTTGAATCATAAGATCAGGATCTTTTTCATCCAAATCTTTGACAGAATAGATCTTGAAATCAATGGGGGTACTATCATCATCATCATCATCATCATCATATATAACCTTTTTCCATCCATTGAGGATCGGCTTTGTCATCCCAAATAAACATAATTATGAGCATACATCAAACGTGATTCTTATAAGATATGTGCCATATGGAATCAAAATATGATTGCATTATTGTAGTATCTTGATATCAAGATCTATTGTATCAAATGAGAAACAATTTTCATTGTTTGATCCAAAGCATTCAATAATTTAAGCACCTGAAACCTTCGAGATGAAAAAATCATGGGTTTAAAATAAAGGTACCCCGGCCCTAATAGTATGTCACTATATGCTGATGGACGCTGCACCATGCACCGTACATAGGTTGGCCGCATGCTAATACAAACTCAATCAGATCCACCCCGCCCCACCTCAAACACCTCCGCCACACGCTCACACACCACTAAAACCTAGCCTAGACTTAGGGCCTAGGGCTAGGCCCGATCCTAATTCCTAACTTAAGCAGACTATGAAGGGGCTTCGGGCTTTATTGTTTATTATTATTATTATTATATTAATTCTTATAACTTTTATTGTAGAGAGAGAGAGAGTTCAAGTAAGGGAAAATAATATTCCAAGAAAACTTTAAGACCTCAATATTAATGATCATTTTGGTGATTTGATTATAAAAGTATATATATATATATATAGTGGGCGCTACGCACTACCAAAACTTTAAGCACAATTTTAAACGCTAAAAACTTTATTTTCATAGGTTATATGCCACATGACACGTGATCTTAAAATGAGTGTTATTTTGGAATCAACTATCACCGTTCTCAATATGGGTTCAAAGTTCAAACCCATTATCTTATTGGCCTATATATATCATCTATGTAATACACTTGTGTTCCATGTGACATCAAAATAATATTATGAGAGCCACATGAAGCTTCATATGAGATCTTGGACGACGCACACCATCCTCTATTGGTGGACATACATAACCCTTTTTCATATATATAATATGGTCAAGTCCAACTAGGTTGAATTGGATTTAAAGGACAACCACCTCTGTTGCTTTTGAAAATAGGAGAATCTTGCTTGCACGCCGTCCTATAAAAAATGGCTGCCATAGAAGTCAAGATTTTCCCATGTAAGTCAAGATTCCCTAAGCTGATTGACAATTTCTACAACTTTATGGGTACCTTTTTTAACACCTACCAAATCCCTAGAGGGCACCTATACCAAAAGCCATTAATTGGATGATGGAGATAATTTTTGTCCCAATTTGGCGCACAATGCATCTTGAGATTATGGAGGTACCATCATGAGGTCAATTTTCATTACATGTGGCATGTATTCCAAAAACGAGATGAAAATTACGTTTGCATGTTATGTATGCCACGGGATGTCACAACTCTATTTTGGATGTGTGTCATGTCACTACAAAAAAATAAGATTATTAGCGGTAGTCAAAAATTGTCGCTAATAGTCTTAATAATATTTTTTTGTTAATAGCGACAATTTTTTAGAACAAAAAATTGTCGTTAATAGTCTTAATTTTTTATAGTGTGTGGAATAAAAAATTAATCGTCGGATGATATGCCCATAGTCTCAAAATCCCTTGTGTGTAAGATTGGGGCGAAAATAGATCTCTCCCTCGTCTAATACAAAGCACTCCATGGTTATTGGAGTAGGTGCCCTCCAAGATTGCGTAGGTGTTAATAAAACTACCTTTGCACAGAGGTATCAAAGGGACAAGGGTAGCTGTTGCCAACTCTTCAACAAAATACCTACAAGTTTCATATGAAGCGGGTCACATGACCAGCATCAATATCGACGTACCACCCATGTGAGCACATCCAGATGTCAACCCTACAGAAAGACATAGATTTAGTCAGCCCAAACATCCCTCTCATTGAACGGGAGGGTTCACTTTTAAACCATTTGATGGTACTACCATTTTATGCATTTATGGGAGCCATTACTTGCAAGGAGTAGTTGACCCTTGCACATAAAAAAAAATTGATATTTTGAAAAGCCGTGCCATGCTATGGTATTTTTGAAAAGACGTGCCACGCTAAAACAGTATTTAAGCGGTTTGATTTGAAGGTTATAAAAACCTTTTATACAAAAGATTGGCTCAAAACGATAACTAATGTGGTCAACTATTGAATCAAATAATCATCATTGATTGTATTGAATCATATAATAAAAGTTCATATATCATGACAATTTTTTGCATCAAAAATCTTTAGATAGCTATAAATGTGCTCACCCATTTTCTAAAAGCACATACGATAGAGATCTCTTAAAATCTATTGATTGAGTCAAATTAGACAATAGAGATCGCGTTTCACCCCGATCTTCCACACAATAGATCTTGAGATCATATCACACCCATTAGACGGTCAATTTTTTATTTTATATGTCATACATTCCCAAAATATGGCCCTAAAATTATGATTGAGCGTGATTATTATTTTTATTTTAAAACATTAAAATATATATTACTACACTAATATATATAATAAAATCTATAACCAACTTGAATTTGGTCCTATTTGGGACTTGGTTCAATACTTAGACCCAAGTTGACATGCGTTGTGGCCATAATATAAGCTTAATAATATTAAATAATAGTAAAAATTACAAACGAAAAATATATCTAGAAGAAGCACGATAGGCAATGAGCCAATCACCAATCCAATAAAGAGATTGCTTTAATGAGCCAATCACCTATGCACCAAGGGGCTGTTGTAAGATGTGCAATTCATGAAATACTCGTGATATGATAAGGGCAAAGGCATCCCTTATGGCATTGTCAAAGCGTAAGTTTGGGATGCCCTAAGTTTTTTTTTTTTTTTCAAATGAAGATTGCCTTCTTAATTTTATGTTTGAAATTTTCTCAATATCCTAAATTTGCTTAAAATCGCAGCCAAAATTTAATCAGAATTAATAATAAATAAATAATCAAACAAGCAATCACACAAGACAATATTTTTTACAAGGAAAATCCATCAAGGAAAAAACCAAGGGATCTATTCCAAATCCAATGCACAAAAACACTATAAAAAAATAAACACTTCAGAATGTGCGTAATGATATGTAAACTTCTAGTCCTATCAAACGTTTCCTAGCGTGTTTGTGCTTGAGTGGTGTATTATGCCTAGAGATTTAAGCGTGACTTGAGGATTTGAAGATGCTGTTGCGTCTCGTGTGAATACGAGTAGAAAGGAGGCTATCAAATATAATATTAAAATTATTAAATTAGACACATGATTATTAGACTAGATGTTGAGAGAGAGAGAGAGAGAGAGAGAGAGAAACGCATGATGTCTTTCATTTTAAATAAATAGGATATGAGAACTCCATGGGCCTAGGAGGTTAAGCATGAGCTCGGCTCATTTAATTATCACGATTAAAGTGTTAGCTCAATCTCAGCCCACAGGCTTTATGATCAAGCCTAAGCCCTCTTTAAAATATGTTAGTCCTAATGGGCCGAGCGGGCTATCCAGCCCCTTGCCACCCCTAACAATTATCAAAATATCAGCTCTTTCTTTTAAATAAAGGCAACAATGCAATTTTTAGGTACAAGTAGTTCTTCCTACTAGGATGTGTCTACAATTTAAGGGTCATTAAAGACAATTAATGAGCCGGCGTCTTTTTAGTGATTCACTTATTTGAACTTTGATATATGCACGGGTTTCTATACTCTTTAAAATTTGTGCATGTCTCACAGTCCACTCGTTAGACAGCTAAAAAGACTCGGCCAAATAAGCTATTGGCGCAGTGTAGGCAAATTCTTCTCAGTATAGCCAAAGGCACCCTAAGAAAATGAAAACGGAGTTATTACTTGCACATACAAAGTTGTCCCAAACACACAAGTTAAAAGAAAAATAGTATTTCAGAAACGTGTGTCATTGGGAAAGACCATCTAAGCCTTTTGAATTGAAGGTCATGAAGCAAAAGATTAGCAAAAATAATGATTTCTATCATATGATTCAATGCAGTTATAAGCCATCATCTAATTCGACGATTGATTGTACACCAATATCTTCTACACCAAAGATCTTTAGATCATGCTTTTCAAATCAGGTGACTTAAATGATAGTTTCCACAAAGCAACTGTCCCCAAAATGCCACCAAGTGCTTCTTTCAAATTGTGTGCAATGGCTAACTTTGTGCATTTAAGTAATGGCACAGGTGCCCAAAATACCAAATGGGTACCTCCATTAGCCACCACACAATCTTTGAAAGTGCCAACTTTGGAAACCCCTCAAAACCATTGATTGCTCTGGATTATATGATGGAGATCATATTTGTTGCACCTATCAGATGGCTAATTTTTTATTTCACATGTCAGATCCTCAAAAATGCCCCTTGAATCTTATGGCACACGGGATTTTAGTGCATATTTTTTTAATCTGTGATATGAAATCAAACAATGACGATCATTTGTGAGACATGATCTAAAGATCCATTCTGCGAAAGATCGGGGTGAAACAATGGATCAAAATGCCGGAAAAATGATACGTATTGTCCGAGTGCAAAACCGATACATATTGGACGATACGTATCGGTATCGGTAGGTATTGGACGATACATTGAATGTATCGTCCGGGTATATGCATATATTTAACCGATACATTGAATGTACCGTATCGGTAGGGTCCGATACATATCAATATTGGATGAAATTTTAATCCATGGATGAAACATAATCTCCATCATTTAATCTGAAGCAATCAATGGGACACACGTGGGCGTTTTGAGAGAATTTGTGGGAGAAGCGAGCACATGTAAACAAGTTCCAAATCAGTTATACACGTATACTTAGCAAGCAAAGCTTTTGAAAGAAAGAAGAGAATATGACGGCTAAAGTAATGTCACAACCACTTATATAGCGTCTGAAGAATCTGTAAGTGTCATGCCTTATACTTTCCCTGCCCCTCTTTCACAACTTTTCTTCGGAGTCTCTCCCAAGAATCTGCCCTACCAACAAAAAGCCTTAAAAGAATCCAATTCAGAGGAAAGATACCATGGCAACTGCACCACCCATGACCTTAGATGCTTTCATCCCTACCCACAAACAGTGCACCAACTTAATGATCCTAACCATCTGCTCAAACACCTACTCTAATTTGGCTAAGGGAAAAATTTTAAACATTAATCAGATGGCCATGATCACCTACCTTTGGACGATCAATATCATGGTACCAGTCTCATGCCATCCAAACTCTGTAAAGCATAATTACAAAGGAAACCATTAATAGCACCCCTTGAAAATGTAATCTCACCCGGTCATAAAGGTTATTTTACCATTGACTGCTTTGACTCTAATGAAAAAAGGAGATAATTTTTTGGGGGCAAAAAATATCTTTATATCATTCAATTCAAAGCAATCAATGATTTAGGATTGGGTGCAGATAATAGCACCCAATGACAAATTGAGAGTATCTATGAAAGATCGATAATAGAAGCTAGAATCATTGATACTTTCATATGCGAATAAAATAAAATAAAAATAAATTAAATAAAGTTTCATTACAATTAGGTGCTGGACTTGGGTCTAGTAACACCCCACTCATATTCCCCGTGATGTAGCCGGCACCGGAAAGACCCCGGATGAAGAGTCGGAGAGCATACGCACTGCTTCGATGCAGCCGGTGAAGAAGCAATAGCCGGCGCTCGTCGGGTCACCCTATAGGCGAAACGCGCCTGCAACACGACTGACAACCCAGCCTGCTGCTTGGAAGAGTTACCAAAGGTTAGGAAAGGGAGACCAGAGTGACACATCTTCTTCTTCTTCTTCTTATTCTATCAGTCTTCTCTCAAGTTTCAATGGTTTTGTGGGTGGAATTTCTGAGCAATGAAGAAAGCATTAGATGACTTGTTTTACGCATAGGGGTTGTTTTTATAAGTGAGATAGAGATTCGATCGGGTGGAGGAGTCCTATTTCGCAAGAATTCACACATGTCGCGGAGAGCGCGCGAGGGGGCGGATAAGGCTTACCTAAACGTGCGCCAACCAAATGGTTCAAGCCGCCATCTTGCTTTGTTCGCACAAAAAGCTTTCTATGAGAAAATAGGATGAAAAGATAAAGAGGCTTAGGCATCTTTTCTGATCGGGACCGACCCTTGTGACCGTCATTATGGTGTTTAGACGATCTTACACCATTGATTGACATATGATCTTGGAAATTTATTCCGTGTGTGAGAGATTCGAATCATCTGATCTGTGTACTCTAATATACCAA
The DNA here is from genome assembly GCA_021018995.1 of Chloranthus sessilifolius. NCBI lineage: Eukaryota > Viridiplantae > Streptophyta > Magnoliopsida > Chloranthales > Chloranthaceae > Chloranthus > Chloranthus sessilifolius. The sequence continues at coordinate 23,714,578 of CM037584.1, read as the reverse complement.
TGATTGTTCTTAATTTTGATGGCCGATATGATGGCTTATATCTACTTAGAAGCATGATCCTTTAAATGTGAAATGTTCCAATCATAGATTACTACTTTGGCAATCTAGATTGATCATAGATGTTATAGATGTGTGCCACATGGGACAGTGATAAATCAGGCTTCAATGGTGAAAGATAAAAGGTCACATTTTAGTGGTTTGAGATCATTTAATCGCCATTTGGTGGTTAAATGTCCGTCAGAGCCATTACACCTTTCTGATTTAGTGCACTGTTTCGCCCTCGCTTTTTTCGCTTGGCTTGGCTTTGTTAGGCGACAAAGTGGGTTGCTCCCACCTGACTCCTGAGTCACACAGTGCGAGCGGTTTCTGGATTGTTTGGGTTGCTGACTGTGAAGTGATGAGCCACTGAGTCAGACACTCGGGTGATGCTCTTTTTGACGGCTATCTTTTTATGTCCTACGTGTTAAACTTTGTGTGCTTATGTGGATCTATGATTGATTTGGTTCTCTCTAGCTTATGAATAGGTTTTGGGAACCTCCATTTGCACCCACAAAAACTCTAATGGCATTAATGACAGACAATCATTGACTGCTTTAAATTAGGAAAAAATTAGAAAAACAATCTTAAAAAATAAACTTTTTAATAAAAAAAAGCCTGAGAACTTAAATGTTTAAAAAAATAATATTACTTTCACAGTTTTTTAAAGTTCAGAGATCCATATGATCTCAAATCTTCATTAAAAATATAATGTTTTCACCGATCACAAAACTTCAAAAAATCGTGAAAGCATTATTTTTTTTTAAATGTTTAAATTATGAATTTTTTTTGCTAAAACCTTTATTTTTTAAGGTTATTTTTCTAAAGTGCCCTTAAATTAGATGATAGTAATTGTCTATTGTCTCAATCTTCTTCACAATGGATCTTGAGACTATAGGCTTACTATCACATGTCAAATTTTGATTTAATATGACATACGCAATGAAAAGTGATGCGTAAAATCAAAATTTGATGGACCGCTTATGATCTCAAGATAATTTGTGTGGGAGATTAAAACGATTCTCTAGCATCTTATGGTACCTTTAGAGTTTTGGTGGGTACAAACGAAGGTACCCATAGCTTTTTAGACACTTTCACATAAATTTAGAGTTGTAGATGTCGGCTTTTAACAAGATTGACGGGATGGAATGGAATGCTCTTCATTAGGGCTACAACAGAGTCGGGTTGAGCCCGAGCTTGGGTCAGTTCTATCTCGGCTCTACCTTATACGAGCTAAGTTAGAACTTGGCTCTAGGCCTTTCGAGTATGAAAAGTTTGAGCTCTAATTCAGTTCTATCGAGTTCGAGTCGGGCTGAGCCAAGCTTCAAACTAAATAAGTTTTATTATAATTTTTTTTTTCTTAATATTATTTTAAATTTAACGTGCTAAATATTTATTAAGAGCATAGGTATTTGTCGTAGGTATTGATTGGTTGATCAATTGCCTTGCTAGTGATTATTCATGGGGAATAGTGAGAAATAGTTTTAATGGATGTTTTGTGTGTGTGTGTGTGTACGCACGGGTGCGCGTGTGTGAAAGAGAAAGAAAACTTCAATAGACGATCATAAGGATTATATATTTATCTATTATAAAATAATCATTAAATGAATTTTATTATAAGAAAAAAAAAGTAATAACAAACTAAAATTATATATAATATATTTTATTATATATAAAAATATTATATATTATTAATCAAGCCGAGCCGGGCCGCACTGGACCGGGCCGAACTTTACAACCTCATCTCTAACTCGACTCTATTTCAACCGAACTTTAAACAAAAAGTTCGCCTCTGACTCTTGAGCTAAGCTTAAAAGAGCAAAAATTCTCATTTTCATATTAAGCCGAACTAAGCTGTCGGGCTAGCTCGGCTATGTTGCAACCCTAGTCTGATTAAGCTTTATAGACATGTGATGCCAATGTCAGCCTATTAACCTTCTGTTTATTGTGCTTCTCTTGTTTATTATATTCATTGGTTTTATTAAATATATTTTGGTAGGTAACATGGCATATTCATTGGTTTTGTTAAATAATGAAGGATGATTTGTATTGTGCTTTCGGATTGCCGGTGGCTCCTAATGCAATCTCTTATTATATTAATTTTTTTTTACAAAAGAGAGAGATGCGAGAATCAGCCAAAGAAATTAGTCTCGTGTATCATTATTTAAACTTATAAATTTATTGCGCAGAAGCTCATAAATTAATCAATGATCTCACAATAAATAATTAAATAAGAACACAAAAATAGAAGAAAGTATTTACGTTGTTCACTAATATACCTATGTCCACGAGCAATAATAGTCTACTATATTAATAATTACATAAGAATACAAGAACACTCAAACTTCATCAAAGCTTTCCTCAAAACCCTAGATAGGTTTTCTAAAACTTTACAATAATATCTCTCTCTCACAAAGGCTATCTAATTCGTCTATGAGCTTTCTTTTATATAGAAGTTCTGAATCCTACTTCTAACCCAAGAGAAACTGTTCAAAAACGGAATCTGCATGTAACATAGACGTCGCGAGTCGTTGCGGGTCACTCGAGCGACAACACCCGAAAGTTTGCTTCTTTGATCTGTGCCCCGATCGAGCGACTTTAACCCGTAAGTTCGGCCTTGAAGAGAGCACAACTCGCTTGAGCGGATTTGGTTCCTGCTCGAACGACTTTAAAAGTTAGAGCCAATTTAACAAAAACTGTAATCTCACCCAATCTTCTTTAGCCGCTATGCATTGATTGCTTTGAAACAGACGATGAAGATCTTTATTCATCCCAGTCTTCGACATAATGAATCTTGAGATCAGGAGCATACAATCGGAAGATCAATTTTAATTCCATGCGACACACCTCCCGAAAAGTGGTCGTAAAATCACATGGTGCACATCACATCATGCTCAAACATGATTTTGAAATCACTTTTGGGATGTATTTCACGTGAAATCAAAAATTGACCGTCTGGTGGTATACTCCTGATCTCAAGATGCAGTACGTAGAAGATTAGGATGAAAAATGATCTCTATCGTCTATTTCAAAGGGATCTATGCATACCAGCTAGAGGGGATGGGGTGAGATCACAGTTTGACTGCATGTAAGTAACGGTACACTTTTGTTATACACAAAATATTTTAGGATACATTTGTTTCGTGCCTACGGGATTACTGAAAGCGCCTACATCCGAAACTCATTCACCGCTTGGAATCAGACGATGGAGATCATTTTTCACCTAATCTTCCACACGATGGATTTTGAGACCAAAAGGTCTATTTTTTATTTCATGTGGCACAGATCTCAAAAGGTGGCCCTAAAATCACATGATACACATCACACTCAAATGTATTTTAGAATCATTTTTTAGGATTTGTACATTGTGGAATAAAAAATTGACCATATGATGATAAAATTATGATCTCAAGATCCATTCTGTGAAAGGTTGGGGTAAAATACGATATCGATCGTCTGATTTTAAGGAGTCAATGATTTGTAAAGTAAGAGCTTTCGGTAAACCTAGAGGTGCGAACAGAGGTAGCCTATACATTTTGATTGATTTATTTTAGACCTTTGGTGTCACAAGCACAATTAGTCGCAATGCTCTCCATCCCCAACATGCCTTGCCGTATAGCAACTGAATCCCACCACCATGCGTGTGGCCCGCCTCAATCAACACACATCTCGCTTGCTCAAACTTCGACCTTCTGTCAAGCCACAGGCTCATTAAAACCCTCGTGTGCCCCTCCGAGCCAAGCTAACTTATACCACCGTATCCCATATGGCCCGCAAGTTTCTCTCGATGACCTGCCACAAGCGCCTCTTATGCTCGTCTTAACCAATGTTACCTGATTCGCCGATTTGCTCGATTCGCATTCGGGTTCATCAAAGTCGAGCGAACCTGATTCACTACTAGTATGAGTTTTCACTTATAAGAGAGGTACGTACAATATTTACTAGGGAAAAGGACATACAATTTCAAATTCAACACTAGATTATGTGTCATGTGGCACAAGATCCGAAAACAATACCCGTTTTGGGATCATGTGACATGTGGTATGTGATCTCTAAAAAATGGTACTCAACTTTTGTCAAAGTTTGGATACCGCCCCACACATCTTAGTACATTGATTTTTTTTCTCTTTGACGCATTTTCGATAGTGGATATCCAGTCCTTTCGAAAAAAAAAAAATCTTTCTAAATAGACCTGATCATCATTGGGCAAGTTGCATAGCACCTGACCACTTGGATGGATTTCCTGTTAGGAATTCTACCCACACTACGAACTCCCTATCGCGATAAATGCGGAAAAATAAGAAGATTCAGGCAAAAATTAATCATACGCATAACACAAAGATTTACGTGGTTCACCCAATCGAGGGCTACGTCCACGGGAATATATGCACTATTTTTCTGAATGTTTACAACACACACACTCTCTTCTCTCTAGTGCAAACTCAATCAAGATCTAGCACGATCTTCAATAACAAATCTGTCGTTAAACCAAGGACGCAGTCCTTCAAATAACAGAGAAGATATCTGCCAGAATATAATCACGATTCCAACACAAGAACGGCTTCAATCGGATCTTCAATCCGCAAGCTATTCTTCAATACTTTTTTTCTCTCAAAGTATTCTCACAGATTTTTTACCATGAAACTTTTTCCAAGCTCTCTCTTTTGAAAACGTATCTCCCAAATCTCCTTAGAGTTGCAAGTATTTAAAACACTTCCAAAATAGTCTCCTAATAACTTAGGAAACCTTGGCTAAAGTGAGATTCCCGAAAATAGCCAATTATATAAACTTTCGGATCTATATTAGCCCATCAGTCAATCGATTGACATCCCAACCTCAATCGATTGACGACAGTGGTTGAGATTATACCTTATTCAACAATCTCCACCAATGTATCATCCCCAACCCCGTCATCGCCCCAACGGGCATCAACAACTTCGACAAGTATTAATCAAGTTTAGGCAATGCCTAAACTTATTATGCATAATCGGCTTGGTCAACATGTCCACTGCATTCTCTTTTGTATCTATTTTCTCAATCGATATTCCTCCATCTTCTATCATATCCCTGATAAAATGATACCGAATATCTATATGCTTTGTTCTAGTATGAAAGACCTGGTTCTTTGTTAGGTGAATGGCACTCTGTCTGTCACAGAAGATATTAATGCTCTCATCAACCTCACCAAATTCACTGATCAAACCTTTAAGCCATGAGGCTTTCTTAGCCGCCTCTGTAGCCGCTATATACTCGGCCTTTGTAGTTGATAACGCAACTATCCCTTGAATCATAGACTTCCAACTGATTGCTCTACCTGCCAAGACGAACATATACCCCGTGGTAGACCTTCTTCTATCAAGATCACCAGCATAGTCGGAATCGACATACCCGTAGAGATCCAACTTGCTTGTATCTCTACTTTCAAACATCAAACCATATTCAGCTGTACCTTTCAGATATCTCAATATCCATTTCACTGCAAGCCAATATTCCTTACCCGGATTCGACATATACTTGTAAACCACACTCAACGCCTGTGCTAAATCTAGACGTGTACTAACCATGGCATACATCAAGCTCCCAACGGCATTTGCATACGGAATATTTTTCATATATTCCCTTTCTTCATGTGTAGACGGACTCATCTTCTTTATGAGTTTAAAATACTCTGCAAGAGGAGTTGATACAGGCTTGGCATCACTCATATTATATTTCTCAAAGAGCTTTTGAATAAAGGTCCTTTGAGTTAGCCAAAGCCTCTTCTTCTCACGATCCCTCATGATTTCCATACCTAGGATCTTATTTGCGGAACCAAGATCCTTCATCTCAAACTTCTGGCTCAATGATTGTTTCAGCTTGTTGATTTCAACCTTGCTTCTTGCTGCTATCAGCATATCATCTATATAGAGAATTAGGAAGATTCTTTTCCCTTTACCATACTCTTTTCAGTAGACACAACAATCATACTGTCCCCTGTGATACCCTATGGCAAGCATATATGAATCAAACTTTCTGTACTACTGCCTGGGTGCCTGCTTGAGACCATACAATGATTTCTTTAATTTGCAAACGAGTGATTCTGACCCTTCTGCTTCAAATCCTTCTGGTTGTCTCATATAAATTTCTTCTGAAGATCTCCATGGAGAAAAGTTGTTTTCACATCCATCTGTTCTAGCTCGAGATCTTTCTGAGCAACTGCTGCCAACAACGTCCGAATCGATGTGTGCTTCGCAACCGGAGAGAATATCTCATTATAATCGATACCCTCTTTATGAGAAAATCCCTTTGCAACTAGCTTTGCCTAAAACTTTGGAGTTTCACTCTTATCACCTTCTTTCTTTCGAAAGACCTATTTACAACCGATGACTCTCTTCCCTTTAGGAGGTTTCATGAGATCCCAAGTCTCATTCTTCAAAAGTGACTGTCATTCTTCCTCCATAGCTAATTGCCACTTTTCTGCATCTGTATCTACCTGAGCTTCTGAAACTGTGCTTGGTTCCCCATTCTCTGTGATGAGTGCAAGTGTTAAAGGAACCATGTCCTTAAACTTTTCAGGACGTTTCTTCACCCTCTCTGATCTTCTCAAGGTAGTTTGAACCGGTAGCTGAGACTGCAAGTCTTGAGAAATTGTGCCATAATGCTCTATCTCAGAGTCTTCATTATCTTTCTCATCTTGCTCATGCCTCTCAACATCAACTTGTACCTGAGGTTCACTAGATGATTGAGGTTTGTCTTCCGCCTTTTTCATCGAAAACTCATCTTCGTTGAAAATAACATCTCTTTCAACTATCACTTTGTGAGATTGTGTATCCCACAAACGATATCCTTTGACTCCTTCACCATAGCCAATCAAGACACACTTTTTAGATTTTGGATCAAACTTGGATCGTTCACTTCCCTGAAGTAATGCATAAGCTGCACATCCAAACACCCTCAAGTGAGAGTAACTCCCGTGTCTTCCATACCAAACCTCATCTGCAGTTTTCGAGTTCAATGCCGCTGAAGGCGATCGGTTGACCAAGTAACATGCCGTGTTCACTGCTTTTACCCAGAACCCATGACTCAAGCTAGAATGGTTCAACATACACCGCGTTTTTTCTAATAGTGTTATGTCCATCCACTCTGCTACACCATTTTGCTGAGAATTTTCAGGAACTGTTAAGTGCCTAACAATGCCTTGATTTTCACAGTATGTCTTGAACTCTGATGACAAATATTCCTCACCATTATCTGATATGAGAATCTTCACCTTTCTTTCCATCTGCTTTTCAACCATACTTTGCCACTGCCTAAATTTCTGAAACACATCTGATTTATTTTTAATCGGATACACCCAAACTTTCCTGGAGTAGTCATCTATAAATGACAGAAAATTGTTGGCTCCACCTACTGAAGTGACTTTAGCTGGTCCCCATACATCTGAATGTATGTAATCAATCAGCCCTTTCAAAGTGTATTTTTCAGTAGAGAAACTGACTTTCTTCTGCTTTCCAAAGATACAATCTTCACAAAAATTTAGTTTACAAGTTTGAATTTCATAAATCGCCTTGTTCTTTATAAGTTCTGTCAGCCCACGTTTACTGATGTTACCAAGCCTTTTGTGCCACAAATCTGAGAGGTCCTTAGAATCTTTTATAGCTGCAACACCACTGCCGCTGATTGTGTTGCCTACTAAAGTATACAGATTTCCCATCTTTTCACCTTTCATCAATGTCATAGCACCATGTACAACCTTTAGTTTACCGGATTCTAGAATGACTCGACATCCTATCTCATCCAATGCCCCCAACGAGATCAGATTTTTTTTCAGATCAGGCACATGCCTAACCTCAGTAAGAGTGCGAACACATCCATCAAATATCTTGATTCTAATCGAACCGATACCCACTACTTCACATATACTGTCATTCCCTATCAAAATTGTCCCACCATTGGCTACCTTATACTGGTCAAACCAATCTCTGTACGGACCCATGTGATACGATGCCCCTGAATCTAGGATCCATCTATCATTAAACTAACTGGAGCTTAACAATGCACACAATAGGTCTTCACCGGAATCTGACTTAGCAACACTAGCCTGTTGCGAAGTCCCTTCATCACCCTTATTATTATTCAATCTCTGCTTGCAATATTTGCGAATATGTCCAGATTGCTTACAGAAGTAATAGATAATATCATTTCTGTTACCCCTAGATTTGGACCTGGTGTTTTCTCTCATTGATTTATTATCCCCTCTGGATTTGTCTCTTTTGCGATCATGATTTCGGCCCCCTTCGCTTAAGAGACTAATCCCTTCGGAGTTAGATTCGAGCTGTTTTCTCAATTCGTCGAAAAGAAGTACAGCAGTCACTCCTTCGACGGCAATAGTGTCTTTACCATAAATTAATGTGGTAATAAGGTGCTCATAAGATGGTGGCAATGAGGTGAGCAAGAGAAGTGCGAGATCTTCTTCAAGTTTCACCTCGATACTCAATAGTTCACTAACTATTTTATTAAACGAATTCAAATGATCATGAATACACGTACCAGCCTTCATACGAAGGGTGTAGAGTTGCTTCTTCATGAAGAGTCGATTGGACAACGACTTTGTCATGTAGAGAGATTCCATCTTCTTCCACAGATCCACGATCGTTTTCTCATGAAGAACATTGTACAGAACTTCATCGGACAAGCACAATCGGATAGTGCTTACGGCCTTCTTATCAATAGAGTTCCACTCTTCATTGGGCATCTCTGCCTTCTTCCTCATATCTTTTCCAAGTAGAGCATCATCAATGCCTTGCTGGACAAGGAGATCTGTGACCTTGACTTGCCACAAAGCGAAGTTATTCTTCCCAGAAAACTTCTCCACTTCAAATCGTGCATTCGAGATCTTCATCGCCATTGTAGCGTAAACCTCGCTCTGATACCAATTGTTAGAAATTCTACCCACACTACGAACTCCCTATCGCGATGAATGAGAAAAAATAAGAAGATTCAGGCAAAATTTAATCACACGCATAACACAAAGATCTACGTGGTTCACCAAATCGAGGGCTACGTCCATGGGAGTATATGCACTATTTTTCTGAATGTTTACAAAACACACACTCTCTTCTCTCTAGTACAAACTCAATCAAGATCTAGCACGATCTTCAACATTTCCCAGGGCCCCCACCTGATTCAAATGCATCGATACCTCATGCATTCGAACCCATATTTGACCTCTATTTATTATATATTAAATAAAAGGGAGCCATTGCTTACACATGTTTTTCAAGTGATTTCACCGAATTTAAAGAAAGACTTGGTATTTTAAGGACATGTGATATGTAAAAATGCAATATGGGCCGTTTGATTTTAAGTTCATGATCAATAGATCTCTGGACATGAAATTAGAGCAAAACACAATAATTTTCATATGATCTATTGTAGTCAACTATTGAAGGATATAATGGCCTTTGATTCCATTTAATCAAATGATGAAAATTATATTTTATTTTAATCTTTTGCAATCGATATCTTTGAATCATGGCCTTCAAATCAAACAACTTAGATGGTGTTCTCACATAATAGAGGCTCTCAAACTTACAAGTCTTTCTTTTAAATTCGGCGCAATCCGATACAATCACTTGAAAGCGTGTGCAAGTAAGAGTCCTCTAAATAAAATTACGTCTTCTTTCAATAAAGAGTTCAAAGAGAGTGATTTGATGTGAGTTTGTCTCTAGCAAGGGTAGAGGTTCAACTCCTCTCTTTTGCAATATGTTTAAGCCATCAACAAATAATAAAAATAGTGGTTCGGTCCATTACGCAGGAACCGAACTCCGAACCGGTCCATTGTTTGATACCAACTCGGGTAACCCTGATCTTAACCACATCACAATCATGCTTCAAATCTAACCAAAACCTCAACTTCTGGAAAGGTACCTCATCGCCCATGCCAAGGTTTACTTAAACAGCCCTGTCCTACTTGTATGCACTGTCACTTAGTGCTCTTGACACTTGAACCTCTCCATTGTGACAAGACAATGCTCTCCAAGCTCTGTTCCTAGCCCCATCACGTGTGTAGTAACACTTGTGGCTCCCTACACAGATGGGTTAAAAGGTGAATTGTTGGAGAGTAGTGATAGAGACTAAAACCTTATGGTTTGTGACATAGCCACGCATCTACCACTGCATCCATGTTGGGGGCCATACGACTCTTGCGTGCCCAATTTGAGGCACCTCGAGCCAGTTTGACTCATGTGACTGACGGTTTAGCCCATTTATTTGTCAGCTGAGATTCGATTCTAGGCCCTAATATACTGGCCCACATCAATCTAAGTCCATAATGAACTAACGGTCAAAAGCCGAATGCACCAATTTGGCCTGCTACCAATCTTGATGAGCCTCTTTATAGTGTAAAAATCAAATATATGGTCTAGTCAATATGGGTTAGGCCAACAACACAAATTTACACTGACGATAGATCATGAATATTGTAATATCATTTGTAATAACCCAAATTTGTGATATGTTGTAATATCATCTGTAATAATCTAAATTTTAAGATTTTATTTTAATGGTGTTAGATGGTGTATCACACTATGCACTATGTTAACGCTCTACATCAAAATTTGAACCCATCCTTTAAAATAGAAAATTTTTAATTTCTTCTATATCAAAATTAGACTCATTGCAAAGTGCTCATCAATACAATTCCAACGATATATAATTTAACAACTTTTGACAAGAATATAAAAAGTTATACTCATTTTAAGTGATCAAGCAAGTCAAAGGGTATAACTATAATTTCGAGAGAGAAACACCGATTGCTTCGGTGCTTATACAAAGCACTGGAACGAAACCTTTTCTCAAGCTAAATCTCCTATTTTATTAAATCTTCTATAAAAAGTGCTTATTAGAGTCGACATAAAACTTTATACCATTATAAATAAAACTTTAAAAACTCTCTACTCTCTATAATAAAAAAAAATTATTCTTTGAAGACTTAGACGAACCGACGCTCTGGGCATCGACCTTTTCAACCCGAATCGCCGTTGATCTTCATTTCACGCTTCAAGAGGTGGGTACCCATCAATCCATCTTGTTCTTCTCAGATCCTGTCGTGTAGGATGCGTTCGATCACGCATCGACGAGTTTAAAAATCTTATTTAAATCCAAATATCTCATAAATTAATAGACTTATATGTTTAATATTATACTATCCCTTGAAAGTTGTATAACTGTAAATCGGGTTTATATGTTATTTCTCTTTCTTTTCAAGAATCTCTTTGTTTGGACTATTAATATTTTACCTTCTATTAGGTTTGCATATTTAATATATTTACTTCATCTTTTAAATCTGTAAAATTAATTATTCAAATATTAGTAAATCAGATAGATTGACTTAATTGGAATTATACCTTATTGAGATTATTTATTTCTAAATGTATATAGTTAGAAGTTTACTCTTTTATTAAAACTGTAATTTTATATTCATGTTTATCTAAAAATAATTACACAGTAAAATTTAAATCATATTCTTATTTATCTAACCTCATTAATGACATCTCAAATATAAAGAAGAAAATAAGCAAAACTAATTAAACTCTAAGATACTATGAATCTGGTATATTTATATAATTAGAAATTTACCCTTGTACTAAAACTATAATGATATATTATTATTACAAATCTATATTATTATTTATTAAGTCTTAAAATTAAATTATGCTCTTATTTTATTTAAAAGAATAATAGATTGCACCATCTTAAAGTTTCGGGTCCAAACTCACAGCTACGAACTCAAATTCGCGTCGACGAACCCGAGCTCGCGACCATTGATGCACCTGTCCCGGTATTTTGGCCATAACTTTTTACTCCGACCTCAGATTAATGTGATTCTTGTCGCATTAGAAAGAAGACAGCGAGCTTTATAACTTTATGTGAAATAGTCATTTCACGAATCTAACATTTTAAAGGTCAAAATAGAGTAACAAGTCGGGTTCAATTTTAAATGACTCAAGACTATTCGAATTTAGTGTTATTTTATAATTCTCATAACCAAAGTTCCTATGTATATTATATCGTAAGGTCTTTCGATCGATAGTGATGATAAATTATAACTTAATAATTATAAATACTATTTAATTTAATTATCTAATTATTATATATATATATATATATATTTTTTTTTTAATTTTATCGCTTCAACGCGACCTCTTCAATAACACGAAGTGTTAGGAATTCGATACCTTGTGAACATCGAACCCCGACCTTCTTATTATCGAGAATACACTTATAATTATCCTACTCTATGTTGTATTAGAATGTGTGTAAATAAATGTATATATATAAATATAAGATAATCTAATATAAATCTTTCTGTACGTCTGACCTTCTGTGTTTCCATATTAAATTACATTATATAAGTTATGAGTAAGTTAGGACATATGTACGAGAGTATATGAGATCGTGCATACGCTTTGACGTGGTGACTCACTGAGATGATATCGAAGCGATGAATACACCGTATTCACATAGCTTACAACTCATGGTGGAATGAAACCCATGACGAGTTGGGTGAGTGCGAATTCAATGTAACCTCGTATACGGTGACATATACGGTGACCCGATCACCACGAGTTTAAATATGATAGTATAAATTATGAGTTAAGTTATGAGATTCGACTATAGGTATTAACTGTGGTGAGGTTTCTTCTACGATCACGTGAAACTCAGAATATTAACGTCCATATATGGATGCAATACCTCCATGATAGTATAAACTACTACACGAAGTACACCCAGATTATTACGAAATATTTTTCTTGAGAAGTGTAAATTAGGAAAGTTGTCTCACTATAGTTTGTCCTAAGATTAAGTATAAGAGTATGATAAGATATGAGTATGAGATAAGATAAGTTATTATACGAGTACGATAATAAGACATCGTTGTATAGGCCAGCAAAAGATAAAAAACTTAAGTCTCTGTACGTGTCTTTCCTTGCGTAGCCACCATAAGGGCAACGTCTTTCAGCCAAGACGGATCTCTGAGAGAAATTATGAGTATGAATATATTTATGAGTTACTTTGGCCATTATATCTTTCCATTGACTGGATGGTGGAATATGAGTATGATACGAGGGCGTTATGATATGGTGGTATGATACTATATTGACCCTCCCATGGTAGCTCGAGCAGCGACTTTAGTACATGTCATTTAGGATTTTACGAGTATGTTAGTTACGCTCATGCGATGTACAGACGTATGTGCGAGAATGATAATAAGATATGATATGATATGTTATAAAATATGATAAGGTATGTTAGAATATTGGTGTCTAGATCATAGTCTTGCATTTATGATATGATATGAGTTTTACGATATACAAATGATTTTATCTTTCTCTTGTTATCTACTTTGAGATAATATATTTATCACTCACAAGATGCACCCACAATGCACCTGAGTAGTATGAGGTGGATTGGTGGTGTATCTCACTGAGTTTACGTGACTGAGTAAACTCATCTCACGGTAGAGTAGATGCCGATATCGAGATCACTATCCTGCCGATTTCATTGATCCCGCAAGTGTTGAGTACCGTGAGCCTTGGGAGAGCGAATGTTTGAGTACCGTGGAGGGCTACTTCGATTTCGATCCGAAAAGTCTGGGATATTGATTATTATAGACTTGGTAGTAGATTTGGTCCTTATTATTATCATTGATTTTATGATTTCATCTTATCGGATTTGTCTCCGACTTTCATTATTGTTTTATCAGTGGATTATTCAGATTCATTACTTTTATTCTAGTATTTATTATTGTTTTTATCTACACCTTTATGTGTTGGCTTTCACGATTTTCGTAAAACCAAATTTGCACAATAACTCTAATTAAGTGTATGTCCGCTTAGCATATCCGGGATATGTGCGGATCATAACTCAAAACTCTAGGCCCTCGGGATAGGGTAAAATTTCGGGACATAACATCATCACTTTCCCCTCGCTACACACGATCACACGAATTAAGGAAAGCATATCATAATCTAAGCATTGTTTGCATTACGCATCGCATTGAGTGAGAAAAGTAGGACATCTCCTGAAATAGTATGGACAGAGCTCTAATGTCATATTCACATACATCATAACTCATGGTAATATACAAGGTCATGGCTAGTGCGATGAGCATGAATTTGATATTAACAAAATTTATGCAACTAGTAATTTACCTTTGTTTGAGAGCCCAGAATGCAGTGGAATCTAAGTACATATTTACTCAAAAAGCAACGCAAATCCGAGCATTTATGCGTGAATCTGTTGTTGGGGAGCTTGCATTGAGACTTATGCTTTCTGAGTTAATCCAAGAGACGACGACAAGTGAGCATCGAAACAATTTGGTTGGAAGAGCTCCGACAGCCTTCTTGCCATTATACTTTTCTTTATGAAGGATAGTGGATTAAAACTTAGCCCAATGGCTATTTTCGATCGGCTATTAAAAGGTATTATACTTGGCCTCTGCACATTGTACCATGCGCTTTACCTGATCTTTTAGGAAAAATGCTACTAGTAAGTTAATTACAGGTGGGTTAATAAAGCAGATCATTTTTACAACAGGGTTAAATAATCAGATAAATTTTATTCCTGATTATTATTTATTTCATGGATTGGAACTTAATTAACAGATATTGATCTGGTCAATATGAAGAAAAAAATGAATAAAAAGAACACACCTAGATCTATTAAAGATGCATGTTGAAGAGATGATGGGCAACATAAATGGATTTGTAGCTCCTTACTTATGCATGTTTTAACATATATAGATGTTCGACTTATTAATGATGCATGTTGAAGAAAAGATGACAGGCAACAGATGGGTATTGAGGACCTACACCTGTGCATAGTCACCAAATCGGGGTTCGGCAATAGTTCAGCGAGGTTTAGATTCAGAAAATTTCGAGAAGTTCGGGGAAATATTTGGAGGAAAAATCAGTGAGAAAAATTTTAAATATATATATATATATATATATATAATTATATAAAATATATTTTAAAAATTAGTAAGTCACATTTTTTTTGAAAAATTCAGGAATAATTCACAAATTATTCGCAAATTTTTGTGATCACACAAAATTTTGAAAAATTTGCCAATAATTCGAGGGACCTTAAATTCGCGAATTTTTCAAAAATTCGGTGATTTTTGTGACTGCACCTGTGTTGATGGAAAAGATAACACAAAGTACATCTGTTGTCGAAGAGACAACACATTGCTTCTCTGAAGTACCACTCGGTATGCTTTTGCAGCTCTAAGTCCTAGCTACATTCATTGCACTTACATGGGATACAACTTACGTAGCTTTATCAAGTGGGCAATGAAGTGTACCTACTTCAAACCAGTAGATGAAAACAACAAGTAGGCAAGCAGATTGAACTTCTAACCATCAAAACTACATTGACTATGAAATTTGTGGTATTCGATTCGATCTTGCCTTTGGGACTTTCACCTCTATAAATGTGAAGGCTAATAACATAGAGTTCATCATCATTTGCAAATCACCGAACCCAAGTAAGAGAGTTTGCTCCTTCTCTTGTCGTTTTTTAATTTTGTGTAGTAATTATTTGTTGCTCAAGTAGTAGCAGTGAGGATAGCCACATTGATGAGAGGTTACGAATTTTGCATTGCTACTGATTTGTTGAACAAATCATTTGTAACAAATAATTTCTAACAAACTAGTTACTATGACCATTTCTTACCAGTCATTTATAGCCATTTTTTTTTTGCAAAAGATAATTTCTTACAACAAATTTTATGTTGGAAAGGATACATGTTTGACTTGGATATCAGAACTGATGACTCAATTAATAACCACATTGATGGGAGCTTAGCACTGAAGTGCCTACTCCTTCTGTTCAGCACTTTGTGGCATAGAGATGCCCTTTTTTTTTGTTGGGTACTGATGTAGATCTACTCAATTGATCACCAATTTTGTGTTGTTGTTGCTGTTATGCTTATTCAGTTGTTGCTATAGAGAATTAACTTCTAACAAATCAACTACTATGATTATTTGTTACAAGTTATTTGCATGCTATTTATTTCTAACAGATCATCGCGCTCACATGTTTTTTTGTTGGAAAGGTTCAATTTGACTTGTATATAAGCACTAATGACTCAGTTAATAACCACATTGATGGGAGGATAGCACTAAGGTGCCTACTCCTGTTCTACAATGGTGTGGTGTACACAAATTTTAAAACTTTCTCTCGGTACTGATCCACATTTATATGGGTCACAATTTCAGGACAAATGATGTCCGTATGCTTATTCAGTTGTTTAAGAAGCCAGTCTTTCTGTTATAATTGTCGTGGTTAAACTAATGTAATAGTTTTTGCATGTTTTCTTTGGTGTTTGCTTCGATCTCGAAAATTACTTGGACTTCATAGAGTTATACAACTTAGACTCTCAGGTATGATGCTACCTCATGCTATTTTGACTCCAAAAATAAGTGTGGGATATGTTATTACAAGGCCCAAAGATTGAGAGTAAATTTACTTCTTCTCTGAATTCGAAAGAGTCACTTGTCCCTGACTATGCTAGATTGGTGGCCTCTCTTAACAGATTATTGTCGCTAGTTTTTTTTTCATGTTATTTTGGGGAACTTACATGCTGATGAATCTCTATGATTGTTAACTCTTTTAACTTCTAAACCATCCAAATATGCATGCCTTAACCTGAATCCTTGTCATTGAATCTCTGGCATGGTTTCCTATCGGCTTATAAGTGGCCTAAAACATGCCTTAATCCGAATTTACTGGCTTCCTAGCTATGATGGATTCATGCTATTTGCCAACATAATAAAGAGAAAATGTTTGGGACAAAACACTTGTACATAATCAATCACCCATTGGTCTTGGGCTGACTGATTCATGGCCCACATATGTTTACCCTTTTTAGTTTCGGTTATCACAGGAACACTCATAAAGGCCACACAGAATTGTCTACTTTGTTTCAATGTTCCGACAGATAATACCTAACGTAAAATTTTAATTTCTTCTCTTTTTTTATGCAGTCATCGCTTCATATACCGAGTACCCATCTTCAGCTCAACAACCTAAGTTGGCACTTGGCCTTCTCTAGTATACAACTGTTGTCTGAGTAGTGGAATCAATACTGCCTACATGTTGTGTTAAAATCAAAAGAATTGTGTGTTGCTGGTTGGACAATTATTGGACAATGGGTGGTGGGCCATGGGTTATTGGTCATCATGGATGAGTGACTGGTGACGGTGTAAACTAACTTCATCATTAATGGGCATCACTAACTAATAAGGTGTGAAACCTCACCAAAGACAATACTCACGTTAGTAGTCTATAGTGCCTACAATAGTGTAACTCACTAAACCATATCATGTGAACTGTAATCCGACTTTGTGAATACAAGGTGAGGCATTATAGGTCATAACTGAGAGTATAAGTTGTTTAGTGTGTGTTCATATTGAAGAGAGCAAATTCACAAGAATGGACCTCTTCATACACCGGTAATACCACAAACTGTAGTAAAACAAAAACTATACTTTATAACCAAAACTGTTACTATATTAATAATAATGGTTATAAAACTAATCATAGATCATTAACATCATAATTTAACAATAACGGGTCATAAGGGAAAAGGTGTCGCCACTGATAAGGATGGCTCAAGTAAATAAAAAATGTGGTCCGAGAAGATAGACGAGGCTTTCATCAAAGAACTGGTAGACCACTACCATCTTCGTAGAAAACTCGCGAATGGATCATGACAAAAAACATGTGGCCAAAGATGACAAAAAAACTCAAAAAATATAATTGCTTTGAGGCAAACTTCACGAACTCACTCGAAACAAATGCTATAACCATTTGAAGACAGGAAGAAATAACTATTCTCGGATGAAGGTAATCCTAGAAAGTAGCAATTTTGGTTGGGACGATAGAGATAAAATGATTATTTTAGAGCTGGATATTTGTGACAATTACAGCAATTGACCGGTTAGAGACTTCAACTTTTTGCCTTTCGCATTAGCTTAATTAGCGTATTAACAAAACACTAACTAATTGGATAATATATAACACCAGGGTTTCCAATGGGCCTCAACCTATCGAGGAAAGAAGGTGCAAGACTATACTGTGCCTTTGTTTTGGGAACAATATCTACACCGGGGCTGAAGAGTTCCACCCAAAGGATGGTCAGGCACATCCCCAAGAGCGTGTCATTCCTCTAGACAATGAGGGTGGTGGAGACTCGTACTATCCAAGATTTAAATATGGCGAGTTCTTCGACCCCGAGAGACCGTCTAATGCACAGGATCCTTACACTGTCGAAAGTAGTCCAAACCTAACTAGTGTCGGCCACCCCACTCGAAACTCCACAACAACTGAGCCTGGAAGGAAACGAAAGAGCATGGACCTCCTTGATGGTCTTCTTGAATAGTTGGTCAGGTTCTAAGCAACCTTGGACCATAACACCAATCGCCCTATTCTAGAACCACCACGTAGCGTCCATGAGGACTTCTTCAAAATGTTACAGGAAATGAGAAGAAATAATTATATAGATCATTATCTGTTTATTGATTTACTCGTTAGAGTGAAATAGACTAGTTCCTGATTGACTGAGATAGTGATGTCGTTATACCTAGACAATCACCAGTCCTATCTCTATGTCGTGACTAAGAAGGCATGACCACCTCTATAGGCTAGATATATTCCATATTGTTCTATATTTTCATGATATACATAATGATTGTTTACTCGTTTTGTCGTTATTTATTTTGACAATTAGGTATAATGGCACCCCCCCCCCCTCCCCCTCCCTCTCCCTCGTGTCCGATGAGGAATTGATCACGATGTATACACTGGGCTTCATCGTGACCATCATTGCCTACATCTTGACACATCTACAGAGGCAGCGACATCACAATTCGATTCTCACTAGTCCCTTATATGTTCAGAAAATTCTGAACGGTCATCCAGATATTGTATATGAACTCTTTCGTATGCTTACACATGCATTTAAGAGTTTATGTGGAGGCCTACAATTGAGGGGTCTTCTACAAGATTCATAGAGGATGAGGGTAGAGGAGGCAATTGCAATATTCACGTATACGGTAGTACAAAATCAAAAGAATATGATCATCTAAGATAGATTCCAACACTCATGCTCTATCATTAGTTGATGTTTTAATAGCGTACTTAACGCTATCTTAAAACTGTGCGACGACTTTGTGAAGCTACCCACTACTACTACTCCCTCGGAGATAATTAATAAATCATGCTTCTACCCTTGGTTCTTGAGCATTGTAGGAATTCTCGATCGTACACATGTGGACATCACAATTTTGAATCGGGGCTCACAAAGATATTGTAATCGTCACAAATGCACGTCATAAAATGTTCTACATGTTGTGGATTTCGACATATTGTTCCAATATGTACTCCCAGTCCAAATTCGAAAGTGCTTGGGCGTGCACTCTTTAGGCCAGAAAATCGACTTCGAGTGCCACTGAACAAGTATTATCATGTTGATGCGAGTTATTCCAACATGCGAGGATTTCTAACTTACCGCGGAATTCGTTACCATATTAAGCGTCATTCCTCCTTATGTAACGTCGATGAACAAACGTTTGAGGTTCTCAAACAATAATTTCCCATACTTAAAATCACAACGAGATTCCTGATTCAAACACAAGTGAGGATAATCGATGCATATTATATTCTTCACAATTTTATTAAATTATACAACCCTCAAGATCCATTATTTCAAGAATGGTCAGAGGAAAGTATAGTAAAACCTTCTAATGACTCAGTGAACGATGTTGACCCTAACAATCATTGCACTCAAACGACTGCAAATTACAAATGGATGAGTGCATTCCACGGTAATATAGCAAATACTACGTGAGACGCGCAATCGTACTGACTTTATTTTACTTTATCAACCGTTGTTAAATAACTATAATTAAAATGTTACGTATTGACTAAACTTGGCATTTATTTATTTTACTCACTAAGGAATTGACATATTTTGTAGTTATGAGTAAATATGACGTGACCTTTGTTAGAAGGAGATCAAGTATATATCTAACCTGAGAGGATTACTCGAGAGAAGTAATAAGATTTTATGGAGCTCGTCATCGATCTTTTCATTCCTATGAAGAAGCATTGAATGCTTTATAGACACATATAAACAATTCTACATAAACCCCACAAGAAGTTCCCCAAGTGTCTCCAATGCTTGGACACAATGACTTAATATATGCGGGTGTAAGCCCCCAATATGTGTGCAGACTGTTTGCTGTGCATGTCTTCTTTACATACTATGTGTGCATACTGTTTGCTTGCAAAATTGGGAAGCTTATGCAAGTTTTTATTTTGTAATGGGGTATCCTGCCTATTGAGCACCAAGTTGCGGTGCAACACCCGCACATCACACGTACCCGTCACTAGTGATAAATCCCTGACTGGCCAACAAGGGTATGCTAACGAAGGTCATTGATAGATCACAATTTCGAGCAACTTGCTTCTAATGTTCGAAACAGGGTACCAGATCTGACGCCTAACAAGATTGTCATTCAGAATCAATAAATGATGATTTCCAATTTTGGATGTGCAAACATCAGGTACAGCAGCCAAAGAGCATAATCAGAAAAGGGATAATGGCTCTCGACCAACATTTAAACTCCAAATGGTGTTTAAATGATCTTCCACCTTCATAATGTCCCTTTCTATCTCCACCATTGAAGTGTGATTTATCATTGTGCCTTGTGGGACACATCTATGATCAATCTAAATTTCCAAAGTGATGATCCATTGTTGGAACATGTCCCAACTAAAGGATCATGCTTATAAGTGGATGTAAATCATCTGATCAGTGAACTTTAAAATCAGCCATCAAAATTAAGAACCGTTGATATTAGAGTGCACAGATTGGATGGTTTGAAACTCCCAAAACTTGTGATTTTTTTACCAATAGCACTGCAGTTGATGATATATCGCTCCAACGGAATGGATTTCCAAGATCATAAGCTAATAAATGGTATGTGATCATTTAAACACCATTTCATGCTTAAATGACGGTCAGGAGAGTCGGGCCCTAAGAAAAAGCATATACTCAAAAATTTAAAAATAGAGAAAATTGATCCAATAACATACCAAGAGAGCACTGGTTGCGCACTGCGTTGGTTAATAATGCACTGGTTGCACGGTAAAACAAGTACTTCATAGATTTAGAGCCTCTAAATTTAATCTGCACAACCCCCAAGGATTGAACTGTTAGGCGGTGCTCGATTGGCCCGTGCGCCACCCATGGTACGTGACTTATGCGCCTAATACCGACTCTATTAAAAAAAACAACCGAAACTATAAAACATGAGGTTGCAGTAACGCACAGGAGTGCTAAGAGAGCTCATGTGGAAATGAGTCAAAATAGCAGCGCTAATGTCAACATAGCAGTGCACAAATTAGCTTACCTCTTTTATCTTCAGGAAAGCATCCTTAAGTAGGCCAAGTACCTTCTCCTTAGACCAACATCACACCAACAAATGCACCTGATCCTGTCCATTGCACATACACCAAAAACTCTCTCTCTCTCTCTCTCTCTCTCTCTCTCTCTCTCTCTCTCTCTCTCTCTCTCTCTCTCTTAAAAGGTGTTCGTCCTCCAAGGTTCCATGTGAAGAAGCTCCACGTGGCACCCGAAATATTGTTTTGACACCACATGGAGCTAAAAAATGAAAACTCATCTCTACCTGTTTCTTGAACTGTGAAATGTGGACCATTGAAACCTCTCAAACTTTGACTCATATTTTTTAAAAGTGTTTTTCAAAAAATAAATAAATAAATTGATCCAAACCATCCGCTTATGCTCCGCATGGCACCCAAACAGTGTTTTGGATGCCATGTGGACCTATATATATATATATATATATATATATATATATATATATATATATATATAGACAGAAGGGGAAATGTGCCTGAGCGTAGAGATATCTCTGCGCCTTTTGACATGGGCGCGATAAGTAGCACCTTTTTTATGGAGTGATAGATGGCATGGGCCCATTTTATTAACTAAGGTTAAAGTTTTAAAATATTTTAAAAATTATATTCTCTTTCAATCGTCATTCCTGACTTTTTTTTAGAAGTCTCTTCTTTTCTCTCTCTTCTCTCCATTTTTCCAATAAAGTGTATGACTTACTTTTTCAAGTATATTTTACTCAGAAAAATGTCGGCGCCCGATAGCGAGGCACTGGCACCCCTGCACTGGGGTGTCGACGCTTCAACGGCTCGTTTCAAGGGCGTCAACGTCTCTATATCGAGGTGTCGGCGTTTTGATAAAAAACGATTAAATAAAAAGGGTGTTGACGCCTCGTTTTAGGGGCACTAGTACCTCTATATCAAGGTGTCGGCTCTTCGATATATATAATTTTTAAAAAAAATGAGGTGCCTCAATATAGAAGTGCCGACGGCCTTAAAAAGGGGTGTTGGTGCCCCTTTTTGTTAAGCGAAGAGCCAGCACTCCTAAAACGAGGTGCGGGGTGCCAGTTGCTCCCGAGGTGCCAACGCCCCTCTTCCAGGATACCGGCCCTTCGATATCGGGTGCCCACATTTTTGAGTAAAATATATCTAAAAATGTAAGTCTTACACTTGGAAAAATGGAGCGTAAAGAGAAAAAAGAGAGTTTTAAAAAGTCAAGAATAACGGTTGAAATTGGAAGGGCATATAACTTTTAAAATACTTTAAAAGTTTAACCCTAGTTAGTAAAGTGGGCCACATGTGAGCCATCACTTCACAAAAAGATAAGACATGTCGCGCCCATATCAATAGGCACAGAGATATCTCTACGCCAGGGCGCATTTCCCCGGCCCTATATATATATATATATATATATATATATATATATATATATATATATATATATATATAGGTTCTAATACAGTAAGTTATAATTCACAATTAGATCTGTCAATGGGCCGGGTCAGGTCGAAATCTAGGTCATCAACCCTGTGGGTATTTGACCAGGAAAATCAAACAGTCCTAATTCACAAGCACAAACATTTACAGCAATCAAAAGTTACATATATTTCTCTCCATCATATGGTTTGAATTTTTGTAGCAAAAGCTACAACCAGCAAGCCATAGCACACTAGTGCATTAGTGGAAAACCTGAGTTTGCAATATTCGCCTAGAAGAATCGGCCTCAATGGTGCAAGTTATCTTCTGACGATCGGGCGCTGACCAAATACTAGACAGTAACTGCAGCTTAGAGTCAATATAATTGACCTATTGTTCTGATAGAAATTATGTGATTAAATTTGAATTGTTATAAAGCTTCTATATGAGTCTGTTAAGCACGGTATTAATTTTACACCCATGTATTAGGAAGCCATATGAACTTTACCTCAATAAAAAGCACACCATGTCATTCTGCATTTTTCAGATGAGTTCCACGGATGGAGAAATAACCATCACTGAGAATGTAGAAAAAGTAGTCCATGGATTAGAAAAGATCTATTAATGGGGATTACTTCACTAGCATTATCATCTCCATGGTTTAAAAACCCAAAACTCGAAAGTCAGCCAGGTCGGCCTAACTGGAAGACTCGCGTAAAACTCGATTCAGTCCAACTCTTTAATTTAGTATATATTGTAGGATAAAAGGTTCCCTGCTCTTATGGACCAGGTAACTTTCCTGGTCCAACATTGGTTGGCTAGCACCAGATCACATGAATGGGTGCAATGTGAACAAGCAGCCCAGTAATCATAACTATTGAAATAATATATATATATATATATATATATATATATATATATATATAATCCCGTGTTCAACAGTGCCAACAGTTAACACTGTTGACAGCAAGAGTTTATATGTTTTATTTTGATTTTGATTTTTTTTTAATGATCTTGATCATTAGGTTGCTCCTTCATGTGGCACCTGATCTTGTGATTGGATGCCACATGGTAGCAAATAGGTGTGGGACCAGGTAAGTTACTTGGTCCATAGGGTACCTCTGCTCTATATTTTAATACAGACATTTTATTTTATTTTATTTTTTTTATAAAAATAAGCTTATATAGAGTAATTTACAAAACCAGTAAGGAGGGAGGGGGGGGTAGTTAAAAAAGGGTCTTTAAAAGATAAATAAAGTGTCTGACACTTAAAATATTGACTCAAATCAGCAGAGTCGAGTCAATTCGGACGAATCACCCGCGAGTAGTTACTAGTAGTACCAAGTTTCTAGTCAGCTCAAATTCTGGCTGAGTCAAGTTGAGTTATTAAACCATGCTCATATTTGCTATAATGGGAAACTCACCACTGAAGAGCAATCTTGATGACTAATAGTCTGGTTTTCTGTATTTACATATACCTCGCAGGATAGCTTTGCCTAGTAAACCCAGACAACAAAAGAAAATTTTAACACACAATACAAGAAAATTTTAACACACAATACAGACCATGGTAATGGTACGTTGCTAACGACAAAATCATGTAGCTCCAAACAGCTCATTGGTAATCACATGCAAACAAAGATGAAAGCAAAGAAAAGCATTGATATCAATGATAAAACTATAATACAGCGAGATTGGAGTGCCAAAATACTAAAAGTCAATGTTAGTCAAAGGTTGGCAACATTTGTTCAATTGGATGGTTTAATATCCCAATTTTCGAATCAACAGCGAACAATTTGGGTTATATACCAGTATTGACAATGTACTGATGATTCAATGCATTTTTTACTTTTGATTGATTGTATTAAGCGGACCATTATTGGTATTTACCATACATGACCAGATAGATATTACAGTACCAATATGTACCACCCCAGTAACTATTGACACCAGGCCAAATTTTAAACCGTGAATGAAAGTCAATGTTGTCAACAGTATCAATGAAATTCAGGCATGATATTGATACAGGAAAAGGCCAAGAAATTTGGCCAAAAAGGAGCTCACTAGCAATACAATTCAACGATGAAATTTGCATAGAAAAGCCTGGAACGGATTTCTTTTTCAGGCCCACAAAATTACTAGAACTAACCAAGTCATCGAGTTTGTGGATGCATCCCCTCTTAAAGCCGTGATGAGATGCCTGAAGCTGAGTTCCCAGACCCACATACAGTGGACAGGATAAAGGTCTACATAAGACAAAACTATACTAAATTGAATGTTAATTAGACCCTCACTGGAGTGAAACATGAATGGCTTGAACATTGAGGCCATGCTAGCGACTAGCAAGAACATCAGAACATCACCATAATGTCATGAGGGCAGGTCACAGGGTGGTGTGGCGCCTTACCTATTTGAATCGTTGTTTCTTTTCTTGGTTGATGTTAATTTTTTTGTTTTTGTAATTTAGGAAGGTAATTGGATCATGAGATTTATATTTCATAGGTTTAGGCCTCTTGAATATTGAAAAGTTGGCTTGTCCAGGAATAGAATTTTAATTTTACTTTCAGATATTTCTTTTATCAGTCCTTTTTTATTTGTTTAGTAAAGTTGATAGTGTTGTTTTAGATATTTGTGTTAAATCTAGAATAAGATTGATGAGTCGAGTTAGTTGCTGTTGACTTTTGATTGAAAAGGAGATTTCCATGTGATAAAAAAGGAGTTCGACTTGGATAGGGATAGTAAAATTCAGTTGAACCGGTCAACGGTTCAGACACCCATAGATGTTGAGGATCTGGGAACTCTGCGGGTAAAACCTAAGGGAGTTCAACTTGCCCTTGCCTATGTGCAGAGATTGCTGGATGGCTCTTTCTATTTGGATGTCTGGTTGTTCATCTTGAAGACATAAGAAGCCAAATTCTTTGTTACTTTAGATGGTTGGGTCTCCAGGGGTCAACTCTTTGGTTGAGTTGGCAACAATATTTTATTCCAACGAGTATGTATTTGTGCTTCCGATGATGGGAGAGAGATTCTATTTTAGTATGATGTTTGGTGAAGGGATATTCCTACTGCTTCTACATTCCCTTACTCTTCCATAACGCTAAAAGTCAATTCTTCAGCAGGGGGGGAGGATTATTTATCCTTTGAAGGGGGTCCAGTCTGAACCTCTCTTTGCAGGAAGAGTGAGACTCGAAAGGGTGTTTAATGACATTATGGGATTTCTCTCTTTCAAATATTTGGTCTCGTTGTCCAAACATGGTTGTTTACATGTTAGAATCTTTCAGTTAAGGTTTTGAAACTCACTATAGGATGCCAATCGACCAGCCTCCAGGTTGATCCATATCATTGATACTATACTAGCTGCTGATATAGAGGAATTCCATTTTCTTTCAAAAAAATTGTAAAAATTTGAAAAGAAATGCAGAAATGTTAGAAAAATGTAAAATATATTTTTCAATGTAATCAAAATATTCTACTACATAACTGGATAATTAGATAAACAAATATGTATTAACAAGTAGGTTTAATAAATAACTAAATTGTTAAAAACTGGCAAGTTGGCTGAGTATTTATGATATTAGTTATGAGTTTTGAATCATAAACGGCTCTGGTTGAGGATGATGCTGAATTGATATTTCATTATTACTAATCTACTAAATCTTCAAGACTACCAGTCTACCACCACCCTATATGTCCACCAAATCCAATGGTCTACTCTGCACTAAAAGTAAACAAGTATACATATTACAAATACAAATAATAGTTTAAAAAAAAGGAGATTCATTTAATATTTGAGACGTGAATTACCAATCTCAACTCAATCCAAGCCTCCATAAAAACTAATAGTCCGCCTTCAAATAATCATGAATTGTCATCATTGTCTTCGTCTCGTCAGGAATAAAAGTAAAGACACCCATATTTGTTTTTCATAGGCCCCACCAAACTCCCCATACTAATGGTGCTACTGCTCATGCTTATAGCATCATTACAAAGACAGGTTATGGCAATAATTTCAGACGGGGTCAATTCGGGAAATTTTGATAAAATTCAGGAAAAAATAGTTAATAATAAAAGATCATAACAAAGGAAACACAAAAAAAAAAAAACTAAAAATCAAATACAATAGCAGTTGGAAATACTCTTTTGTGGTTTATGTATTTTATGACCTTTATGCTCGCTTGGCGTTTGTACTGTCTTCTCCTTTATAAATCAATAATGCATTATTAAATATTAATTATCTATGAAAAAAAACAGGGACACCCACCATCTTTTGAACAATCTGTGCGTTTCCACTGGTTTTGCTGTATATGAATATTGTCACGTGTCTTATTGCATTATCACTCCAACAAAAAAAAATGGACCTATATTGCCAGAATTAAACAATGAAAAGGGAACATTTAGTAAATTGACAAGTTTGATAATACTGATTCGAGAAGCAGTGTCTAACCCCCAAATGAGATAAATTTGCACTTCATACTACAATTCTCCTTTTGTGTTTCTCCATCACTGTGCCTTCGAAGAGCTTTAAAAAGCAGGTCAAGATAAGTAGCAGGGAACCAACCTTTGATACATTAAACCCTCGTAACAAACTTTTCCATTACAGAATATTTCACACTTATCCCCAAACTGATTGACTTCCTGACGAGGACGATACTAACAAGGATCTAGGGTTCAGGCCGTACAAGGTGTATCAACGGCGAAAGAAGCGACTAAAGGGCCAAGGAACGTCAAGAACCACCAAGGGAAGGCCCTAGAGTTCAACTTTGAAGCACCAGGCATCAGCAGGAGACAAACGTCCGTGGTTCCAGGACAGACGTCCGAATTTCAAGGTGCTCATTGTTTAGTGAACACGAACGTCCGTAGTGCACCACGGACGTCCGTAGAAATCCGTGCCCTACCGTCTTAAGTGACGTAATTGTCCTTTTTGTCCTTAGATTATGTCCTTTTGTAAGTTACCGTTTAGGGTAACATAGTACTTTTCCATATTAGGGTGTTTTTATTTGTAATTACTATAAAAGGTAATTTTGTAAGCTATTTTTGGCACTTGATGAATTAATGAAATGATGCATTGCATTTTGAGCTTGAGAGGAGCTTTGAAGAGTGAATCTTCTTCCCCGAGAGGGGTTTGGTGTGAGGCCAAGGGTGAGATGCCCATGTTACTTTGATCTTCTTTCTTCTATCTTCCTATTATCTTGCTCATCTCTTGAATCTCAAATCTCCCTTTTGCTTGATTATTCAAATCTCAAACCCTAGATCTATAGCAATATTGATGTCCATCCTTATGGATCAAATCCAACCCTAGCCTATCGATCCATAACTATTGTTGGGCTCGAGCTTGCTCGATTTAAGTCATTTAACCGATTCGATTCAAAAGCCCTAGTGAGGAGCTACCGATTCCACAAAGAATTACGCCAACCTAGACAAAGTGAGAGTTCTATATCTCGGATCGCCTCTTCCGCCATCCTAACGGATCCCGCGCATCGGATTGAAGCCTACGTGAGCCAAAGCATGGTCACCTAAACGGAATTCCGCAAAACCCCAAGGTATCGCTTCAATTTGTGATTAATTGCTTAATTAACTAGCTTAATTTCGGCAAATCATCACATCATGGACATTCACAGATTTCAGGGTCGTTGTCCCGCGTCACTTCCCATATTGAATTTTTGCCCTATGGCTATTTTATAGCATCAACTCAATAAAAGCCCCACATAGAATAAGGGTAGCAATCGTAATCCGTTATCATCGCCTTGTCTAATCTATTTCGCATCGGTTTTGTGGTTCTTTTCCGGCAGTCGGCACTCAATTCTATTTATGACCAAACTAATTGTTACTCCGCAATCCTTTATGTCACTTTTACTTCACTCGACCTTTATGTCACTTCTCACTACTTCACTCCAACTCTTAGTTGGTCTTCCCCTTCTCCCGGTTCCTCATGCTTTTATCACAATAATCCTTGGTACAGGGATCATTCCTCATGGATGGATCCAATCCATCTCAAATGACATTCCTCGATTTCTCTTGTATAAGGGTTGCCCCTAAACATCCTCTTACATACCCATTCCTAATATTATCCTTTCTTGTTACACAACACATCCATCTTAACATTGATGCGATTCTTCTAATCTAGGGAAAAACAGGAGGTGAAAATACAGAAGAAAAAAATGAAGAAACAGAAAAAGAAGATGGAGGGGAGGGGAGGGAGGGGTTTTAAGCCTCAAATAAAAGCCTGAGGAATCATAGTGAGACTTCTTTTTAAGCCTACCGGAAAGAGGAATTAAATGTCACGTAACCATTTAATTAAATCAAGGGTCACGTGATTGCTTAAGTGGCTCACATTCCTTCAACATTAGAAAATAATTAGAAATTGACCAAAAATGAGAGATTGCAGAAAGAGAAACACGGTTGCATTATCTTCATTTAGTACCTTTTATTTATTAATTAGAAAAGTTAGGCAAAAGATATTTTGAGTTATTAATTTGAGTTTAATCAGGAAGTTTAGTTGTGTCAAGAAACTAGAATATGGATTAAATAAATAAATGGTAAATGAGATCTATGTTTTTTGGTTTTGGATTATGAATGTTATCATTTAAATCAAAATTCCTTGTGGTGGGATTTAAATGGCCTTTCCGTATTTTATCACGCTGATTGATCTCTCCAATTGTTGATGTTGTTTGGTTGCAGGTAAGCCTAGAAATCCGCAATTGAAGGAGAAAGCATTGGTACTCATAAAAAAGCTGCTTATAAATCCTCATTCACTTACTTTAGAGATCAATCGAGTTAGAGCTTCAACCATGATGAAGATAAAAGCGGATATAAGTCAACTTGTGTAAGACCAGAAAACTAATAAATCCTTTGGGGGATCCATTGAAAATGAGTAAAAACAGATAATGAGTAATGATTTCTCACACATCACCTCCTTTTATTGCCAAAAGACATTCTCAATCCACCACATCATAGGCTTTCTCCCTAGTAAGCCAGACACTCGCGTGATTGGAGCTCTATAGTTGAGGCTCTCCTAAGCCTCTTTAAGAGGACTTCAACAAGAACTCCATATATACTTCCAACAAACTAATTGCCTAAAGGCCATTATGATTGTGACATCCTCCATGGAAACGTGTGTGATTGAAATCAAGTTTTGCTCGCTCTCTACAAAAAAATATGATCAACGAATTTGGAATTTGATTGGGAATTTAGATCCGCATGTAGGAATCGTGACAGAGTCGAAAAGAATAGGCGGCCAAAGAGAAAGTGAACCCGTGAATGGGCTTTCAAACTACCCGTGAAAGAGTCGTCTGTCACGGGGGCGCAGCCCGACACCGGCTATCACACCTGCGCAGCGCCTCGATGTCGCGTGTAACGAGGCCAACCTACTCGACCATCACTCCGATACCACCCGCCTAGAGGACGGGAACTCTCATTCATGATTACCTTCTTCCGAGGCCTACCATTTCATCACATTATGCCCCTTACGACACCCATGTCAGGACCTATGTGCCTCACTTGGCCTGCTCAAACTTCACCCTCGCGTGCCCTGCACTAGTACCTCGCTTCACAACAGTAGCATGCAGCTCCCTATGTCGTCCCATTCCAACATAGCTCGCAACATACCAAACCAAACCCACCATCGTGTGCGTTCTCCGTTACTAACACACGTCTGCATCCAGCCCTCAGCAACCGTGTACTACCATGTCCCACGTAGCCCTCGGGTGCCTCCCTCATTATTGACCCATGTGCACCGCGACGCCGGCCCGGGGCTACATGGCAACCTCACCTTGGGTGACACACGGCATTACCAAAGCAACGTCCTAGGCCCACCCTTTCAGGTCTAGGAAACCACTGCGCACCCTTCAGTGCCACATGACCCCGTGTGTAGGGAAATAATTCCACAGCTCCCTTCCCCCAAGTATGGTCTAAACACCACCTCGAGCCATCCAGCAGGAGAGTCTTAAAGGTATTGGTTTGACATACCACCATGACACACGGACCAAGGATCAAAATCTCATTTTTTCGATACGTATCGTCCAGCCCCAAAACCGATACGTATCAGTTCCGAACGATACTCTCCGATTTTTTCCCAAAAAAAAAAAAAAACAAAACAAAAAAAATATTAAAACCGATAATTTGAAATTATCGTCAGATACGAACGATACATTGAACGATAATTTGACTGTTTTTTCAGGGGGGCGATAAAAACCCATTGTATCAGGTCGGTGAGGTCCAAAACCGATACGTATCGGTATCGGACGATATTTTGATCCATGACACGGACTCCTTCTGTGGCACACAATGTCATCCTCCACACCAACATGCCCCCTGAAACCAACATCCACGCCCCACGCGCGTCTAGTCGCCACAGTAGATCTTCACCTAGCTCGAGTCATCGTTGCACCATACCTTGGGGAACATGCACGTGCCGCAATATCTAGTGCCTCCGCGCCATGCGCGTAGCACCAAGGCCTAACGCCCTACCTGCTAGCCAACCAACCAGCTCCAAGGTCCTCCACACCTTCCTGTTGCTATCCTGAGTATTGACCCCGTCACACGTCGTTATACGACAAACGTCCGTGACATTCGGAGGGACATCCATGATTTAGACACCGTTCTGTTTTGTATACATCGTCAAGGACAGACATCTGTGCTCATATGACGAACGTCTGTGAAAGTCGTCCGCAAATTGGCAGTTACACAAATTTTAGGCAAAAACTTGTCATTTAGAGTTTTAATTGTTTTAGGACTCTTTTATTTTTGAACTTTATGTTTAGTTAGGGTTTTCTTAGCCTATATAAAGGCATGTAAAGACTTTATTTTGAAGTTAATGATGAGTGAAAATTTAAGGTTGTTTTTGTGCATCTTGTGAAATAGTAAATCTTTCGTAGAAAACTTGCAAAGAGTTTTCGCCTTTGAGGAGTGATTCTTCAAAGCTATTGTTGGTGCGAAACCGACAAGCCTCTTTGGAGCGAATCCGAAGATATATCTTATTCTTATTTTATTTTTTTATTTTAATTGAAAATTGATAATCTTATCCCCTATCGTGCGGGATTTATGCTATTTTAGAATTAGCGTGTGATTTATCCTGCATCAGAATCCCATAAGATTGACCTTAATAAGGTCCCAAAAAAGTCAATTCTTTCACTTTAACAAAGACTAATATATAAGTTAATGGTATTTTCGTGTATGTCCTTGATGAAATTAATACAGGTACCATTTACAATCCTTTGCCTTTGGAAAACTCAATATTCTTACAATCATCATTGAGCCACTTGACCCTTTATTTTTTGTCGTAACTCCCACAATCCATTTTTACAAACATCAATTTTAAGATATAGTCTTGCTCTCTTCAATGACATTCAATGATTGAGATTCTCCTATTACCTTCCGTGACCTCTCTAGCATTTGAAAAGCACCTTGATTTCGTTTTGAGTGATTACAACTTCAAGCCAACCGTGACAAAAGCTTGCCAAGAATCCCATTTCTCCCAAAGCAATATAAATTGTTTTCGAAAGCATCCCTCAACCATATCTTCTTGATCTAAAGTGGATTAATTTTGGAGGTCAACTTTGTCGAGGAGAGAAGAATGACAAAAAGTCGTTCTCTTGATGTCCTCAACATTTAGTCTCGGAAAAAATCAGCCCCAAACTTCCAACCCCCCCCCCCCTAAAAAGATTGACATTTCCCCCAATGCACCAAGGAATCGCCTAAAAGGAAAATCTAACTGGCATCGGAATTTGGAATAGATCTTAGACTAGGTGACGCAAGACGATACCCTAAACTACGTGAATGCAATGATTAAATAATTGCCAAATTAGAATTGAATTTAAATTAAGCAATAAACCTTAAAATATAGTGAATACCTTAGGCTTTCGTAGTATTCCATGGGAGGTTCGTGTATGATTCGAGCAGGGTTCAATTTGGGCGTTAAATCCGTTAGGTTGCAGCGTGGATCGATCCTAGAGATAGAACTCTAGATTTCCAGATTAAGGCGCTCACCGTGCAATGATGGAGTCTCTGGTTTTCTGGTTATTTTGATATGGTTGGGCTTAGCAGTCAGATGGAGGCTACGGTTGATGAATCGGATCGATTTAATTGTTTAGGGAAAAAACTAGGGTTTAGGAATTTCAAAGGGATGATGGCTGATTTAGGGTTGTGGGATCAACACAAACAGAGAAGATAAAATTAGGTAGATAGAAGATGAATTTTGTGGTCTTTGCACCCTTGGCTTCACACCAAACCCTTCTCGGGAAGAAGAATCACTCTTCGAGGAAACTCATCTCAAGTTTTAAAAGCAAACGTTCATTCATTCAATAATCAATAACCAAATACATTGTTTAACTTTAGGACCTTATATAGGAGTCCTTTCAAACGAAAATAAAACCCTAAAACAAATTCCAAAAGGACAAGTATGCCCCTAAAAGTTCAGTTCGAATTTCAGAAAAAAATAAAAAAAATTAAGTTGCGCGATTTCAATCAATCGAAAAGGAAGTTCAATCGATCGAAATTGAAATTCGATCAATCGAAAGTTAAACTCGATCGATCGAAAAACATATTTCAAAAGTTCACTGCAGAAATTCGATCAATCGAAATTGAAACTCAATCGATCGAAGGGAAATTCGATCGATCGAGTATATAATTCGATCGATCGAATTATATACTCCAGAACATATGGTTTTCTCTCGAAATAGGACTTTGATCGATCGAAATTTTTGATCGATCGAAATTGCAATTCGATCGATCGAATTTGCCGGTTCCTCCAATTTTTCATCTTTCGCCTATTTCTGATTTCCATTCCGCTTCTTCCGACGTTGATATACACGAAACGGTCAATATCCAATGTCACGATGTTGGCGTCACCGTCACTATGGCTCATTCAAGAGACAGGAAATGGTCGGATTTTGAGTTTTACTCAAGAACCAGAGCTTTTTCATAACTTTTCGTTGTTCGCGAGTTCTTGTTGGACCCACGCCTTTTCTGCACATTTTTTTAGTGATAGCGACATGCAAACGTCGGAGGTTTTTCCACATAATGGCTTAGATTCTGAATCGATGGGATTATACTTCTCGTCAGGATATACACTATATCTCTCTTATATTCCAACGATTATCTCCCAGATAACAGATGGTACCATTTAAATCCCCCCAACCACCATTTTTAAGTTTTTGAAGCTCTTACATATGTTGTACCATCCCCCCACCAAAAATCCAGTTAAAGAGACAACTCAGCTATCGTTTGTTCAATGCAGAAAAGGTGATGACTTGATTATCTACACTCCCAAGTGTTATTGGCTCTTCACATGACAAACAGTGGAGCTACACCTCTTTATCCCAGAGGTGTGGCTAACCACCTAACAGATAAGCAAGAGTGTGAGTCAG
The DNA here is from genome assembly GCA_021018995.1 of Chloranthus sessilifolius. Classification (NCBI taxonomy): domain Eukaryota; kingdom Viridiplantae; phylum Streptophyta; class Magnoliopsida; order Chloranthales; family Chloranthaceae; genus Chloranthus; species Chloranthus sessilifolius. The sequence continues at coordinate 23,680,298 of CM037584.1, read as the reverse complement.
GTTGTAGGTTTGCTTACCAGAGGTAAGTCATTAAAGCTACCTTGACCAAGATCTCATCGACAGATATTTAATTCAATCGTGTGGTCTCTGATTTGGTAGTGAAGCTTTACGAATTCAACTACCTTGGCTCTTTGCAAACTACCAAAGCTATTGCATTCAGTAGTGATCACGTTTGTATAGGATTTAATTTTTTTTTAGCTCCTCCATCTAGCTTCCAGGGCTTGTTCACTGTCTATAAATCATTTGCTACCTTCTAATTACCTTTATTTTGTCAATTGTGATTTTGTGGGGTCCTCAAATCGACCTGCTGCAACCTTCATCTTCCACTCCCAATTCGGTTGGATTGACATCAAGTATTTCCTTTTATTGAAGCTGTTTATTTGGGCTTTTTTGTGTGCTACTTTCGAGCTGTTTAACGCCTGAGCTGTTTATTTGAAGATATAAAAGGGCTAAAGTTCAATATATTGGATCTAATATGGACCCTCTGATGTCAAGGTTCAACATTATGGATAGATATTGACCTCTGAAGTCAAGGTTCAATATATTGAACCTGAAATATGGTGCTTTGATGGGGCTACGGTTCAACATTCAACATATTGAACCTGATGACAACAACCTGAGTTGTGAGTTGTAATTTAATGGGGATGCCTGAGCTGTTTATTTGAAGATATAATGAGGCTGAGGTTCAATAATTTAAACCTGACATTGACCCTCTGATGTCAAGGTTCAACAGCTGATGTCAAGGTTCAATATTATGGATTGATATTAACCCTCTAATATCAACGTTCAATATATTGAACCTGGTATGTGGTGGTTTGATGGGGCTAAGGTTAAATATATTGAACCTGATGACAATGACCTGAGATGTGTGTTAGTTGTCATTTAATGGGCCTGAGCTGTTTATTTGAAGATATAATGGGCTAAGGTTCAATATATTGAACCTGATATGGACCCTCTGATGTCAAGGTTCAACAACTGATTAAAGGGTTCAATATGTTGAACCTCACTCTGATGTCAAGGTTTAATAATTTGAACCTGATATTGACCATCTGATGAGGCTCAGGTTCAACAGTTGAACCTGATGACAGTATGTTAAACTTGCGTGTTTTTGAAGTTAAGATTCAATATATTAAACATGATGACAAAGACCTGAGATGTAATTTAGACCATATCAATTTGTGGTAACCTTCACTTCATTATCAATCTCTGCTAACCTTGATAATGAACCAAGGTAGTCGAATTTATAGAGCTTGACTACCAAATTGGGGATCACAAGATCAAATCAATTTTTTGTTGATGGGAATTTGGTCAAGATAGCTTTAATGGCTACCTCTGGTGAGCAGATCTACAACATGACTTACACACTCTCTTACCCGTCAAGTGGTTAGCAACACCTCTGGAATAAAGAGCTGTAGCTCCAATGTTTTCCATGTGAGGAGCCAATAACTCTTGGGAGTATAGATGATCAAGTCAACTCTCGGGAGTAGAGACAATCAAGTCACTTCCCATTTGCATTGAACAAATGGCAGTTGAGTAGTCTCTTCGATCGGCTTTCTTGCATGAGGATGGTACAACACCTTTACGAGCTTAAAAAACCAAAAAATGGTGGTTGGGGGATTTAAATGGGTATTATCCATTACCTGAGAAATAATTATTGGAACAAGGGAGGGATATAGGGTATAACCTGGGAAGAAGTATACTCCCACCGACTCATAATCCGAGCGATTTTGAGGAAAAACCTTTGACGGCCGGCAGTCGCTTTCACTTGAAAATGCGCAGAAAATGGGTGGGTCTCACACGAACTCGTAAACAGCATAAAAGCTTAGAATCGCTCGGAAAAGCTCTGCTTTCTGAGTCAAAACTCAGAATTCAAGCATTTCCAAACTCTCGGACTTATGCTAAGAATCCCTCGGAAACGCTCTGCTTTCTGAGTCAAAACTCAGAATTCGAGCATTTCCAGACTCTCGAACAAGCCTTAAGAAATCTATGTCATAAGCTAAAATCGATCCACTCCTCCACTTTTGAATACAACCATAGAACTGCCTCAAATTTCAAAACTGACGTAGTCACATCACATCACTCCTGACAAAACTCAAAACAACGAAAACTACAATGAACTTGACAAAAAAAAAACTAGCTTCGTTTTGGAAACCTGCATATAGATATGCCAGGAAACCCTAACAAATCTATATTATACCGAATCAGTTTCGGAAAATTCTACCATTGGTATCGAGAGAACCAACACTCCAATCTCATCCCCCTCCTAAGC